>OW679201.1:6870288-7470288 GCA_940337035.1 Agriotes lineatus | reverse complement strand
TCCACCCGTGGAATCGTTATTAAGCCTGTCATCCACACCGTCTAGAATTCCCAGTTTGAATACTGCTGCCAGTGATACTCGAGGTACCAAACGTAAAAATAGAGAGTTAGAAGAATTTCGAAAGCAAATGCTGCTCTCCGAAGAGCAGAAAATTAGAGAGCTGCAAGAAATTAAAAATGTGTACAAGGAGCAACTCCAAACGCAAAAGGAGCGAAATGATATTTTGCGACAACTGTTAGAGTTAGTTAAAAATACAAATAATAAAAATAATTAGTTTTAAAATTGTATCATTATTTTATGTATAATTATATTTAAATGTATATATTTTTTTATTTGATTCACTTAATATTGTAATGAGTAAGAAGTTTTGTAATAAATATATTTTGACATCGGTGTATAGTCTGATTTTTTATTAGACAGGGAGTTTTATTATATCGCGCAATATGTGTAAATGCGTTTATTTTAAAATGCAATATGGAAACGTTACTGAGTATGTAAAAACATAATATATTGTACGGGGGAAGGAATTCTGTTGATCAAATAGTAGAAAGACTTCAGTTTACAGCAAGTATGTGGGTTATTACATGCCCTGTTCTTTCTCATGCTTCTTTTTCAATAAAATTACGGTTCATATATTGCATTTTAAAATAAACGCATTTACACATGGCATGGCGTAACAATATTCACCGTAGTATTTTGATGGTTTTTGATCTGGTGTTTTAGCATTTATTGCATTGTACAGGGTCCGGCAATGAAACGGGAAGATTTCGTAAATAATTTTATTGTTGCAAAATTATTTTTTTTATAATTATGAATACATTAATGGGAAATAAAAGAGTAGCCATTTTATTTACAATGTTAAAAAAAATTTTTTTTGAATACTACATCTGCCAAATGTCCTCCGTTGACATTTATGCATTCTTGGGAGTCGAGCCTGAAAGTTTTGCATCACTCTTCGTGGGGTTACCTAAAAACAAAAGTGTTTGCAACTGATCCACCCAGGACAATCCCGGCCCTCAAACAACGAATTCGTGACGAGATTGCAGCAATACCTGTTGATATGCTGCGAAGAGTGATGCAAAACTTTCAGGCTCGACTCCAAGAATGCATAAATTTAATGTCAACGGAGGACATTTGGCAGATGTAGTATTCAAAAAAAAATTTTTTTAACATTGTAAATCAAATGGCTACTCTTTTATTTCCCATTAATGTATTAATAATTATAAAAAAAATAATTTTTCAACAATAAAAGTATTTACGAAATCTTGCCGTTTGCCGGACCCTGCATGTAACCCTTTTCAAAGTTGTTAATTAAAATGCCGAGAGAAGATATCTAAAAAGGATGCCTAATTGTTTTGTAATTCTGCTGCTGCATGAATGACCCTTTGACTATGTTTACACTTACACAACAAAAACATGCTAATTTTATAAAATATATTTACAAAATATCAAAATTTCATATTTTGGGATTCCGCCCTGCTTGGTGTGATACGAATTTTAAGAATATTTTCAGTTTTTGAAAAATAAGTAGGCCTTGACAAGGAAGCGAAAAATATTTTATTTTCAGGTAAACTACCCTTTTTGTTCATGATACAGCAAAATTTAATTAAGAAAAGTTATTGATAATGATAAATTATGACCCTATACCAAATTTCAGAACGATCTGTCGACTTATAAAAAACTATTAGTTTTTAGAAAATTGTATTTTATTGTCAGGTAAACTACCCTTTTTGTTCATGATACGGAAAAATTGTATTAAGAAAAGTTGTTTATAATCATAAATTATGGCCCTATAACAAATTTCAGAAAGCTCTGTCGACTTAGATTAAACCGTCATTTTTAATAAATGCAATTTGTTTAATCTAAAAAATAACGGTTTAATCTAAGTCGCAAGATCTTTCTGAAATTTTGTATAGGATCGTAATTTCACATTGTAAACAACTTTTCTTAATACAATTTTGCCGTATCATGAACAAAAAGGGTAGTTTACCTGACAATAAAATACAATTTTCTAAAAAATAACAGTGATTTATAAGTCAACAGATCGTTCTGAAATTTGGTATAGGGTCATAATTTATCATTATCAACAACTTTTTTTAATTAAATTTTGCCGTATCATGAGCAAAAAGGGTAGTTTACCTGAAAATAAAATATTTTTCGCTTCCTTGTCAAGGCCTACTTGTTTTTCAAAAACTGAAAATATTCTTAAAATTCGTTTCACACCAAGCAGGGCAGGATCCCAAAATATGAAATTCCAATTCGAAAATTTTTGGTCAATCATACCTATTGTAAACTCAATCCGGGGACATACTGTATATATACATATTTACAATTTATCGTACATTTAAATATTTGCCACTTTTAGAAAATTTGCTGCATTATTTTGTTTCGTTTTTGGACCCCAATATTTACGTCATGGAAAAATTCTTCATGAGGTCCATCCTCATTGGCATTATTTTCTTCAATGTTTAAATCAACATTTTGCAGTCCTTCCCTACGTATTATATAGTTCTGTAGAACACAAGCTGCGGTGACGACTGTTGTAACATTTTCAATATTCATATCGAGGTATTTCAGCCTTCGGAATTTTCCTTTTAGCCGTCCAAACGCTTGCTCTATTTTGCTTCGGGCTGTACTTAATCTCGTATTAAAATTATTTTGCATCGGTGTCAAATGGCCTGTATCCCTAAATGGCACCATTACATTTTTCATTAATGGATATGCACTATCACCAAGGAATCAACGGCGTTATGAGCTGGGGCTTTTATAGGGATGTGGCAACCGTCTATAGCCCCCACAATTCCAGGAAAGCCTGTTCGTGCATGAAATGTGTTGACTGTCATAATCGCCTGCTCGTTAGTAGGCCATCGTATTTCTTGTGGCATCATTTGCAACAAAATATTGCAAATTTGATAAAAAATTAGATGACCGGTGCCTTTCGACATTTCGACCCATTCTTTTGGACGGCATTTGGTCTCCTAAAAATATAAAATAGATATTAGTTTTCTTAAAACGCCCTTATTAAACAAAAACCATAACATAACCTTATTCTTACCTAATTCATTTTATCCACCGCATAGGAAATATAATCCACCGTCGCCGCTGATTAGGTTCTTTTGGGAACGTAAAAAACTTGCACGTATGTTTTTCATTATAATGTTTGCAATCGGTGGCGAAGCACATCATCTTTTCTATTAATTATAATAAAACAACACTTAGCTCACAGTTGCACCGAAGGTTAGGTTATGTAGCGTAAGCATTGGAGTTGCTTTTACACTATGTTAAAACGCAAGGCTCTTTGTTTGAGTGTTTGGCAGCATTCAATGACGAGATATGGCTATTAAAGAAATTTGACATCCGTTTGAAGCTGCCTGCATAGTTTTAAAAAACACAAAAAATAGCCATAATAAATAATTGTTTTCTGTGATAATATCGCTATTAAAAGTTAAGGGAAGTTTGTTTACAAAAACCCAAAAATAGAAATGGTGGAACGCAACCATAGTACTTTTAGTTGTGTAAACACGGCTTTTAGTCTTCTGCATTATTATAAGTGATCTTGACTAGCTTTTGAGTGCACCACATAGGTGGTCTTATTCTAATTAAAATAATTTTTGCATTTTTAAAATTGAATTTTGCATAAAAAGTAGCAAATGAAAATGTTTTCAACGTCTTTAATACAGAAAGCGCGCTGCTAGAAAAACAACTTTTGGTAGATCGAATTATGGTTGAAGTCTTCAAAATTATCTACAAAATAGGTAAAAAATACCTTAATGCTGCTAATAATACAGAAACACTTAGTAATGCGAATTACATGAATTTAGAAATTAAAAAAAAACATTGCTGTTATTGGGATTTGAACTCGCGTTCACTGATAAGTGCATAGGCTTATCGTTGCGCTATAAATGATGCAGTAGCGTTCCGATTTTGGGAGACATGCGCCCTATCGGTGCCGATGAAATGATGGCGCAGATACACCATATGTTTATATTGTTATTATACATGAGGCAGTGTAATTAATTTAAATAACGAAATATTTGAAGCAAATAAGCTTGGAAGAATGATATAATTAAATCTTGATTGGGGTTAAAAATTTCAAACATTATTAAATAAATTTAATTGAAACAATGAGAGAAGAGATTTTGGTATTGATTGATATGTTAATTTAATAGTTACATAAAATTTTAATAAAATACAAGCCAAGGTAACGATTGACAAATGTGTTATAATAATAATGTGAATTGTTAAATTGTAAATAATGGATAATTTAAAATATGTAAGGGTGCAATAAGAATAGTATCCAACCAGAACAAGTTTTTATTTAAAAAGTTAGTTACATAAAACAACTCATAAAAACATGTACGTATTTTAGATATGATAATTTTGGAAGAATAAAAAATCGAATCTCTGCCTTAATTTATGTAATTTTTGTACTTACAAATTAAAAAAAGGCTTAAAACAAATCTCCGAGGTGAAGATCAAATGAAATATTAAAAATTAGAAAGAATATTGTGTAATAAGAAGAGCTACAGATACAAGTAATTGGAAATGGAATAAAGGACTTAATACTAGTTAATGGAATTTGGATTTATTCATACATACAAGACATAAGAAGAGGATTTGAATCGTGTGGTGGAGACATCTAAGAGGGACGACAGCTGTGACTTGGACATCTAGAAGGAGCAGTAACATTTGGGAGGAACATTGCTTTCCAGTAGGAGCCAGGACAGGATTTTGATGCCAGGGTAGTTAACGTGACTTAACAGAACCAGAGGGAGGTTGCAGGAACTAGGATCGTACGGCGGTGACATACAGGAGGTGGCAGGACTGGAATTGGAGATTTAAGCAGTTGGTTTGACAGAAGTGAAGGAAATTTAAAGGATTCATGTACCATCAAAGGGGTTGTTGTTAGTGAATGGTACATTGAGTGCTGCAGGCTATTAAAGATAGGATCCAGTGGTGGTTGGTGTTTGCGGTGAAAGCGTAAGCAGCTATGAAGGTTTGTTAAAATAAGTTGACAAAGCATTTTGAATAACTGTCAATTTAAAAAGTGATAACATAAAGTTGAGTAAGTACTTACATAGGTAATTTTGAATGGTAGTAAATGTTAATGTAAGCTACAGTTGTTAGTTTACCTGGTTTGTTAAGATTTAGAAATCAGTTTGACATTAAACGTCGTTAACCTTAATATTGACATTCAATTAATAGATAGAGATCTTGATTTGGCGAACCACCTAAGATAAGAGAATTTGATTTATCATTATTAAAGAATTATTATAGAATTTGAAAGGGCAAGATTTTAATAAAAAAGTATAGCTTTATATAGCCACATTCATAATAATATATAGAAATTTGTAAAATATTCTACTGACTACATAATAATATGTACTTTTTTAATTAGAATTGTGTTTTATAATCTTGTTTTCTGTTCTCATTTTATTTGTGTTGTATTTTGTTATTTTAACATTTAGTTGTTTATTTTTAAAATTTTGAATAAAAAATGTTGGGATTTATTTTTGAATACCTACCAGTTTGTTTGAATACATTACATCATATATCTGGAAATAAATGTAAAAGTCATACAGTATCATTAGTATTTTGGTCACATATATCGTATTTGTACTGAGGGGCGCAAAAATGTTGACTTGCCTACAATAAAGGTTTGGCTAGTTACGGCCCTGGTGGAGTATAGAATAATAAAAAAAAACTCCTCAAATGACCTATGCTTTCGGTAAAACAACAAATTTCAAGTTTATACAGAAAATATTGAACGGCAAACAAACTTTAAAATGCGTTAAATAATATTGTCAATATATTATTTAGAATGCAATCTAAAATCATAATAATAACAGAGAGGACATACGTTCAAATTTGCAGGCATACTTTGTGGAGAAATGTTTCGATTATCAGTAAGCTTGCCGCAATTTGTTTACCAAATTTGCATCAAATATTTTATAATCTATATATTTAAAACGTGAAGCGGTTTCTTTCGACATCTATTTTAAGACGTCCACCGGTCCGATTTCGATCATTCTTTTTTTAAATGAAAGCCCTTACCGTGTAGATGTGCACAAAAGTCCTAAATTGCAAATAAATTGGTAATTTTTAGAGAAAAACCATCATATTGTAGCTCTCAAGTGGTTGCAGCCGGCCATGCAGTAGCAGTAAACCAGGTATATTCCCACAGTCAGCCTGCGGCGTTCTGCCGATAATTGTAATGGGCTACTGTCACTACTAAATGTTTATTTGAAATCAACGGTCTGCTGATTCGTGAGGCAAACGTCAAAATACATGTAAAATGACAGTTAAAGCAAATCGGTATTGCTCAGATGCTGTAAGGTGTTTCTTCTGCTCATTATAATTATGTGGATGTGCTTATTTACACACTGCCTCATTGCATTCCCTGTTGGTACAAGCATACGTATATTGTTAAAACGTCTTTCGACGTTGTCCGACACCTGTTTTTCATACTCTTCCATCCTCACAGTTTCTTTCGTGTAAGTTGCATTCAGTAATCGCTTTTGTAATCTATTATTTCAAAATTCTATTCGGACTTCTTCTAGCTCTTCTTTGTGGCACACTTCCCATTTTCTCTGTGCGCCTAGCATGTGTGATGATAGCTAATAAATCACAAAGACAAACTCTGAATAAAGTAGGAATATATAATATTCATCACAACCAGTATTTAGCTATGGTCAAGTGTATGTAGCAATGTCACGTGCGAGTAGTTTCGAAAACTTAAAAATTCAAATTTTAGCTGATGGATAGTGCCATACGTTAAACATTGTCTACAAAGAAGTTTTGTAAATTGCAAGATATTTTTCAACGGGTCCCATTAGTGGTTTTTTATTTACTGTGGTTTTATCAGCTCGACGATGGTATTTAAATGGCAGTTGCTTTCAAGACAAATACGTGTTATAATAGTGATTTTTAAAAATGCAGTATCAGTACAATAAGGACATATTGTCTTGAATTTACATAAGGGTTCACCTGAGAGGATATTCCAAGGCCGAATAGTTTTCCAAACTTAACTTGAAACTCGGCAACGAAAACCCATGTCAAGCCGTGACAGATATCGCCAGCCTCACTAACATAATATATTCCGACATCAAGATCATAACAGCAAAACCTGTGTTCTGGCTTCGAAGAAGGGCGAGTATCACTCTGAAGAATGAAAAGGCACTAAAAATCAACAACACACACCTCGGAGCCTTTCATTCGGAGGAAAAGATTTATCAGTCAATTAACACTGTGGTGGAGGCAAATGACACAGTTTTGGAGAAAAGAAGACAGTCTTCATTCCTCGAATAACAGTTATTCCTTCAGACTATTTTTTTCAATTTAGGAGACTGCAATTTCCCGTAAAAACCTGCTTTGCCATGATGATCAATAAGGTGCATGGGCAGTCGCTGAATCAGGCTGGAGTCGACTTGAGGGAAGACTGCTTTTTTCTCCATCAACCTTATCTAGACTGTTTAGGGGTCAGTTCTCCAAACAACTTAGTGGTGCTCAAACCAGAAGGGAAAACATCCAATATTGTCTACAAAGAACTGCTTGTACCCTCTATTCGATGGGATTGACTTCTACTTCACAGATCGTTACATAATAGAATCTGGGGTAGGTAAGAAGTTGTAATTCGCCATATCAGTTCTTTTTAGAAGTAGGGTCAAACCATTTTCAGGGCTTTTCGTAATGCATTCCTCCAAAGGAGCTAAATGTGGTAGACCTGTTTTTGTAAAGATCTACAACGAGGAAACTACTACAGGTGGGAAGCTGAAATTCGACATATTAGTTCGTTTTACAAATCAGATCAAGTAGATGTCAAGGTTTTGCAGAATTCATCCCCGAAAGGGATTAAATGGGACAAATCTGTTTTTCTAAATATCTCTCCAAGGAAACTACTACGAGTACAAGTATAGGAATTTAAAATTGAGCATATTAGAACATTTTTCAAATTTTGTCAAATCAATTTTAGGGTTTTGGAGATTTCATCCCCGAAGTTAAATGAAACAAAGCTGTTTGTCAAAATAACGCCACGGGAAAACTACTACAGGCAATAAGTTGAAATTCGGCATTTTAGATTGTTTTACTAATAGAAAGTAATTTTTAGAGTTTTTCGAAATGCATCCCCTCAAACTGGTTAAATAGACCAGAAGTGTTCTTCTAAAAAATAGCCACAAAGTAATTATTGCAGGCAACAAATTGAAATTCGGCATATTAAATCGTTTTAGAAATTAGGTCAAATCAATTTCAAGCTTTTCGAAATTAACTCCCGAAAGGATTAAATGGGGTAGATGTGTTTTCTAAAGATCGCCATAATACGGTAACTGCTACAAGTAGAAAGTTGATTCAGCATAGTAGTTGGTTTTACACATCAAGTCAAGCCATTTTCAGGGTTTTTGGAAATGTATCCTCTCAAAGGGATTAAATGGGATAGATGTGTTTTCCTAAAGATCGTCACTAGATAGATACAGGTAGGAAGTCGAAATTCGGCATATTAGTTTGTTTTACAAATCATATCAAACCATTTTCAGGGTTTTTCAAAATGCATCTCCTCAAAAGATTGAAATGAGATATATTTGTTGTTTAAAGATTACCTTAACGAGCGAACTACTACAGATAGAAAGTTGAAATTTTGCATATTAGATCCTCTTACAAATAGACCAAATAATTTCCAGGGATTTCTGGAATTCACCCCCAAAGGGTGTTACGGTGTAACTTATCTCTTAGCGGCTGATACTGTGTGAACAAACCTTTAGTGCCGATATTCGGTTCCCGCCCATCGAAATTTGTTAGGTTGGCGATTATTTTTTTTTGTGGTGCTCGGATTTTGCAAACTCATGGCACTTCGGCCTTTGTCTCATTTTTACAGCGAAGCTAGCAGCTTGCACGGATTTTCGCTTTCTATACTCCGATGGGGAGTTAGTTTGCTTTTGATTATTTGTGTGCCCCATGCAGTTTGGCGGAGTTTTGGTTTACAAGCGACTATTTGGACATTTAAGTCCGCGCCGATTGGCGGATTTAGTTGCCGATATTCTTGGGGCGAGTTAAGTTGGAGTTTTGTCCACTCTCGCGTGAATCGCAACAAAATTATATCTCTCTTGCCTGAATATGAAAAGCAATATTTGAGTGTAAATACGATTGTATCACATAATGACAACACTTTATAATTTTCTATGGAATTAATAGATTCGTTAAATTTCAGTGGCATATATCCACATTGCTTAACACTAAAAATATGATCAATAAAATTCTTTTGAAAAGTTTAAATGTATCTACTGGTTTAATAGATGAGATAACATTAATGGTACGCAATTTATTTATAACTGCTTAGATTTAGTATTAAATGGACAAGCCACAAGCCAGGCAGAAGAGTATTATTACTGTGTATAGATCAATACATTCTAATATTGGACTACCTTTTTTTTGCATTCGGAAAAGAAAATTTTCAGTGCACCTATCATTTGTGATAACAATTCATAAATCACAAGAACAAACTATGGATAAAGTGGGAACATATCGTATTTGCCACAACCAGTATTTAGCTATGGTCAAGTATATGTAGCAATATCACGTGTGAGTAGTTTTAAAAACTTAAACATTTAAATTTTACCTAATGGATCCTGCCACACGTCGCAAAATATTTTGCAACGGGTCCACTAGTTTTATATTATATTATGAGCATGTTCCTAGCCCCACGTTGTGCGCCAAATCTATGTTACCTTTTGTACGTAATGTAAATAAATAAAAATGATCAACTACTACAAACCTTAGTTTGAATTTTACTGCCTCTCTTTTTGGCTAATTAAAAATATGATTATTTAACTATGCTTTACTTTAATAAAGGTATGTTGCCTTTTTTTATATTTTATCTATTTTCAACCTATTTAAAACTTTTGTGCCGGATAGCTATTTGAGACTCGTATCTGCAGGGTTGAATTGTTACACTGTTGATTAATTTTACCTCCTCTTCCTCTGTCCATCATCCTTCGTAAGGACGTGGTGGCATCATGATGTTTGCGCTATCTTTTCGGACCATGTTGTTCTGTCTTGCGCTTGGTGGCTTGCTTCTTCGAATGTGTATCCCGAGACTGATTTGATCTGGTCCATCCATCGCGTGGGAGACCGTCCTCTTACTCTTTTGCCTTCGACATTGCCTTCCACAATTAGTCGTTCCATGGTGTCCCCACCTCTTACTACGTGGCCGAAGTTTCGAAGAATGTTTCTGTTTATTGTTGTTATGAGTCTTTTTGTCGTATTTAGTTCCTCTAGGACTGAGGCATTCGTACGGTGGGCAGTCCAAGGTATTCGTAAAATTCTTCGATATACCCACATTCCGAAAGCACTGGGGAATATGAGCGATTTAACGAGTCGCAGTTTGGTGTTTCTTGTGATACTGGTGTTTTTCCATATTTTGGTCAATTTGACTGTTGCTGTTCTACCAATCGCTAGGTGTCTGCGGATTTTCTCTTCGCAATTCCCGTTGCTGGTTATCATTGAGCCTAGATAATTGAATTGGCTAACTGTTTTGTATCCTGCGATCATTCCAATTGCAGGTTGGTTGTTTCTCGCCCTGTCGATTACCATGACTTTTGTTTTATCTGGATTCAGCTTAAGACCGTATCTTTTACTTGTTTCTTTGAGCCTGCTCATAATGTGTTGTAGTTCTTCTTTTGAGGTCGCTAGTACTACTGTGTCGTTTGCGTAGCGCAGGTTGTAGATTCTGTAGCTCCCTATCGTTACTCCGCCTTTGAGTATTTGTTACCGACTCGTACTGTGATTGTGTTATTCTTATACAAGTTGCAGAGTAGCCAGATCAGGTGTTCTGGGACTGCCATCTTCAGCAGCATATCTTTCAAGGCGGTCAATTGTACTGTGTCGAACGCCGTAGAATAGTTCACAAAGCATAAGTATGTTTCCATGTTAAATTCGCGAGATTTTTCAACTATTTGACGAAGTAACACACGACTTCCGGGATTGGACCGTGTCATAATTGAGATCGAAGAACTCAACGTTTCACCCACTTTCGTAAGGGACTTCGTGAAGAGGAAAAGCAAAAGAGCACGGTAACTCAACGAGTTAACCACGCCTCTCTAGCTCACCATAGCAACATGATTTAGGGTCTAGGACATATCGCCGAATGGACAAAACGCCGAATCGTATTTTAATGCCCAAAACGCCGAATCGTGCCCAAATCGCCGAATTCGTTTGAGTGGACAAATCGCCGAAAATGCCCAAAACGCCGAATGCTGTCGGTGGACATATCGCCGAAAATGGACAAATCGCCGAATTAGTTGGCGTGGACAAAACGCCGAAAATGCCCAAAACGCCGAATTCTCTCGGTGGACATATCGCCGAAAATGGACAAATCGCCGAATTAGTTATCGTGGACAAAACGCCGAAAATGCCCAAAACGCCGAATTCTGTCCGTGGACATATCGCCGAAAATGGACAAATCGCCGAACCGTGTAAAATGACCCCACATGGATCGGAAAGTTGGCATCGCTCGATTTTGTTCAAAACCCCCGTTTGTGTCGGTGGACATATCGCCGAAAATGGACAAGTCGCCGAATTAGTTAGCGTGGACAAAACGCCGAAAATGGCCAAAACGCCGAATGTTGTCGGTGGACACAACGCCGAAAATGGACAAATCGCCGAATTAGTTAGCGTGGACAAAACGCCGAAAATGCCCAAAACGCCGAATGCTGCCGGTGGACACATCGCCGAAAATGGACAAATCGCCGAATTCGTTACCGTGGACAAAACGCCGAAAATGCCCAAAACGCCGAATTCTGTCGGTGGACATATCGCCGAAAATGGACAAATCGCCGAATTAGTTACCGTGGACAAAACGCCGAAAATGCCCAAAACGCCGAATTCTGTCGGTGGACATATCGCCGAAAATGGACAAATCGCCGAATTAGTTAGCCTGGACAAAACGCCGAATCCTGTGAGTGGACATATCGCCGAAAATGTCCAAAACGTCGAATTAGTGGGCGTGTACCAAACGTCAAAGTTGTAGAAATCACCAATTCCTGTTAGTGGGTATGGTACAAATTAAGGATGCAGAATATTTTACGGCCAAACAAATAGCGAGAATTGTTTTCAAGTTGTTATTTCTAAGTTACAACAATAATAAATTCAACTAGCAATTGCTGCCAGCATAAACAACACCTGTAAACTAATAGTTGATATTCTAACTACAATTTTTGATATCCCGTGTGCATTTTTGTGATTGAGTATTGAGAGTGGTGTCATTTTGTTCCTTATGCTGGGACCCGCGACTGGGATAAGTTATTATTTTAAAATATAAATAAAGTAAATATGTTTTAAAAACCAGAATATCTATTTCATATTCTATATCGCGCATATACTGTAACTTATAATCTAATAAAATAAAGTGATAATTGACCGTCATTGAATCCAAAATGGCGAACTTTAATTTTTTTATTTAAAAAACTCTTTGAATATAACACAATAGGAAAGAGCATTTACCAGATGAGGTTGCGTAGAGAATGGAGGTTGCATATGGCGGATAGTTGTTTCCGTTTGACACTGGCGTACTGTCTGTAAAGGATATGTTATGGGTTTATTATATATCAAGGATCAACATTTTATGTATTTCTACACATTTAGATCGGGTGATTATAAATGTTTTTCCATCAAGCTACTTATGAAATATTTGTTATATGAATAATATGTAGGTGGCACTGTAAGTCTATGTCAAATTCGAAAGTTAGCAGGTTAGGTTTTGCGTCAGTCTTGATTATAAAATCACCCGGTATATTAATGCCTAGACAAGCTATTAGGTTAGCTTATTGGAATCTATATATATGAATTAAATAAATTATTATTTATTATTATTATATTATAATTGTTTTACTGAGTTTAAAAATTGTCGTTATTTGTATTAAACAAATTTTAATAAAAAAACATTATGTAAATTAATTCACATTAACATTAATTTAACGAGTTTCTGCTACAATCGCAAAATTTATATGCTGATAAATATAGAATAAGTTGGAGTTTTAACAAATTTATTTATTTTAATGTTTCTTAAATTTATTTATTTCCAACAGACAAATATAAATATTTCTAATATATGTATTTTCAAAAATAAATTATAAATTGACCTAGGTATACATTTTTAATAAAAGTAGTAAATAGACCACATAAGGAAACATTCTTGTGCTTGGCCTTTTTCTACAGTACCTTAAATTTTACTAGAATTGTTCTAAGCTTTTCTATATTGACTGCACTTTTTTATTTGTATGTGTTGTTTCACAAGATTGTCTGAATATATTTTGTTAATCGGTTGTTATTTCGTCATTTGTCAACGCACAAACATCTAACAGAAATCCTAGAAATGCAAGTTTATAATGTGTTTACTGCATTCAGTCTAGACACTATATATTATATACTAGCTGACCCGGCAAACGTTGTTTTGGATTATGACATGATGGGGAAAACCTTTCAAACCATTAAGCACAGAATGATATAAGTATGACTGCAAATAGAAAGTCGTACAGTGTATAGAAAAACACATTTTCGATATTTTCCAATTTTCCGGTTGTCCCTTTGGATTTTTCCGAATTTTCTTGTTTTGCTAAACCACCTCGGGAGTAAGGCGAACAAAACAAAAAAAATCATCCAAATCGGTCAAGTCGTTCTCGAGTTTTTGCGTTACTAACACGCGGTGAGTGATTTTTATATATACAGATTATATTGCTTAAATAATGTGCAATCATTTATCCAAAATGAATAAGTGGGCTAGTCAACAGCGTGTTTCTTGTGTTTACCAATTCGTCAAAACTAATTTTGTGATTTCAACCAAACGCGCCTCTTGCGAGAGAACAATGCGGGCATTAAAATTCGGACGAAAAGCCCAATGGGGTGGAAATGCCGAAAACGTCATAGGTACCTGGGACATTAGAAGTATTAACAAATTCTCAACATTCTATTACATACAATAGGTACCTAACTATTGTTTCTTTTACTAAGCGGTACAAACTTATTTTCGTGAACAAACTTTGTTGTCAATCATGGATTTCGAGTACTTTTTCTGCCAAATTACCTAAAGAATTATTTGAATAACTTGACATTTTTCCTTGAAGAATTCATTAGCAAGCGCAGTATATAACACAGGCAAAGTTGTGGTATGAGCGTTACATGTTTTTCTTCAAATAAATTTATAAAAAAGGCCACGCTCCACAACTCAGGAATGCCAGTTGATCCAATATAACTTCCAATAGATTTGAGTACAGCTATTATTATGTGCAATTCTCATGTAATGATCACCCAATTCTCGGTAAAAAAAATGCCATCTTTAGATGTATCAAAGGCCATTGTAGTCGCCGGTTTACAGTCACAACTAACTTTTCCAGTTTGGTGATGCAGGAAGTAATGGCAAAACATATATGTGTGTTTTGTGTCTGCTATCATATACCATGGAATTGTGGGTAGACAGAGTTATTAGCACTTGATTGGAACTATAAGTCTGACTTAAATTAACAATTTCGCCTAGCAACCATATGATATCTTACATTGCAACTTCTGTTAGATAATGACGGAACATCAACAGTAATAGTTGACTTTTTTGTTTAGCACCCTTTGGAAGGAACCAAGACAGTGTGTAAATTGTTTCCGGAAATGTTTTAGAAATGTAAGCACACTGGGCCATAAATACCGCCACTACCTCTTTTATTTTTTATGGCATCTAAACATTTTATAAGTTTGCTATTTGTTTTGTATAATCGATTACCTTTAATTTGATACCCAACAAGTTCATGTTTAGTTTTTTCTTTGAATATAAAACAACAGGAAGGAGTCTGGTCTTTTATTGGCCGTACTTAAAAGTGCGACTGAAATCGCCATATGCAACCTCCAAGTATGACTCATTTGTGGTAGTTTATTAATGGTAGTTGTCAAATAGCGTGATCATTGGGGTATAATTTTTGCATTTTAATTGTATAAAGCCTTAGTCAATGCGTACTTATTTGCAGATAATGTTTATTTACAAGCTGGTTGGTAATTAAAATTAAAATATTGACTGTCCTGAACTGCCGGCAAGACTTAACTTTCATATACCTGATATAAGAACGAGAAATGGTCTCACATTTGTTAATACTTGTCCTAGGACAAATTCCTATAAAAATTCATCACTTTTTGCAAGCACTGCATCATACAATCTTATTAATAATCAAATTGACATATTCCACTGTGACTTGAAAGGTTTTTCTAAGGATTTGTTTTATACTGTAAGTTTATTGTAATCTTAGGTTGGTTTTCGACTGTATAATAGAAATTATGTGTAAGTTAGTTCTAAATATGAAATTGTAGACTTTCTATAATTGGGCTTCCTGTCTGTTGGAAATAAAAAAATTTAAGAAAAATTAAAATAAATAAATTTGTTAATTTGTTTTCCCCATCATGTCATAATCCAAAACAACGTTTGCCGGGTCAGCTAGTATATACAATATATAGTGTCTAGACTGAATGCAGTAAACACATTATAAACTTGCATTTCTAGGATTTCTGTTAGATGTTTGTGCGTTGACAAATGACGAAATAACAACCGATTAACAAAATATATTCAGACAATCTTGTGAAACAACACATACAAATAAAAAAGTGCAGTCAATATAGAAAAGCTTAGAACAATTCTAGTAAAATTTAAGGTACTGTAGAAAAAGGCCAAGCACAAGAATGTTTCCTTATGTGGTCTATTTACTACTTTTATTAAAAATGTATACCTAGGTCAATTTATAATTTATTTTTGAAAATACATATATTAGAAATATTTATATTTGTCTGTTGGAAATAAATAAATTTAAGAAAAATTAAAATAAATAAATTTGTTAAAACTCCAACTTATTCTATATTTATCAGCATATAAATTTTGCGATTGTAGCAGAAACTCGTTAAATTAATGTTAATGTGAATTAATTTACATAATGTTTTTTTATTAAAATTTGTTTAATACAAATAACGACAATTTTTAAACTCAGTAAAACAATTATAATATAATAATAATAATAAATAATAATTTATTTAATTCATATATATACATTCCAATAAGCTAACCTAATAGCTTGTCTAGGCATTAATATACCGGGTGATTTTATAATCAAGACTGACGCAAAACCTAACCTGCTAACTTCGAATTTGACATAGACTTACAGTGCCACCTACATATTATTCATATAACAAATATTTCATAAGTAGCTTGATGGAAAAACATTTATAATCACCCGATATAAATGTGTAGAAATACATAAAATGTTGATCCTTGATATATAATAAACCCATAACATATCCTTTACAGACAGAAACAACTATCCGCCATATGCAACCTCCATTCTCTACGCAACCTCATCTGGTAAATGCTCCTTCCTGTTGTTTTATATTCAAAGAGTTTTTAAATAAAAAAATTAAAGTTTGCCATTTTGGATTTAATGACGGTCAATTATCACTTTATTTTATTAGATTATAAGTTGCAGTATATGCGCGATATAGAATATGAAATAGATATTCTGGTTTTTAAAACATATTTACTTTATTTATATTTTAAAATAATAACTTATCCCCAAATAGCCCCCTCGCTCATCCCAGTCGAGGGGTCCAACATAAGGAACAAAATTACACCACCCTCAATACTCAATCACAAAAATGCACACGGGATATCAAAAATTGTAGTTAGAATATCAACTATTAGTTTACAGGTGTTGTTTATGCCAGTGTTGGGTAAGTTACTTAAAAAAATTAACTAAGTAAGTTAATCAGTTACTCGGCAAGAAAGTAACTGAGTAAGTTACTAAGTTAGAGAATTATAAAAGTAACTTGAATAAGTTACTAAGTTACCATAAAATAACTCGTTATATTTTAAGTTACCTTTTTTATGAGAGGTTACTAATCTACATGCAATTACTATCAACTTAATATCAACAGAAACACATATTTATAAACAATTGCTTATTAGCAAATATTCTATAGGGTATAATCTTTGTTACTAGTAAATTAGATTCCTAGTTCTACATTTCTGTCTGATTGCTTATGTATAAAATTTATTGGTTTTTCATAATAACTGCATTTCAAATTTTTATTAGTTAATTTTGTACGTTTGAATTGGAGAATGTCTTTTGCAGTGCTGAACAATTGTTTTACTGGAGCACTGGAAGGGAAGGCAGTATTATATTTAATAAATATTTCACTAATCGTTGGAAATTTATCTGTTTATAAAGTTGTTAAATAAGATGAATCGTACTTCATATCTGTTTCAGTTTCGTTCATATTTTTGGGCCACTTTACTGTTTTGAAGAAACAAATGGTGTTCTCCTTCATTATTTTGTGGACTGGGAAGTGAACAATCTGATGAAGTAGAAGCACGAGTTTTTACTTCATTTTCTAATAATGTAACAGCGTTTTGTGTCTTTTCTGCATCACATATCCACTCAAATTTAAACCAAGGATGAGCAACCGCAGCCAGAGTGTAGTCAGAATTGTTGCGAATTTCTGTGAATCTAAAATAAAAATTGGAAACAACAGTCAATATTTTTGTTAATGCGTTCCTGAACAATCACTTTTTCAGTATGTTGAACATGCAATTCTTTCGTGTAGTTGACAAAAATTTCTTTTAAAAATATTTTGGTCAAAGTATGGAAGTGCAATGTTTACTGTACTGTAAAATATAAATAACCGTTATAAATTATAGACCTAACTTGAAAATGAATTAATCTGTTATTAATTCATGTAGTTTAAATTCAAACTGCAGTATCCTATAGCAGCTACATCGCGTATTCGGTTACTTATTTCAATTTTTTGTTAAAATATTGTTTCGTTATTACTGAAATATAGAGACGGTGAATGTATTTTCGTCTGAATTAGACACCCCTAACCTGCGCACAGGCAGGCGTTAGGAATGTACTTCCCAGTAATCCACATACCTGCTCAGAGAGCTTCTAGTTGTTAAAGGATTAAAGATTACTGGAAAAAGCTGTCACCACCCAAATAGGATCCGTCAAATATTATTTATTATCGACTAAGTACGAGAAGGTATTCCTGTGGTCGGTATTAGCATTTGCATACTAAAACATTCGAAATGTCCACAAATTCTTCAGCTTCAGGTATAATTTCTTAATTACTACGCATTAAAAACCGAACATTTTAAAATATTTTACATTTATAGCATAAAAATGTAACTTGTCATATTCAGTTACTTACGTTACTAACTAATTGTAACGTGTTATAGTTACAATTACTGAAAACACAAAAGTAATTAAGTTACTATTAAGTTACTGAAAAGTAACTAGTTACCAGTAACGAGTTACTTTTACTTAGTTACTACCCAACTCTGGTTTATGCTGGCAGCAATTGCTAGTTGAATTTATTATTGTTGTAACTTAGAAATAACAACTTGAAAACAATTCTCGCTATTTGTTTGGCCGTAAAATATTCTGCATCCTTAATTTGTACCATACCCACTAACAGGAATTGGTGATTTCTACAACTTTGACGTTTGGTACACGCCCACTAATTCGACGTTTTGGACATTTTCGGCGATATGTCCACTCACAGGATTCGGCGTTTTGTCCAGGCTAACTAATTCGGCGATTTGTCCATTTTCGGCGATATGTCCACCGACAGAATTCGGCGTTTTGGGCATTTTCGGCGTTTTGTCCACGGTAACTAATTCGGCGATTTGTCCATTTTCGGCGATATGTCCACCGACAGAATTCGGCGTTTTGGGCATTTTCGGCGTTTTGTCCACGGTAACTAATTCGGCGATTTGTCCATTTTCGGCGATGTGTCCACCGGCAGCATTCGGCGTTTTGGGCATTTTCGGCGTTTTGTCCACGCTAACTAATTCGGCGATTTGTCCATTTTCGGCGTTGTGTCCACCGACAACATTCGGCGTTTTGGGCATTTTCGGCGTTTTGTCCACGCTAACTAATTCGGCGATTTGTCCATTTTCGGCGATATGTCCACCGACACAAACGGGGGTTTTGAACAAAATCGAGCGATGCCAACTTTCCGATCCATGTGGGGTCATTTTACACGGTTCGGCGATTTGTCCATTTTCGGCGATATGTCCACGGACAGAATTCGGCGTTTTGGGCATTTTCGGCGTTTTGTCCACGATAACTAATTCGGCGATTTGTCCATTTTCGGCGATACGTCCACCGAGAGAATTCGGCGTTTTGGGCATTTTCGGCGTTTTGTCCACGCCAACTAATTCGGCGATTTGTCCATTTTCGGCGATATGTCCACCGACAGCATTCGGCGTTTTGGGCATTTTCGGCGATTTGTCCACTCAAACGAATTCGGCGATTTGGGCACGATTCGGCGTTTTGGGCATTAAAATACGATTCGGCGTTTTGTCCATTCGGCGATATGTCCAGGTCCCATGATTTATAGTTGTTTATCTGCAAGTGTACACTCTTTCATCTTAATTTTTAATTGTTTTTGTAAATGTCATTCAGGATACTGTAACCTCACAATTGGTCACATTTTTCACTAATTAACACGCCACTAGCACCTTGTAATCTTTAATAAATCTCAAGTATCTTTTTTCCATTTTCATCAACTGTTTGTAAACTTCTAGTAGGTTTTCAGTAAGTTTTCTTTAAATGTGCTACACATTTTTCACAAATTTTCAGTAAGTTTGTAGTAATTGTTAAAAGTTTTCTTGAAGCATTTGTTTAGAAAACCAACAGTAAGTATGGAGCAACATTTCTGAAAATCTGGAAAAAAATTCTTTGGAAATTTACTCTATATTTTGAGCAACTAATTGCATTCCAATTTGATTTGGTAAGTATACTTACAGGTTCAGGTCGGGACGTTTTCTTTTTCACACTTTTGTCTTCCTCCTGTGGTTTTTACAATTTCTTGGATGTTATACCTAGTGTTATTTTTTCTGTAAATATCCTTACCACACGATCATCTTTTTTCCTATAATTTTCTAGCGTTTCTGATAAATCGAATAAGCTGATCTTGCAATACCTGACTGTTTTCCATAGAAATTAGAAAAATTACTTGCGGTAATAAGTAAATTCTATAACACAGTTTCATAACAAAATAACTCAACATTTTTTAATTGTCCCTGATCTTAGATCGTGCGAAATATATTATGCAATACCCAATCGTTAAGTGCTTACAAGTCGCAAAAATTAAACACACAACTCTTCCGGTATCGTTTTTCTAACTTTTTTTCGACCTTGTAAAATGTACTTGCCGCTTTTGTATCATAATATACTACTTCTTATTAAGCTCTTTATATTCGTTGAAATCTGATTTTCTCTCTAATGCATAAGGTATCACTGCTCCCATTAACTTTTTTGTGTTTTCTTCGATCCTTTCCTCGTTCTTTTTTTGTTTCGTTTAGTAATGCATTTATCTAACGCCGGTGGCAAGTATTAGTATCTGGTCATTTTTAAATTTAGATTTTTGTTTGATATCTTTGATTGTTTAAGCTTTATGTCTAATATTTTCCTATAACTGTCTTCCGAAGGCCTGCCTTTTTCATTTGGTATTTTTTTTTCATTTTATTTCTTTTCCTCTTTGTGTTTAATCCCATGCAATGGTCACTCCCTCTCGTAAACCTATTTAAAGCAGTTACATTTTCGCTATAATGAATCAATTTCATTTTTTTCCCAATTTTCTGTTAGCTTTCTTTTGGAATCAAACAACATTTAATATTAAAATAGTGTTGCCGAAAATACTTGTAGAAAAGAGTATAAAAAAGGAAATACTGGTTTATTTCATTTCGTGGTTTGAAATTTTGTCTGCGAACGAAAAATATATCTCACATGGAAAACATTTTTGACCGCCATATACTCTAACTCAACAGAATAGTTTCGTATGTCGTAAATTTTGAAATTAAAATCTAGGCACCTTTCCAAAAATATTAAAGAATTGTTAATTGCACCATCAATGTGTCTGGTAGCTTAGAACACATTTCCTCTTTATTGTACAATGGCGGACAATGAATTTAGGCCGGCCTGTCATTCGCTTGGCACTGTTTATGTTGGTGGCACTGTAAGTCTATGTTAAATTCGAGGTTATCAGGTTAGGTTTTGCGTCAGTTTGTGTCAAAACTGACGGCAAAAATAACCTGCTAACCTCGAATTTGACATAGACTTGCAGTGTCACCAACATAAACAGTGCCAAGCGAATGACAGGCCGGCTAAATGTATTGTCTTCCATTGTACTATTAAGGTAATTTGTATACAATGCTGTAATAAAAACTTCAGAATTTTTAAAAATCCACCTTCGGAGACCCTCACCCTGGCGCATTGCCCTATAATTTAACCTTCAAGTTTCCCTTAAAACCGGCCCTTGTATTCTTGTAAATTACAACAGCAGTCGGAGGCATGCAGTTGCAAGGTTCAGTAGCCATACGTGCAAATGTTCTCCTAAACTGCAAGATGGAAACGAACTGCGGGGGTTATTTCAAGATACCAAGAAGAGGGTGGTCAGCCAAGGATGACCTCAGACGGTTGCGTTTCCTCTGAAAGCTTTTGCAGCTGCAGAAGGTCACGGTAAATGGGCACCACCGCGGATAAGGCGACCCCAAGGAAATGTGACTATTTTTTAATTGGAGTTGAATAGTTTTTAAAAGCAGTATGTCAATTCCTACGTCTCAACGATGTAATTTCTAGAGGATTGAAGTAGGATGTCATATTTACATGCGTTTTAAGGGTAATTGGCTATTTGATACAGAGTGCTCAATATGATTAGAATTTCTAGTTATGGATCGAATTAAAAACATTTCGTTTTGATGCTATAGTAACGAAGATTTTTCAAGTGGTACCCTAACTTTTCATCGGATTTTTTAACTATATTTTTTTCACTATCCAGCAGCCTCATTGTTAACTGTTTAAATAAAAAGCCTAGTAAATTTAGTCAATTTGAGTTCAAGAATAGATTAGGCACAAGGGAAGCTCTTTTTAGTACAAATCCTAGATGCAGGGATTCCTATGCCTGCTTGACTACGAAAAAGTCTTCGATAGAGTGCAACACGAGAAACGAATGATACTTTTAAAAACTATAGGTCTGGATAATAGTGATATACGTATCATATCATAATGAATCTTGACTGGAACCAGGCAGCGGCCGTAAGGATTGATGGAGCAATGACCGACCAAATAAAAATATGAAGAGGGGTGCGACAAGCTGCATGTTATCGTCACTTTTATTTGATATTTATTCTGAAGCGATATTTAACGATACCCTAGAAGACAGCCAAGAGGGAATTAATATCAACGGTATAAGATTAAACAACTTGCGCTACGCAGAAGATACCGTCCTATTGGCGGAAAATGAGCAAGACTTACAAGTACTGATTAATCGCGTCAATGACTCCAGTAAAAAATATCGTCTAAATATAAATAAAAATAAAACTCTAATAATGGTGATCAGCAAAAGTGAAACTGTTCAAACTAATATTGTGGTCGATGGAATCCGGTTAGAACAAGTGGCGAAACACAATTACCTGGGTTGTAATTTAAAATGGTATTACTGCATCGAAGTTTGAAGTAAAAAAGAACAAGCAAGAGGATCGTTTTTAAAAATGAATAAACTCATCTTCTGCCGAGACTTAAACCTACAACTTCGCATGCGTATTGTACGATGTTATGTCCTACCCAAGCAACAACAAAAAGTATAGAAGCATTTAAAATGTGGATTTACAGAATAATACTGAAAATTATCTTGAGTTGAACGAATAAGAAATGAGACCGTCCTATAAAAAATGAAAATGAAAATGGAAATAATTAACAATATAAAAAAATAGAATACTTGGGACATATAATGCGCAATGAAAAATACTAATTGTTGCAAATAATTATCCAGGGTAAGGTACAGGGCAAGAGAACCGCGGGAAGGAGAATACCCTGGCTCAAAAATCTTCGTGTATGGTTTGTAAAAAGCACAAGATCCTTGTTCAGCATTATCCAAAGTTGAGATAGCCTTGATGGTGGCAAATCGCACCATAAGAAGAGAATATTTTTGTAGTGACAGTTTGTCTAATTTTTAAATCAACATAACAAAAGCTAAAGGTAAAGGTTAAAGGTAATGTAATTTCAATTCCCCCAATTGTGGGCGGGCTATTATAGGAACCTTGTGTCCCTTTCCAGCCGAGAATGGGAATTATAAGATGGATGAGAGAAAGGAGGGGTGTTAAATGGAAGAAAGGCCAGAAAAAGTGGAGGAAAAAGTACTGCCCCGGCATTCGCCTCAGAGAAGGTACTCTGTTGACTCAGGAAAGCCACCTATAAACCTGAATCAAACAAATGTCCTCGGGAATAGAACCCACGACCCGCAGTACTTACACGTCAGGATCGTCTGAATTAATTTATTGAATAAAATGCATATTTTTCTGGGCAACTGCATTCCTGGTAGAGTGGCAATTGGATCTTGAAAACCATTTTGGTTAAAGTTATTATTTAACGTCCATTTTGATTTCCATGCTCCCTTTAGCTAAAGCCAGAAACAACATGATCACAAAACTGGCGGGGACTACCTGGGTGGCACGAGCAGACACATTACGAATAGCAGCACCAGCACTAGTTTTCTACACTGCCACTGCAGAATACTGCGCACTGGTATGGCACAGAAGCGCCCATATAACCGTACATCTTAACGACACCCTTAGAATCGTGTCAGGAACTCTAAAATCCACTCCTATTCCCTGGCTCCACGCTTTAAACAATTGCCCTAACTGATCTTAGGGGACAGCAAGCTACTGTCAACGAAATAAACAAGTATATTAATGATGCATTATCACACATGTATTGTACAAACTACAAAGTTTTATCTACAACTATCCAAAATTGAGAAAATTGTATTAAGGAAAATGTCAGATCTGTCATTTTTAAAAATATTTTAGTAGGCAAATGTCACTATGTTATTCATTTGACACTATTTCAGTTAGGTCATAAAGGGTTACTTTTAAAATACCCCAATTTCCAAGAAAGATTTATCCTAAGAACGGATGCATCAGAATCAGCAATAGCTGCAGAATTGATGCAAGAACAAGAAAGAGTCGAAGCTCCGATCTGCTTTATCTCACGGATTTCAAAAGCCTATGATACTAGATACACAATCGCTGAGAAGGAAATGTTGGCAATTATGTTTGCGATTAATAAATTAAAATTTTATTTGACCGGAAGCAAATTCCACATAGAAACAGACATTACAGCAATATTGTTTCTCAAAAATAAAACATTCCACTTTTAACAACAGCTATTTTTTCTTGGCTTGGGTTGTCAACAATAATAAAAGAACATCATGTATTCTAGCAACGATTACAATTGTTTTTCACGTAAGTTTGTTTACAATGTTTTTCTTAGAAACTAAATTGTTTTTGGATAAAGCTGCCTTATCAATGCTCTTTGCATTCTACGCTTTCTTCCCCCACTTTTCCTTACCCGTCAGCTTCGTTACCGATTGTTGGTATGATGAATTAATTACTATCGCTGCATAAAATTTTAGTAACGCTTCAAACATCTTTGTATCTTATCAAATTCACAATTCTTGTCTTGACTTTACAATGTCGAATCTGTCAGTCACATAAATTAAGTGCATCTGCCTTAACGAGCTCAATTAATGAAAATTAAGTTAAACGCAACCCCTTCGATACCGTTTTATCGGATGCTAACATCTGTCAATTTCATTATATTTACTGCTAATCATATCTTGTGCATGTACTAATATAAAATAATGACTTAATGTTGCAATAAACAAAATACCAATTTTGGAGCTTATTTGAATCTTAATTTCATGTTCGTGTCTTGGTTATGCAACCAACATTGCTGTGAGCATTAAACCATTACAATATTTATTTTATCCCATCATGTTACTATGATAATAACTTTAGCAACGACTTGGGCTAAGGTGAATTTAACAGCACTAGTGTTGTTAAGAAAAATAGCATCCCGATACTTTATTAGCATTTAATCACATGTTGGCAGTACTAATGTGTATTGTTGGTGGCACTGTCACTTTATCTCAAATTCGATGTTAGTAGGTTAGGTTTTGTTTGTTATTTGACGCAGGGTGACGCAAAACTTAACCTGCTAATCTCGAATTTAACATAACCTGACAGTGCTACCAACAATACGGTATTGAGTGACTTATGGTTTTTATCTTACTACTGATACCACCAAAGCCATAGCAAATCTATGTCTCGGTGTTGTAATTGTCATTAAAACATTTTTTCCTATTTTTTAAAGATTAGTATTTCAGGATAAAATAAACCGTGTTACATTACCCGAGAATTTTAAAGAACTCTCTCCTAACGTTGCTCGTTCATTCAAACTATTCTCTCGTAATGTAAAAAGCTTGATAACGTTACGTGCATCCTAAATTACTATTATCAAATCATTATTTTAAATTAAACAGTTATTCTCTCGTAATATAAAAAGCTTGATAACGTTACTTGCATCGTAAATTACTATTATCAACTTATTATTTTAAATTAAACAGTTAGTTTTAACAATTATTATGCTATTGTTAATTGATTAATTTCCTCCTTACTCTTTTCTTAAAAGTTCCAATATCATGACTTAAATTTTATAATTAATTAAATTGTCACTTATAATACCATGAGTAGTCAAAGTTATGTCGAATATTTTTGCTGTGGTATCACGAATGTCCATTGCGCTTAGGTTCGATTAGGACGAGTGCGCCAGCACGAGTTCTAATCCTAAGCGCAATGGACATAAGTAGTGATACCACCGCAAAAATATTCTACTTAACTTTGACTAAGAATGGCATTCGAGGGACTATTCAATGAACCAAACTACTTTTTCAAATTAGTTTTCAGTAAATCTAGCATGAAACTACGCAATTTCTATAGTAACAGAACACTAATACTGCCTTTTTCTAATAAAATTCAATTTTTTTTTAAATATTCAGTATACGGCTAGTGAAAATTGTCGATTATTTTCACTAGTGAAAATTGTCAAAAAATATTCACTATACCACTAGTGAAAATTGTCGATTATTTTCACTAGTGAAAATTGTCAATCTAGTTCATTTTTATTGGCTCAAGGACGTCAAATCTTGTATTTTTATTGGTCAGTTTTTGATAGATGACAAGTGAATTGAATAGTCAAATAAATTCATGCTGACAGTTTTATAGCTTTTATTTCAATGTTTCGTAAAATTAACAAAGTTTTCAAGAAAAAATGTATCTCGAATGCAAAGTGCTTTTATGTCCTCAAATGAATCGTCTTTCATTTTCGAACGTAAAAGTAGCATTTTGCATTGTAAATACAAAAATAACTATTTCCAGTACAGGTTTATATCCATCGCTAGAGGCAATAGTTTGTTACTTAGAAAAAATTGTTTTAAAGATCTTTGACATTCGATAGTGCCTTAGAAAAGCGGTTTCGGATAGAGCAAAGTTTGGTCAAATTATCCTATTTTGGTCTCAGGAATATATGGTAGCATTCGTAGGGTTGCATACGTCCCGATTTTTCGGGATTATACCGATTTGGAGCTAGTTGTCCCGCAACGAAATGCTGTCCCGAAATGTCCAAATTTTCCAAGAAAACGTTACGCTTTACCGATTTCGAGCGATTTCTGCGAATTCTGGTTCAATACCTCAAATAGAATTTAGAACTAGTTTTTTTTTAACAAGAATTGTGTATACAGTATCTAGCTATTCGATATTGTAGAATCTGAGTTCCAAGGTTTCTTTAAATAGGCGATTAATGATGGGTATATGGTAATAGCACATTGTAATGTTACATGCAGTCTGCATAGCACATTTATTCATATAAAATATATCCAGATAGTTAATTTAAAAAGTTTATGTACAATCGATGTGTTGTGAATATTTACGGGTAACCAAAGAGAAGTAAATAAACAGAATTATAAAAAAGTTTAATTTGAAACTCGACTCGAGACGGTCATATTAAAACCGATGGTGGTTCAATCCCAACCAATTGGTATTTTTAATTGAATTTAAGTAAAAGATCATTACACAGAAAGTATCTGGTAATGATACAAAGTAAATTCAACAAATCAAACCGTCTATCAAGTCGACATAATTGAAGTGTTTTCAATTTCATATTGAAGTTATATGACCAAGTAAATAACTTACAATATAATTAACGTAGAGCCAGTGTTTACGTGTGTGTTGTGCATTCAATTGAGAAGTGCTATCTGGAAGATAACAAAACATACAAAGAGCTTTTTGAGGGAATTGGCCAGTTACTGTTAGCTGTCCTGCTTCATTTGCAGAGGAATTCTATAGGTTGCTGATCAGGTTACGCTAAGGCGACGCTAAGGTCAGTGTTTGTTTCATAACTTTTGCGAACAACTTTTGGAATACTTCAAGAATATTTAAATTGTGTGTTTAATATTAGTGAACTTGTATTTAGAACTAAGAATTACTATTAATTATCTAAATTCTTATAGTGTTCTGAGTACTCGGCGATTTTAGGCCATTATATTTAGAAATTCTAACCTTTTGATTTAATTTAAGATTGGGAAATGTAAATTAGGGATTTTGGGTTTTAAATATTGATTAAAAGTTATCTTAAACAAACTTGACTATCCTTACGTCATTGACAATTCAATAAACATATCTGAATGTCATTAAGATATTTAGAATATCAGTAAAAGACCTGAAAGTAACTATAAAATTACTTTATATTAATCAAATAGTTGAACAATCAGTAATACTTGTTATTAAGAAGCACCATTCAGCTGAGGGTAAGGAGTATTTCTTTAGCTTTACTGACTAGCCGGAGCAATCTTTAAAATAATTAGAAAGATATAACTGAACAATATTTGTATGTCAAATATTGACGTTTGTGAGGTAAGTTATATATTATTTAATTTATCATATAAATAAGTAATTCAACGCCTCAAGCTAGACTAATATTACAATTAACGTGCAACGTGAGACGTTAATATTACAATTGACAGGCAAAGAGAGGCATTACTATTACAATTGGCGCCCAACGTGGGGCTCGATAGGGCTTATATAACAAGGAAACTTTTTAGTTCATGAATTTAAGGTCAGGTTTTAAAAAACCAGCAAGAAACCTTAATAAAATGGAGACAATTAGATTTGAACAAGGTGACAATGTAACAAATATGGAAGTCAATCCAATAGTAGAGGCTACTACATCAGGGGTTAGTACAGGGAATAGCACCAGTGAAAATAATATGTTAAAATTAATGCAACAAATGATGACTCAAATGTCAACTGATATAAAAGGGGAAATGTCAACTCAAATGAGCGATATAAAAGGTGAAATGGCAAACAATAACCAAGAAATGAGGAATCAAATGTCAACTCAAATGAGCGATATAAAAGGGGAAATGTCAACTAATAGTCAGAAAATTTTAAACAGATTGGATGTCTGTATTTCTAAAATGTCAACGAAGTTGGACATAGTTGATACCAGTTTGGGTATGTTTAGGTGTGAGAAGGAGAATATTGGAGCTGAAGTACAGGAACATTTGGAGGTAAAATTGAGTGAGGTAGTGGAGCCTGTTGAGAATGAAATGCAAGTGAATGGTTTCAAAGTAGGAAAAATTAAGGGGGAATTAGATTTTGAAGGTAAAATTGACAACTGTCAAAGCGATGTCAGTATTCAGACGGGTACATTAAATGCTAAAGTAATGAATGTGAGTGAGGAATGGGGGAATAGAACGAATGATAGCAAAGTTCGTTTTACTGGGGGAATTATTGTGCAGGAAAACGGGGATAAGCTAGGTGTTGGTGCTAAAAAGTTTATTCTTGACAGTTCTGAATTGGAGAATGATATCTTTGGGAGCCAGAATTGGACGAAAACAGATGTTGTTTCGTATTTGCGAGGTGTGTACCAATGTGACAAGAGCAGAAAGGTGTCTTTTTATGTGTATGGTTGTCAGATGAATGTTAATGACAAGGAAGTGGTTTGGGCTAGTTTAGAAGCCAGTAAGTTTTTTGAAATCGATACCTGGAAGGAAGTAAAGTTGGTACTTAGGATAACTTATTCAATAAGAGAAAATGCAGAAGCTAGAGTGTGGAACCACCATAAACGAGTCAAACTAAAACACTGAAGTCCTCGGATAATCACATAAATTTTGAGTAGTTTATTTTTGGCCAATGTGATGAAATTCAACTTTAGGGTTTATTAATTTTGGGGATCGTTTGGATTAATTTTGTTTAGTTAATTGGGGTTTTTAACAAGTAAAGTACTTACTCGTGATATTTCACTTAAATAGGTTAATGTATTTGTTTTGTTGTAGATATGTAAATAGTTCATTGTAGGGTCCTAGCGTAGTTTCTTTCCATGGGTACTTTGCATTTTTTTTAGATACTTAACCTCAAACATAATTTCCTTATGTCAATAGTTTTGCGGTAAATCAAAGCGATTTTCCTCGGCTTTAAGCGTGTTCATGTTGCCGTAAGCCCGGATAACAGCATGGAATTGTAGAATTAACCAATCGAAGCTTAGTTGAGTAGATGTTGGAGGTTCTGAATGTGTTTCACAGAATGTGATTTGCGAATATATTAAGAAGAATTATGAACTGTATCCGATGTGGTGCAGTATTTGAAAGACTTCTGTTTAGAATAACGGAAGATCTAAATGATTAGTATCCTATGTGGTGCTATTTAAGAAAAAATATGAACTGTATCCGATGTGGTGCAGTATTTAAAAGACTTCTGTTTAGAAGAACAGGGGAAACATTTATGGATCAGTATCCAATGTGGTGCAGTATTTAAAAGACTTCTGTTTAGAAGAGCAGGGGATCTATTTATGGATCAGTATCCAATGTGGTGCTGATTACTAAGTAATAACTGTGTCTTATGCGATACAGTATTGTGAGACTTTTGGTTTCATATAGCGGTAATGATATGCCAATTAAAAAAAAAAAAAGTATTACCAATAAACTTAAATAACTTATTGACGTAAATGGGGTTAACGTATCTTATATTAATTTTAATAATGTAGTTAGGAATCATGTTCAATCATCGACATTAGAAAGAACAATAAAAAAGTTTTTCTTGTTATATGAAGGTCCTTATGAAGTCGTAAAAGAAATAGGCGAAAACGCGTATGTATTAAATTATACAGGTCAAGATAAATATAAATATACACAAAATGTAATTAATTTGAAAAAATACCACACAGAAACGTCAAATAATGATGTACCAAATGATGTGATTGTATCTAATGTCAAAGTCAAAAATAATATTGATTGGAAAGAGGTTATGTCTTGGTATAAAAGTCAATGAATTCTTTATGTCATGGTATAACTGTAAATGAATGAATCCAATAGTGGGTTGATTAGTGATTAAAGTTATACATTAATTATTTAACAATTGTTGGGTTGCAATGGTTATAGTTATTAGAATGGAGATTTAACAATTTTAAACAAAAAGCTCTTTGCGATCTTTTGCTCTAAAATTGGAGGGAATAGCTGTAATGTTACATGCAGTCTGCATGGCACATTTATTCATATAAAATATATCCAGATAGTTAATTTAAAAAGTTTATGTACAATCGATGTGTTGTGAATAGTTACGGGTAACCAAAGAGAAGTAAATAAACAGAATTATAAAAAAGTTTAATTTGAAACTCGACTCGAGACGGTCATATTAAAACCGATGGTGGTTCAATCCCAACCAATTGGTATTTTTAATCGAATTTAAGTAAAAGATCATTACACAGAAAGTATCTGGTAATGATACAAAGTAAATTCAACAAATCAAACCGTCTATCAAGTCGACATAATTGAAGTGTTTTCAATTTTATATTGAAGTTATATGACCAAGTAAATAACTTACAATATAATTAACGTAGAGCCAGTGTTTACGTGTGTGTTGTGCATTCAATTGAGAAGTGCTATCTGGAAGATAACAAAACATACAAAGAGCTTTTTTGAGGGGATTGGAGATTTCAACCAGCCAGTTACTGTTAGCTGTCCTGCTTCATTTGCAGAGGAATTCTATAGGTTGCTGATCAGGTTACGCTAAGGCGACGCTAAGGTCAGTGTTTGTTTCATAACTTTTGCGAACAACTTTTGGAATACTTCAAGAATATTTAAATTGTGTGTTTAATATTAGTGAACTTGTATTTAGAACTAAGAATTACTATTAATTATCTAAATTCTTATAGTGTTCTGAGTACTCGGCGATTTTAGGCCATTATATTTAGAAATTCTAACCTTTTGATTTAATTTAAGATTGGGAAATGTAAATTAGGGATTTTGGGTTTTAAATATTGATTAAAAGTTATCTTAAACAAACTTGACTATCCTTACGTCATTGACAATTCAATAAACATATCTGAATGTCATTAAGATATTTAGAATATCAGTAAAAGATCTGAAAGTAACTATAAAATTACTTTATATTAATCAAATAGTTGAACAATCAGTAATACTTGTTATTAAGAAGCACCATTCAGCTGAGGGTAAGGAGTATTTCTTTAGCTTTACTGACTAGCCGGAGCAATCTTTAAAATAATTAGAAAGATATAACTGAACAATATTTGTATGTCAAATATTGACGTTTGTGAGGTAAGTTATATATTATTTAATTTATCATATAAATAAGTAATTCAACGCCTCAAGCTAGATTAATATTACAATTAACGTGCAACGTGAGACGTTAATATTACAATTGACAGGCAAAGAGAGGCATTACTATTACAACATTGATCAACATTTAATATAAGTAAAATTTAAAGGAAATATAAGGTAAATATGATTGATACAAGAATCCCAATGAAACTAATCCTACTGCAGCAGAAACAGAAGCAAATGTGAATTGATGGTAGAGGTAGTATCTAATATGTTAATAACCACATATTGTGAAATTAACGTAAATTAGCGCCGTATTAGTGTTCCTGTTCCATTTATTTTATTATTAGATTCTTTTGCGAATGCATAATAGTTTAATGTGTTTCTTTAGTATTTAGTTTCTAGTATTTGTAAAATTAACTACGATTTTTTTTAAACTTAAAATAATCAAGTATTGAATTACCTTTTCCACCACAAGTATCCCCCTCCCTCCACCCAGCCGGGCTCCATAGCTCAGTGGCTAAGGATTCTGACTACTGATCTAAGGGTCGAGAGTTTGATCCCCCATCCAGGTGAGAATTTTTAAAAATAAAAAATGCGGATACGGAATGCCATCATTCGGAAGTGATGTAAAGCCGTGGGTTCCATGTTACTACGAGCGTCTAGGACGTTTCGCCGCGGCCCATTCGCCACCGCCGGTTCGCCACGGCCGTTTCGCCGCCAGGCCGTTTCGCCACCGGCCGTTTCGCCACCGAGCCAGTTCGCCGCCAGAACAATTTCAATATTTGGAATAACATATAGATACACACATGATCCTGAAATTTTCTCGTAGAAAATTAGCAATGAAACACTCCCCAAATTGTAATTTATACCAGTATTGTACTTTTACCTACTATTATATTACACTAAAAGTATATTACATTTAGAAGGTAACGCATAGAAATTAATGAAATGACATGAAAATACTATTTATAATATGTAATACTACAATAAAGCATAATAAATTTAAAAAAGTATGAACATTTTATTATTTGAACTGATAATTGTGGGCTATTGAACGTAAGTATTCCAACGTTGTTCTATTATCAACATCCCTCACAATTCTTAAAACTCTGTCATCAGCCAAACGATATTTCCTCAATTTCTGAGGAGGAAGTTGTCCCGCTATGAGTTGTTCCATGTAAACATCACGACCCTTCTGAATTGTTCTTAACCCATCAATGAACTTCCATATGGATGGATGATCTACACCTAATTTCGTTTGCAAGCGACGATGAGCAGCCTCCGCATGATTGTTTGTACGATCTTCTGCCATTAGGGTGCGTTCGTAGACATTCCATAAATCAGTAGGAAACATTGGAACTCGTCTTGCAGTTCCTCGACGGGTTGGTCTTCCAACATAATTGTCCTCGAACCAGTTCAGTAAAGGTGAAAGGTCGTTGGGTAGATCTTCCGCCAGAATATCTATAGCTTCTTCCAGATTTTGTATTGGCACGAAAGCTAAAGCGATTACCTATAAGCAGAAAACATACCCTTTTATTTCTCGAAAACCGTTAGGGAAATGCAAAGAATTGTTGCATTTGATAAGTTATGACTAGGTACTAGTACCACACATACGCACAGTATAGCCTTTATGGGAACTATTTCCAGATAAAACCCTAATATGACTGAACTATAATAGTAATAATAATATTTAGATATTTGAATACAGCAGTTAGAGCTAATAAACAATACGTTAGGAAAAGTGTCAGCTAAAAGTTTGTATTTATAATAGTTACTTTGTTAATTTATTTTTCAAACAACATGTAGTCATTCAAAAAAGAAATAAGTATTAGTCAAAGACAAAAAAAAATTGAAAAAGTTTAATAGGATGTCAACATATTGTCCTTCTTTTTAATTGAAAAATATTGTTTTATCCTCTCATGATTAATAAAATAATTATTGAAATTATTTTTCATATAATTACTCTCACATCTTACATACTTCATTATCAAAAAATTGATAAAAATTTGATTCACGGTCCGGTCTATTGCGCACCAGCAAAAATGTAACAGTGACATAAAAATGTAACGTGAGCAAACTCTCTCTCGTATTTTTTCTTAAAAAAAAATATCAAGACCTAACAACTAACATAAACCATTAACCTGAACCACCGCCGAAAGCGCAACAACATTGCTTTAAAAATTACGAGACGATAGCGGCACCCACAATATTTTGACGTACGCTGATCGTACCATAAACCTTACATCGCTGGCAGCGCATGCGGAATAGACCGGACCGTGCATCAAAGTTGACCCAAACAATTAATAAACCCTAATATTTTTTCACAAACAAGATTCTATCTTTTTTTAGGAAGATTTATTTTACTTATTTATATATATTTTTTTAAATTTCTGGCTCACTACATGTTATTCGCAAATACTAATTTATAATTAAATCAATTTATGTATTTTGTCTGATGAAGCTGTGTAATACAGCGAAACGTAACACCTTATTAAACTTTTACATTTTTTTTTGTCTTTGACTAATACCTACTTATTTCTTTTTTGAATAACTACATGATGTTTGAAAAATAAATTAAGAAAGTAACTATTATAAATACAAACTTTTAGCTGACATTTCTCCTAACGTATTGTTTAGTAATAATAATGCTTACCATTTTTGACTTGAGGGCAAACTCAGGATTGTTGTTGTATTCGTGGAGAAGCGACAGCTGAGCTAACTGTTTTCTCATATTTTGAGACAGGTGAAAAAAACATCCTTTTATAACAGTAGCAGGAAAGCATCCCTAATAGCTGATATAGCCCCTTGCTCAAAATCGCAATTTATTCCAGATGGTGCTAAATTTGGCAGCTTCTCCTTCAGCAAGTAAAACATTCGCCGGTAAGTAGCTTCCTTCTTGTTCGGGAGCAATGCATAGACTATTGGGTGCACTCCATCGATTTTTTTTGCCATAATGACGTAAACTTGACTGAATATTTTAGGGGATATTTTGAAGGTACCATCTACGTACCAGGTGTTTGAGGTAGATAAATGTTGTAGCCAATCTTCTCTACCAAAAATTACAATTCTGTCTGGTCCAGATCCTGAATCACACAGCAAAAAGTTTATTGTAACTCCAGCTTGAGGCACGTATTGTTGGTATAATTCTGGTATAATCAGCTCTTATAGATTGGCGGGTTCTGCTGGGACGGCGTTAATTTCATTACTTTTTCTCCTGATAATTTTTTTCAATGCTGCGTTATTCGGTAGGGTAGCTTGAGAGGCTTGTCTCAAATCCACTATGCACTCGTTAATTACTCGGCTGGTAGGTTCAACAGTTTCCTCTGCTCGAATTTTTATTTTGGTTAAAATTTTCTTCACTTCCACATTGGCTGCCGATGCATCATGAGAGTGGACATTCAGTTTCTTAATAACTTCTTCGTTGAGCGTGTGAATTCGAGCGTTACATCTGCCACGTTCTTCACACCTCCAGAATTTTAAATTTTCATCTCTTGCACTTAATTTGTCGAACACGTAAACAAAACCGTCGTGCGAAAACATTTCACAGCCGCGCTTGCTTAACATTTGATAATCCATTTTCAATACAGAAATCAACTAAATTCAAAATTGCAAATAGCAACCCTTAAATAGCCTTTTTGTAAAATCGTATTAAAATAAGGTCATTTATGCATTAATTTGCGGGCGTAAATAGTGCCGTTTGCCCCCTAAGGCCTAAAAATAATTTGCGGGCGTAAATAATGCCTTTTGCGCCCTAAGGCCTAAAAAACCAGCATCACATTGGCAACCAACAACAATTGATTTTTGAGAACGAATCGTGCCATTTATTTTTCAAAGCTTTATGGTGGATTTTACAAAAAATCTTGTTTGCATTTCGGGCGTGATCGGCGATTTTGGCCCTTTGGCGTTTTATAATCCTTCGGCCCTTCGGGCCTCTGGCTTATAATTCCGCCGCGGGCCAAAATCGCCTCCTTCACGCCCTTAATACAAAAATAGCTATTAGATATGTAATCTGCTAATAAACTCCATTATATAGTTTGACCATTCAGATTTCGTTTATTATTTTTAATGTTATAATGTCAAATTTGTTTATTTCTATGCACTCTTCGTGGAAATGTATATAAAACATCGCACAATCCTACGATAATTATCAGGTACGTACTGGTTAATAAATGCAATAAGTGACGTTGAAAGAACATCGACATTATTAACCACTGCAATACCCTTCCGCTAAAGCGTTCTTGTAATGTGTGTATTTCTGTTTCCCGTTTGTGTTTTCTGTTTATGTTTTCCGTTTTCAATTTAATTAAGAACTGAATATTGGTGTTTAATTTGAAAATGTGGTTAAGATGTGACTTTTGCAGTTTTTAACCAATACGTACCTGATAATTAACGTAGTGTTGTGTGATGCTTTATATACATTTCCACGAAGAGTGCATATAAATATACAAATTTGACATTATAACCTTAAAAATAAAAAACGAGATTTGGATGGTCAAAAAAACCATTATGGCATAGGTATTATCCGTTCACAAAACTCATTAACTGTCAATGTCAAATTTTAAAAATATTTGCTGAGTGTACTTGGAAATTACAGTTTTCTTGGGACTGTACTTCGAATCCAGTGATTTTTAGTAATATTTAAAGATAAGGTTATGTTACATGTGTCAAAAGTCACAACTAGTTCCTTCTAGTTTTTCGTTGTAAGAATCAACTATAGCCTTTTTTCCATATCCAATAATAAAAGCCTCTTTCGTTTCTGTTCCATTGCAATTGAAGTGTATGCACAAAAACTAAAGAATTTGGGAGATTATTTTTTTACAAGAAAGTGTGGCATAAGTCAAGTTTTTAAATTTCAAACATTTTAGTGATGCCAAAATCAGCAAGCAGAAATTCCAAAACAGAATTTAAAAAAGGTACCAACTTGACCGTGTTTTGACAGTTCACGGGTTTTGTGAATGGATTGTAAATTCCTAGTTGTTTAGGTAATTCATTTTTAATGACTGCATTAATTATTTTGGTGTTTGGTACCTATGTGCCAATAAAATTCATTTTCAAATATTAGCAAACAAGACAGCACCTTAAACATTAATCCGTTAGAGTTACTAGAATTTTGTATTACAATTTGAGGGAAACTTAAGATACTGTACCTTATCGACTACGTAAATACGTGGTAATTCGGTAGTTATTTTCGAATTAGGTACGTTAAAGAATTTGTTGTTTTGAAAATAATCTTAAATGTAGACTAACATTCTGTAAATTTAAAATCGTTAACCTTGGCGGCGAACTGGCCCGGCGGCGAAACGGCTGGTGGCGAAACGGCCTGGCGGCGAAACGGCGGCGGCGAAACGGCGGCGGCGAAACGGCGGCGGCGAAACGGCGGCGGCGAAACGGCGGCGGCGAAACGGCGGCGACGAAACGTCCCATCCCGTACTACGATGTGTAGCATGTAAAAGATCCCTTGCTAGAGTTGGTACTCTTTAGTCTCGGCAAAATTCTAAGTAGGACTAAGGTACCTGGTACTCTGCATGCCTAGACCTTATCCATGGGGTTGGCAAAAAGGGCCTATGAATGCCTACTTGCTTGATATCAGTCTCCCAACAACACGGAATGTACGTTTTTTTCCTATAAAAATTTTCAAGGTCAAAGAATTTAGGGTTTATGTTGGCATACCTTGGATTCCTTTATAGTTATTAAGGTACCAAGGGCATTATGAGTAAAATAAGAGCCCAAGATTGTTAGTGTACTAACCGAGGGCCTATTGCCCGAGGCCCGAGGTGTGTACAACAATCGCGGGCTCTTAGCTCATAATGCCCGTGGTGCCTTCAAGGTTTTATCTCCTACCAATTTTCTTACCTAATTCATATTCATATTCAATTCATATAATTACTATGATATAGTATTTAAGATTAATCTAGTTAGCTGATCTAAGTTAGATTTGTGACATTAGCTGAGCTGTCATTAATTTTCATTGTGTCAGTGGTGCATAATAAAGTTGTATCCATGGAAACAAATACTGTTAATTTTTCATAATAACCCTAGTGTTCTTATGAAGAAAATAATTGCCCTGGAGCGTTATTTTGTATCTAAGATACCTTAAAAGAGAGTCATTAATTTCAATTAATGTACTGGTAGGACATAAAAAAATATATGCTGGTAAAATTTGTTTTAGTAACTCTATAGAACTAAAAATTGGTGGGAAATTTAAAATCTGGCATTAAAGATTAAAGTTCTATGTACATCAAAAGCTCTTGCTAATCTTTCGTAAACGTCTTCTTCTGGTGTGTTAGGATGCAGATCCAACAGTTCCTCTGCACACTTCAGAAATGCTTTTTTATATTTAATTTTAAAAGATTCCGTTTTTACGCGTATTCAGTTTCAAAAAAGAAAAGCTGACAATTTAATTTTAAATGTCAAAATGACACAAGTCATTTACAGAAAAATAAATTTTCTCATAATTTTTAAAAAGCAGTTTTGCCAATTTTATTTTGACCTTGAACATTTTTATAGGAAAAAAACGTACTTTACTACTAAAATACTACTAACTGCCCCCCCCCCCCCTCATGCATTTTCGTAATCTTGTCCCGAAATTATTATTTCCAAATATGGCAACCCTAAGCATTTGATACAACCCTTTTAGAGGCCCTTATAATAGACTATTGTTGCTAATTAGAAAAATAGTAAACTCTACGTACTGGAATTGCATATCGCCCAAAGTAGATTTAACGAATATTTAAACTATCAATAATAACCCAATGCACTGAAGATGGATAGTTATAGTAACAGTTAGCTGAGTTTATTGTTTTTATGTTTACCATTCACAGTATGTGCAGTTGGAGAATCAAAATAGTTTACATTGTTATAAATCTAGTAGCCGCTTTTTTATACGCATATTGTAGTGTAGCCAATCTGTAAAAAGCACATATGTGTGATGCATTAAATGTAGTAGCACTTTGCTCCAATGGGCTTCTCTCGTCCAATTTTGCAATGATTTTTTTGTTTATTGTTTAAATACTTTTGAGGCGTTTTAAATGAACTTAAGTACTTTTTAAATTTTTTGACACTCCTGTAAAATTAAATTTATTGCTAAGCTACATACTGAATTTTTATGAACTTACACTGGGAAAATTAAAGTACAGACTATATTGATTCTGTAAGACTGTACATGTTAATGAATATAGTCAGCTATACAAAATAATAAGCAGATAATAAAAACAAAATACGTAATACTAATTATAAGGAATTACACAAGTACAACTGCATGTATAAAACTCCACAGATCTGAAATCACTGAGTTGGTCATTTAAATAATCCTGAACACTATCGTGGCATTAAGTTAGTAACAACGAATCTATAGGGTCCTTCTTAAATGTTGTTTACCTCATATTCCTTACACAACTATACTTTCGGAACTGATTATTTTCTATCAGCTACTTTAATGCATGGCATGGCATCTAATACTTCTATGTTCATTTTCTCCTCCCCCTTGAGCAATTAATATCTTCCATGCGATTTTATACACTTGTTTTGATATAATAGACCCTTTAGATTTTTTTAAATTGAATGATTAGGTATAATTATTGCTGTACGAAACTCATTGTTAATCAAAATCCTCAAATTAAGCTTTCCCTTCTATCTAAACATCTAAACCAAACTGCTTAAACGTTTCAGGTCGTAGAACCCAACTTTCAAACGGTTATCTTCTAACAACTAGTTCTGCGATTCCTTCCGTAGCATATGGCGTCCGAGGGTAGTTTCTTGGCGCGAAGACGGGACTCCGAAGGGCGCCAATTTCACCCCGCGATCAGCTGGCCAAGACGTTGCAACCGACCGTCCGTCTGTCGACCCAAACGCGGATGTCATTAACATCGAAATTGACTATTTAAATGCCCTCCACGTAATTACCTTACATGCTCAACACGGGCCTTTTAAATTGGCTTTCAGCGGAAAAACGAACCCCTTCTTATGTTAACACTTTCACAAACTCTTACCTGTTCTACCTTGTACGAATACTGAATTTTTCATGTAATAAAGTGCACGTTATTTTATTTTCGATGGGATTAAATGGGAATTTTCGTTATTATTAAAGAGAGCAAAAAGAATCTCCCGAAACCTTCTACGACGAGTTCTGAATTTCCGTGTGTAGGCACTAATTTTTTCTTCATTCTTAATGTTTGTATACCTCGTTTTACACATTTGTGCCTGCTTCATCTCCAATAGTGTTTCTGTGATAATTTTTCAAAATATAAAGTTATTCGTTTACTCTAAAATCATTTCTTCTTCAGGCGAATATTTTCGCTTTTCCAATACTTTAAATCTTATAATTATTGGTCAGTAATTGTCGTAACTTCCTTCCTCGTCGAATTTTTAAGTTGACGACGTGTATCAATGTACATGTTCAGTAACTTCAGAACATTTTGATTATCAATAGCTGTTTTGAAATTTCATGGAATTCGTCATGTAACTTGCATGTAAGAGTTTTTTCCATTATGACGTATACATCATCCCAAATTTTTATTTAATAAAATACAAGTTTTACTGTTAACTGATTATATTAAATCCTGGGCAGTTTCACACTATTAGAATTCACGAAACATGCATAAAATGTTCTTTCAGTAATATTCTGGTTATTTATGTTCTAGGATTTGATAATTTTATAATTGTGAGTATTACTATTTACAAATTATTTCTAAACTTATTTTCGAGTTTGCAATCGAAAGTAGATATTTAATTTCATATTTGATCATTTTAAAACTTTTAACACTGTAGAAATGTTTGTCTATAACAATTTTATCATTCAATATAGTAATAACTCTTTTATTAAAAAATTAAACAATAATTATGCTTTATTTTTAATTTGTGGTACTTCTATTTTACATTTCGAAACACATACTAGCATTAAAAATAAATATATTTCTGACAGCTCCACTAAGATATTTAAATTTGCTTTATTATTTTTCAGGCTTTCCAAACAATAGGTCAAATACATGTAGAGAGCGCCGTTGTCAATGTTTAATATTAAAACCTAACCTTACTTTCGGTATCACATAATTATAATACGAAAAGTGTTCAAAATACCGTTCAGTTTTTCGTAACTTTTTTACCTTTGAGGCTCGATATTTCGGTAATTATAAGGTTTAGAAAAAATGTTATGAAAGTAAATTATAGTAAATTTTGTGCTCTACAAAATTGGTAGAACAATTTTTTTTTAGAATGCACCAGTAAAGAGTTATCGAGCAAAAACCGAAAAAAGTGACACAAAAGTGGTCGTACTGATGCGCGTACATGGGCGCCAAATTAGAAATTTTGATTTTTAATAAGGGCCTAGGTACATACAACATATCCAAAATCCAAAACTACATGACCTTTTGTTAGGTAAAATGTACTAGCAGCTATTCGGCAACATTCTTGACATCATTATGTATTTTATTTATTACATAAAATATATTAGCTTGCCCAAAAAACTGAAAAAGTTAAAAAGATTTTTAAATAAATGGGAGTTTCCAGTACATATTTTTTATAATAAAATTAGCGTTCATTAAAAAATTTAATAAAAGTATTCATAGGGATTATCAATTTCAACCGCTTCAAGTAATACGTCAAAATTAGAAAACCTTTTCTGAATAAGTCTGCTACTGGTTGTCATTACGGCATGAAATTGTCAAGTAGCAGTGATAATTAATGACATTGGTGACATATACGTTTGTTCTTTTGTGTTTACAAAAATGCCGCAACAAAACGAATTCTACAATGCTGAAATGTTCGTTATGTCGCGGCATTTTCATAAACTCATTGATCTATCATTGTTGCTTACTAGTTCACAATCGCTACCAATTGCTTTTGTGATCATGGGTACTTGATAATTGCACGTCTTAATGACAACCAAAAACCTTTAATGGGATTTTAAGGTAAATGGTTGCTTTTAGGCTTAAGAACTAAGAGTACATTATTTTTACGCTTTTAATTTCGTTTCAGACAATAGCCTAAAATTTTCTTTGACCTATTGTTACAGATAAAAATTGTTATGCATTATGGCTTTTTAGTTTTTAGGTCGCCCCTTTCCGAAAAGCTCCACTTTCTACAGTCATTGAGGTAGCTGAACTCGTTTTGAACGGCATTCAGCCGCGCGAAGTGGATTATCTATCTATTGCCATGCGTAACTAGACCAGATAGCATTCAATTGTCTCCGCGCACCTGCAACGATTTTTTTTGTCTCTCGTTCGCCTCTGCTAGCATCTTTTAAGTCGATCGCACACGTGCTGTCATGGTGCAACCCTAGCCTAGTAATTTGTATGAGCGCTACACCGAAGATATTTGAATCTTAATTTCCCATCAGATCACATTTAATTGCGCATTTGTCTTGCGTTACGATGTAAGCTGAATGTAGCTGTGCGATTTCTCTTTATCGTTTTCTACTATAATTAGGCATTCATATTTTGTTGATTTCGGAGCCGGATTAGAGTCATTAAAGTACGAGCAGCTATGTTGTGCTACTAATTTGATAGCCAAATGTATAATCATTGCTAAATGTTTCGTTTGTTGCTAAGTTCTTGTTAAGGTCCGCGCTTCGCCTCTTCAGTTAGCAATTGCTGCTGAGAGTCCTTGATTTCTCCTTGCTTGCTTCTGATGACTTTTGTTGGTGGCTGATTGCTGCTGTTTGCTTTCCGGTGGCGTTTTATTACTGGGAGTATTAAAGCAGGACCTTGTTTTGTAAAGGTTAACACGAATCTGTACATTAAGCGCACCGAAAGATTTAAATCACTGCCTAGTGTTGCATCACCTCCAAGTTTATCAGTAACTACTGGCACATTTAAACATTCTCAATTTCTACGTACGTGGTGAAATACTGTTATTGTCACCCTCCTGCTGTGTTCGACCTGCGGCATCATCGTAAACTTGTAATTGCCCGCTAATTGAATCTGCTAAGATATTTGTAACTCATGTAAATATTAAACTTTGTTATATTCTGGATCAACTACTATAATTAATGACAACACTCGAATTGGCTGTATTTGTGGCTTTCGCCTGTAGAGTGGGTCACGTTTGTGATTTATAAGAGCGCTGCGATTAACTGATTTTGTATCATATTATTGCTAATTAATGTAAGCCCATTTATGTTTACTATGGCTTTGTCTATGGCTAATGTAAGCAATTGAGGTCTCAAACATTTTTGAAGTTTGTTTCAGGTCGTAGTAAACCGACCGAATTCTAGGAAAGAACCGCACGCCGTCTTCACTATAGATGGTCGGTCCTCCGATATCTCCATGTAACCTAAACATTTATTTGATACGGTTTGAAGCTAGTTAGTCGTTAACAAATTTTGGTTTTGAGTCTAAAACTGTTTGCCGTTAGTAGAGAAATAATTATATATCCCGAAATTTACTAAGTATAATTTTCTAATATTACCCTTTTTATTTCTAGTTGTATAATTATTATTATTAAGATTTTCAGTTACATTACTAATGTTTATTTGAGAAAGTGCAATTTTAGAAAATATCTGTCAAATATTTAAAATCTTGGTTTTATTAAAGCGATTGTTTGAATCGTATCTTATATTTTTAAGATAAATAACTTTTATAATTTGTCTTGTATGACTTGTAAATATCTCAGATGCCTTTTTCTTACCCCCCCCCCCCCCTCTAAATATCCCATATAGCATACACTAAATGTGATTTTACAAGAGCGTTATAGGTGCGTCTAGAAATATTTATTTGCACAAACTCGCTTAGTTATTTAATACACAAATAAAGCCCCGCAGCCGGTTTTGTGGCAAGAACGTATTATAAGAAGCTAAAGACAAGAATTTCGTTTTTGTAAAATTTATTGTAAATTTTTTTTTAACCATTTGAATATGTTTTTAGTTATTAGTAAAATTCCTTTTTTAGCAGCATAAATTAAAGATAAATGTACTCTCACTGTTGTTTATGACTATATCATTAGTATATAAAATAAACAACGGACCAATGACTGTCCCTGTGGCACACCCTATTTTATAATGCTGGTATCACTTTTGATGCCGTCTATTTCTATATACGGTTTTCTGTATATAAATAACTCTTTATAAATAAATTAGCCGTTTCCCTTGCACCTAGATTATTTAGTTTATTTAACAATCTTTCATGTCATGTAGTATCGAACGCTTGTGCGTCCATAAATACTACTGCGGCTGGTTTACTATCATGCAGGCTTTCGTAACTATTTTTAGTTAAGAGAGCTGTCACTTTTTATGTGCTTAAATTTTGTCTATAGCCAAATTGTCTGACAGCATATTATTTTCAATTAAAAATGTAATAAGTGCGATATTTATTACGAGAGATAAGGGGCGGTAGTTAAAAACTAATTTCTTTATTACCTGACTTATATGAAGGTATTACAGCGGCTAGCTTAAAATAGTTTGAACAAATACATGTCTCAAAAATTTCAGTTATTTTATCAAAACCATGAACTGTATTTAATTTAAGCTTAAATATATGAACATTGATCGTTTTCTCGCAGCAACTGTTGATAAATGTGTCATTTAATTTTGGTGACTGATTTTATCTGCCATATTTTCTGCTATATTTGCATAACAGACGACCAATTTATTTGATATTCTTTTTCACTTGTTATTTTATTATTATCAATCGTAATGGCTTTAATTTCAACAGATTTTTTGCGTTATTTAACGATTGATTAACTCCATTCTAAATTATTTGTTGCAAATCTTTGTAATCTATCATTTTAATTTCGAGATATTGCTTTCTAGCTTTACCCATCATCTGTTTATTCGGTTTCTACTTTTTATACCAAGTAATACATTTAAATAATTATATTTTTTGAATTGTTGAAAAAGTTTGCCGCATTTTTTAATTGGCGTACTCGTAAATAAGCCATTAGTTATCCAAGGCTCCCTCGCAGCATACTTCATCCTCCTTTCTGAAATTGCAGCACATAAACCTATTGCGCATTTCAAAATAGTAAGAAAAATATTTATGGATGTATTGGGATTCTCATGCACAAACACATCGTGCCAGTTTTCATTTGATAATAGTTAAAGCCGATCAAGATAATTTTTTAAGTTGTTATTTTTTTGTTCTATTCCTGAAACACTAAATATTTTCAGTAATTTAATAAAGTGATTCGTTAAGGTTATTTCCAACACTAGCGGTATAATATTTTACTTCGGCACAATCAATACGGGTATCACAAGCGTAGAAAACAATTTTCCATCCATTAAACCACATTTACAGCTGATTGCAAATAAAAGTGGGACAAGTCTTGAGACTACTTTTTGCATTTTTAATAATGTGTGAAACTTTCTCTAACTTATATTTCCGTAGGTGAATACATAAAATATTATTAAAGATAGAAGCTTAAGAAAAGGAACATAATTACGAGTATTTAATATGTTATTGTACTTCATATTACAATATTACATATTAGCTGTCCCAGTTTTATTTTACCTACTTTTTTCTCCATTTGCCTGCATATTTCTAGCCTGGTGTAGCAGATTGCGTTAAGGTGTGAGATGTTCACTATCAAATATTTGTTGGAGCGCTACGTTGTGCAAGAACACCACGCTGGGCTTAGGACTTTTACATTTGTCTAGATTGCCATCTGACGAGTCTATTTGTAAATTGAACTATGGTAAGATGTGTTTTAATATTCTTTGAATTCAACCTGTGAGCTGCTTTTATATCAGCCTTGGAGATTTCCCTACCTACATGCGAGCCGAGTTTAGTAACAATGTTTATCACATTTTGTTCATTTGATACTGCCACTTCACTAATCTTCATTGCTACCTTTATATTAAGTAGAAAATTTTCAGTTAAAAGGTAATCACTATCAAAAATAAGTATATTGATTGTACAATATTTTTGTTTTAATTGACAGGCATTGTTGCAATGTTGTTTTAACAATAACAATCACCTGTCAAACTGAAATACCGAAAATTATAACAGCTACACAAAAATTATAAATTCAAAAGGCCTGATTTTAATCAATCAGAGATAATTAATAGATTTACTGATATATGTGTATTTTGACAAAGAATTTTAATTCTAGAAATATGGAAAATCCTCTATCTAAATTATATAATTATAGGTATTAAATCGACCAATCCGAGGATTTTTAATGCAAAGGCATCCTCTGACAAACGCAGCAATAGTATCATAACTGTGGATTATATTTTTAGATTAGAGACAAAACGACTAATTTGGAATTATAATCAGAAATCGGCCCGCTACGATTCCCGACTATTCAGTTCACCTGTCATCTGTGAAAAGTGGACCAATGAAAACATCAGATTTTGCATTTCATAGCCAACCAAAATAAATGTTAGTGACTATTGTACTAGTACTCAAGTGACTGTTTTGAACAAATTAAAATATTTATTGAAGATGTTCACGAAAATTGTTTTTTAACATGTGTAACTAAATGTTGAGTCTTTCTAACTTAAAAATGGGTTTGGTTCACTGAATAGTCCTCCGAATACTATTCGCAGTCAAAGTTAGGTAGACTATTTTTGGGGTGGCGTCACGCGTGTGCAATTGTACCCAAACGCAATGGACTTTCGTCCAAAAATAATCGACATAATTTTGAGTACTTCTAGTATTATAACTGATAATTTTGCTACTTGAAAGCGAAAGAAACAACTTATTTAAAATTATTTAATCATGGGTTACACATTCAAATATGTAAACAGGCAGTAATTTCTCTGTACACAGAAACATCATTATTCAATGAAATAGATTCTTTGGTATAAGTACTAGACTGCAATAATTGCTACCTACTAATAAATGTCTTTATTTACAATAACAATTGCTCATATAAATCGCTTTTCTCAAAATTTTCCACAGAAAACGTCCAAAGCTGATTCGATACCGTTGTTCATTTTTTTTTTACCACGGATAGATCTTCAATTCCCCAGGCGTACATTATTTGTAGGTAAGTTGTGCAGGTAGTAATATTTAATGCAATGTAGTTAATTCTGTACCTAACCGAAAACGCATTTTGTTAGATTAAAGAAATATATTCAACTCAAAGTAAAAAATATCACAAAGAGCTAGTGTTGTCTAGGATAAAAACTAATATTTCGAATAGAATTCTATAACATTTTAATTGCTACAAACCGCATACTTCAGGTTCCCCTGAAATTCCCTAAACTTAAAAGTAACGATACAAAATGCAATTATGAAGTTGATACGAAGTAAAAGAAATATCGGAATATTTATGCACGCCTCCATATGAACTGTGGCTGTGTATTTATTTTAAGGTGCAAAACATATAATATAATTGTAATTAATTTTAAAACAAAATTGAATAAAATATAGGCAAATGTTATTACATGCTCTCCAGAACTAAGTACTACAGTGTTTACTATAATAATAAAATAAATATATTAATAAAAATCGCTAACTTGCAAATTGAAATACGAGTATAGTAAGGGTTCTCACATGTGTACCGCTAAAAGTATATAACCAAGACAAAGTTGTAATCGATTCAGGCCTGGTGGTTTACTAGTAAAACCACAAATTTTAATTTGTATTATTACCAGCCTAGCGAGCGATCCCTGGAACCGCAGCTAATCTGTGTGTACTAGGGATGTTCCGAATACTCGTATTCGTATTCGCATTCGCGAGTATTCGATATATTTTCAATATTTGTATTCGTAATCGTATTCGCCAAAATTAACACGAATATTATACGAGTATTTGACATTAAAATTATAGAAATATAGATAAGAATTTTAATAAAAATATAAAACAGGTATTCATACATTAAATAAAACATTTTTTTTAATATTAACCATTCTATAACATTAAATAAAAAACAAAACTATTTTCCATACTATTTTTAAAATTTGCAGCGCGTACAAAAACTATGTTGATGTTGATATTATTCACTCAAGGTCATGTATTCGTATTCGTATTCGTATTCGCATTCGCGAATATTCATAAGAGTATTTGTATTCGGTATTCGTATTCGCGAATACGAATTTTTGTATATTCGGAACATCCCTAGTGTGTACCACGGTGTCCTCTATTGATATTTACATATTATATTTTATAGCTTTTATTTGAGTTAACCTTTAATGTTGTTCTTACAATGTGTGCATTCTAACCGATTTTACGAAGTCATTTGCAAAGTCACTTCTCTTGAACATTTGATTTTGTCTGGTAATTGCAACATTAAACTATATGTGTATAATTATTAGTTTAGGACAGAAAACATACAAAATCTGATGTGATACACGCACACAACTTCCTTTTACAATAATCTTATAATTAGCCAAAAATTTGATTTAACATTTTTCAGCATTTGTCAATAATTTTCAAAAACTACAAATTCTACAAAAACGGTACAAAATAGAGCGTTAGTTGAAGAGACAAATTTTCTCTAGCATTTTAAGCTGAATTAAAAAATGCAATAATATGCCGGGTGTTCTATTTAAAATAGGAGTTAATAAAAAAAATTGAAAAAAACAAAACAAACCCATTTTAGAAGTATTCAACTGGAAAATCAACTAGCTCACATCAATACACATTAAAAATGTAATAAAAATAAAAACAATCGTTAGAACCGTTTTTTGAAAAAATTTTAAAAAACTGAAAAATTACAAGAGTAAACACCTACTTTCGGTTATGCGATTTTCTTCTAGATAGTACACAAAACTTATATATAAAGTTTCAAAGCCATGCCTCTTTTCGTTTTTGAGATATTCTGTTCACAGGCACACAGACACACAGACAGACCAATAAACAAAAACATGTTTTTTGGGTTCAAGAGACTCTAAAACGTGAATATCTGTTGAAAACTCAATTTCGAATTTTTGGGGTTAATCCAATACTTCCTTTATCGTAAAAGGAAGTAAAAATTGTAAGAATTTACCTTAAAATCATTTTATTTCATGATTAATCATGTGGTTCTAAATAGTAACCACTAGGATGAGCCTTACAACCTGTTTTAACATTGTAAAGTACTAATTTGATCTAAATTACCAGGATCAGTTGCCTTTAAAAAATGTATACAGAATATTGAATGAAATACCATCCGGTAATGATTTACTTTCATCTGGTTCGGGTTCAGATGGTATCTAAAATGAAGGATTTCATCAATTCCGTCCAGAATTGGCGCCGCAGACTAGTAATTGGGAAAAAGTGGTCTATATTTTAACAATTACTTCAGCAGTATACACCTACCAATGGTACAACAGGAAAGGTTGAACCGAAAGGTTTGTTGGGTGAAAAGGGCATAAAAAGTAACGATCGTCGATCATCAAACGTAGCTGATGCAAAAGATTTACAATTTTACACGCGATGTGCCATTTAGGCTTTTTGAATGGGTGCTACATGTACTACGATTAGCTAATAATGGTAGAGTGGAAACTGTTGTAAAATCATGAACTGAGAATTTTTTTTCAAAATTGGGTGATTAATCAGAGGATTCCTGCTTTGCCTGAATTGTAAGGTAAATGTATTGTAATTATGACACTGCACCATATCAGTGGATGCAGGTGGACATATGCCCAATAAAATACAAATTAAGGAAGGTCGAATTCAGCACAATTTGAAAATTGTGAAGAAACAACGTTCGGATTTGACAAAACCATTTCCAGGTTATAAAAAGAAATTTCGAAAAAGCATGTACAGTCGTGTGCAAATAAATCTGGGACAGTGTTTTTTTCACATGCAGATTCAGTTAAGAATTGAAGAATATCTCCATGGATTTCCTGCTATCAGAAAGAGTTACATTAAACTTTAACAGGTACTGAAACCCGTAACTCTCTCTGATACGAGGAAATCCATGGAAATATTCTTCAAATTGTTAACTGAATCTGCATGTGAAAAAAACACTGTCCCAGATTTATTTGCACACGACTGTACATGACCTTACATACCTCCATGCCATTTACGATATAACTCTGGTGAAATAGCACAGGATTCTTAGAATTGCTATAACAAACAAATAAATTCGCAGCCTCATTTCAAAGAAAAGACAGGAAATTTATGGCTTGAAGGTTTTCCAAGTGTATCATTTACTAGTCCGATATTAGTGATGGTAATTGTAGTGATAACTCAGATTTCTGTTCAGGAATAATGAAGGTGACAGAAGTTCCTAATTTGGCATAAAAATCTTTGCGTAAAGTTCAGCGATTAAAGATAGCACTTATCTATTACAGGTATTGCTTTATCGGTACAGATTTACTTCTAATTGCCTCGATGCTTGGTTCAATTGAATTTAAATTAAATCCTACTACAAGCATATTAGGCCTAACGACATTATATATTGCCTAATTAAAAACTAAATTACCATTAGCTAATTTTCTTATATTACTTAACAGTTCGTTTTATAAGTGCAGCTCGTAGAAGCCCGATTATTAACTATCCTTGTTAATTACAGCCCGATCCACAATTTTCTGTATTAGAGTGATCGCGGCGCAGATTACGACTTTGATCCCCATTTAATAGGTCGTCAACCCAGGCGGAAAGGGAAAGGATAACAATTATTACCAGCCGACCGTTAGAAGGTTCAGGCAGCAACAATGCGCACATTAGCGATCCCGCAATTATGAGGAATAACGCGAAAGTCGTGTAAGAAGACGCTCGCAATTTACACACCCAACGATCCCAGCACGTGTCACTCGATCCACCTGTCACGTGACACCTGATGCACTACCAGGGCCGTTAGACGCTACCATGTGGTAAGACCAGTAGATACATTTGGGCAGATTAGTTCTGGGGGCTCCCGTGCTAACGCCCGTCCTTACGTACAAGGTGGGTCACTAGCCCTAGCTTGTAGCTGATAAATGGGGGAAATTGCTCGTCACTCAGCGGCATGTCTTCGGGTTTATTGCACGTGGAGGGCTGTAAAGATTTTTTATATTCATATGAGTGCCGTAACGTCTCTTCAGTTCAAAAATTGTTACGGGCATCGAGTAAATGTTTGCTTAGTCTCGTTTTTTGAGCTTTTTTAGTTGCTGTGACTTGTTAAAGTGTGAAAGAAGTACAAGTTCATATATTTTTTTATCAGAATCATATTTCACTATATAAATTATTTATTTATATAATTTGGCATAAACATTTTTTCCTCTACCAATTTATTTGAAAGAACTCGATCGACTAAAAGTGACAACTGACAGGATGCTCTAAATACACCACTAGCGAATCCTTAAATATTTCAGTAGTTTCTGTTCAACACGGATATCTATTTATTTCCCTCTTCTAGATATATTTTTACCATAAAATTTTCTTTTCTATATAGATCCATGTTGACATTTGTAACAATAAGACTAGATGGTAAAGTGATTGACTTGAAATCAAGTCAAGTTCAAAGTAATAGTAACCAAATTTCAAGTCAAGTCAAGTAGTTGTATTTCAAAAACTTGAAAAATCAAATAGTACTTCAAGGTTACTTGATTTTTCATCAATTTTATGTGTACAATATGAAGGAATAACAATGAGCCTTGCAATAACGGCTTTTTTCCATTACCTACTTGTAAAGTTGTGTTTTATCTTAAAACCTCCATGGTAAAGTAACATTTTAATGATGAGAATAAATAAAATGTTACTTTACTCACTAGTGAATAAAATAGTCCGTAATGGTAATAATGGTAACTAACACACAACCACATACTATGATTACTTATTTAATAGTATATTATGTTATTACGAACAAAAGTTATACTTTATGTGGCGTGGCTGGACGGCTAAAGATAAGTTAGCCGAGCCACATAATTATACTTTTGTCTGCATAACATATAGTATTTTTTCTTCAAAACGTTGATAACAAATTATTTCAGAAATGCTAAGAAACCAGAAACTATTTTAAGGTAGAAGATTGGGTCGACTGGTAAATGCAGCTTGCTTTGGAGAGCGTTATTATGACTGTGACTAAAAATAACGTTGTGAACAAACTCCGAAAAAAAATCAATTATTCATCTGTCAACCCCCTTTAATATAGACTATTTAGAGCCAATTTGTAAGTATATTTTACAATTGTGTACAAGTTTCTTAAGTAAATCTTATTTATTCATTGCAGCTTTTATACAGGGTGGTGACTTGCACCAAGCAGCATAGAGATATCAATGGTAAATTTTTAATGTTTGGTTATTGGTTCCCCTATTTTTTTTAAATTAAAGTGTAAATACGTCTTTTGTAGAGAAAAACATTCTGCATCTGTAGATACTATTGTTTATAATTTTCCATTTTCCCGAACCCTATAAATTAAAGAAATAAAAAATGCTATTTTTGAAAAAATCAGTGGAGCCTTGGAAATATGTAAACAAACCACATGCACATTTACTTTTGTCATTGCTGTTTGACGTTTATAACAGATCGTTAAATATTCTTCCCGCTAAAATGTATTCAACTGAAGTAGAAATGATAAAATGGTTTTATGCTGGAAATAGTGCTCGTCAAGTGAGTGCCTTGTTTAGTGTAAAATATCCGAATCGGCAAATTCCAAGTAGTTCAACGACTGATAGATTAATACGTAAATTTGAAACTACAGGCACAGTATTAAATAATTGTAAATGTAGCAATTACGCTGTAAACTTGCAGCAACATGAGGAAAATGACAACACCTTGAATGTTTTGGCAGCAGTAGCTACAAATCTCAGTGTAAGTTTAAGGCAAATAGCGCAAGATATTGGCTTGCATTACAGCCGAGTCCTGCGAATTTTGAAAAAACACAAGTTTCGCTCTTACAAATATCAGTGTCATCAAAAGTTAATTGAACGTGATATGGAGAAGAAAAGTTCATTTTGCTTCCAAATTATGGAAAAATGTAACGAAGACAGGAAGTTTTTGAATAACGTTCTGTTTACGGATGGATGCACATTCTCACTGCATAATGAACCAAATTAGTATGGGCTACTGAAAATCCACGCAACATTTTACAAACCAGGACCCAATATCCCCAAAAAGTTAATGTTTGGGCGGCAATACTAGGTCATCACATTATAGGGCAATTTTTCTTAAGTGAAAACCTCACAGGAGAGCGCTTTTTGCAGTTGTTAGAAGAGGATATAACTCTGACGGTGACCGAAGTTGCACACAACACTCGTGGGGTGTGCGACTTTGTAAACTACAGTTTTTCCAATAAGGTGATTGGTCCAAATTATTTAATTAACTGGTCTGCTAGGTCCCCCGATCTTTCCCCAACAATTTTTTTCTTTGGGGACATTTAAAATCGCAAATTTACTCTGGAAGAACCTTTCAAACATCGAAAATTTACTCTGGAAGAACCTTTCAAACTAATGAAGAGCTAAAAAATTGTATTCAAGCCCAATACTATAAAATATCACAATATCAGTCAGCAAATGATGGACGGCAATTTTACGACAGCTTGGGTCATTGTTTAGTAGTTAATTGTGCTTTGTTTAAACATTTGTCATAATTTATTAATATTTGTGTTTTTGTATTATGATTATACGTACCATCGAAGTCATAGAAAACTGGGACGGGAAAATTACGCAGTTACCCTATTTTTCGAAAAGTGTAGTTTAGATGTAACATTTTGACTGAACTGAACGTTATTATAGGAGACAGCCCACCTTTAATAATGTTCAGTCAAAATGCCACATCTAAACTACACTTTTAAAAATAGGGTAACTGCGTAATTTTCCCGTCCCAGTTTCCTATAACTTCGATGATACATAATTATGTTTTGTTATGGTATTTAATTAAATCCTGCTTCCTATAGATACTAATTTCTTTGATTTTTCCTGTTCCAGAAAATTATAAACGATGGTATGTACAGATATCTACAGCATTTTCTCTAGAAAAAACAAATACATTTCAACGAGAACAAAATTTAATAATCAGTTATAAACGTGAAACAGCAAATATAAAAGTAAATGTGTACATGTTGTTTGTTTACATAATTCCAAGGCATCAGTGATTTTTTTTAAATGCATTTTTATTTCGTTGATTTTTACGGTTTCGGAAAATGTAAAATTGTAAACAATAGTATGTACAGATGCAGTATTTTTTCTCAAGTCTCTCAAGTCACCACCCTGTATATGTCAGATTTAGTAACCGATCGGTGTACTGTGCCAGGAGTAACAAATGCCGCCAGGTTAGGAATTCAAGTTATTTAGCTCGTTTACTTTAGGTCCGCTTGTCAGCGGGGATAACTACTCTGCTGCTTACGAGCGAAGATAAAGTGTTTAGATACCATAACAATGAAGTGTTTAGCATTATCAGTCCATAATTTACCGATGTTTGAAGAAAAAAATATTTATAAATTTTTAACACCTATTTATACCTATAATTAAATACAGGCATTAGAAAGAAATGTATATGTCACAAGTGAATAAACATATTTTATCCAACACCGCCTAGTTATAAGGCTATTACTAGATAGACTTTAGACCTCTAAAGTTGCCCATAACCCACTAGTGAGATAAAAAGAAGGCCACTTACTAAGGTATTGTTGGTAGCACTGTCGAGCTATGTAACATAAAAATAACATAAAATAACATAAAACCTAACCTACTAACCTCGAATTTGGCATAGACTGACAATACACTTCAATACTGTCAAACCTATAACACGAGTGACAGGCAACTATAATTATAAATGTATTTGATCTCTTGGTACTTTTCAATTTATTACTATGATTTTTCACGGCTGTCAATACAAAATTAATGTTATTTAGATATTTTTTTGAGTTGTTGGATCAAATTTTGTATAGCACGTATGTGTTATAAATAATTCACTCCAGAAATGACTCCTCTCGGTCTGACGACCTCGAGGGCTCAACTTTTCTAACTGCTAACTAGATCAAAACTAACCATTATGTGTTGAGTGTTCATGATTGTTTCTTTAACATTTTCAAGACAATGCGGTGTGTTTTTAATGTATGAGTCTGTATTTCCTGATAATGGGTTAAGTATTCTAAGTAAATATTTAGCTAAACTGTGATACCTACGGTGAACCTATATAACTAACTATTGGCCTAAGTGATACAAAAAGAGCATAAATTATATGCTCTTTGGTGATACATTTGTTTTGTGTATTTTTGGCAATCCATAAAAGTGAGGTGTTAGTATACGTCTTACAAAATGTGTGAATTCGTCTTTGCGCTTGTATTTTTAATTTCAACAATGCCAGAACTTGCTCAATTTTCTTGAACGTAAGGTTATCCAAAAGCTTGTTAATTTCTATCTTAGACATTGTTTTATCGTTAATTATAGTTAGTTTTTATTTGTTAAATATTTGAAATGAACGTTTTATTCAAAAATACCCACTTAAATGTTAAATTATCTACAATACACTGCACACTACCCTATCTTCCCCAAAATCCTTAAACAGAAGGTCTGAGAAAGGCAAAAAGGAATTGGCACCTACTTGATTTGCAGACCTTCATGTTGCTTTTCCGATCTTTAGCTGTTCACAGAGATGCTGTTTCCGATGTCCTCGAATAAATGGTTCAGGATCTACGCTGAAGGGGGTTGAAACTCCAAAATCGCAAAAAATCTCTATTTTTTCGACACGATACCAAAGCGATTTTTCACAACCACACACTATCCTATCGAATGTGCTAGTTAAATGATTCAATTGGAAAACAGCTTGGATCTAAATTATCTAAAGTTTTACATAATGCGATTGTAGCAATGAGATAACGAGACGCTGGCATGTGCTTTATCAGTGTGCCGTCGGATCCTTGATAAGTAGGTATACATGTACGAGTAATTCCTTTGAACAACAGGACGCTCAGGATTTTTTTGCAACTACGGTTCTGTACAACCACCAATGGAAAAATGTATTCATGCGGAAAGAATCAGGAGTTACCTATTAATTAGAGTTTTCAAGTCTCGGAACCAAAAGTGCTTTCGGGACTTACGAGCTAAGTTTCAAGTCCCGGGACTAGTCCCGAAGATCCCGAAAGGGCAATAGTGTTTAGCCGAAAAGCAAATTCTAAAGAAAAACAAGAGTTTTAAGTTAAATTAGTATATTATGTGACAAGTTTTTAAACGTCAGTTTAGTCACGAGTTTTTTAGGCACAAGCGGGCGCATGTTTAATAAAGGAGCGTCTACTCGAGTTTATGTAATGTGTTGCATACTATACTTTTTCTACGAGCACACATTTAGACAACATAAAATCATATTTTTCGTACACTAGCATTGAAAGAGCTACTTTGCCGTACAATTTATTAATCAGAAAGTTGCACTTTGCGGTATTCGTACGGCAAAGTAGTATTTTGCGGTATTCGTACGGCAAAGTGCTACTTTGCCGTACGTTTCCTTAGTTACAACACATAATATTACATTACATTAATATTACTCTACTTATTTGCTATATACGAGGATAAATTTAGTATTCCGTTTTGTATGCTAGTGTACGAAAAAATATTGTACGAAACTCGTATGAAAGTGGCTTTTCCATACTCGTCTCGAAATTCCGGACTCGGCCTAACGGCCTCTTCGGGAAACATCTCACTCGTACTGAAAAGCTCCACTTTCTATACTTGTTACGTAAATTACTATTTCATTAAGATTTTGGATGTATGTTAGGTTAAATTATGCTTGACAAACGTCAAAGTTGTCAGTTGAAAACTAACTTGATTTCAGTTTTGGCTGTGGCTGATAAAACAAATACTGTGTGAACCTAACTTCACCCCGTAACTAAAACGTTGTTGCCAACTTCAGCCCGTGGCTAAGAGACTCTTTAGTCACAGGTTATGATGATGTGATTAAAATGTCACTTAGCGACGTGTATGTTAGTATGTTAAACGAGATTTTAGTTGCAGGAGTAGAAAAAGTATTTATCTACTAGCAACATAATATTGTACATTTTCGTCATAGAAACAAAATATGAAAAGCTACTCATAACTCCCAAGGGACTTGTCAAATTATTTCTCCCTCAAACTCATGGTAACAATGCAACTACAATTAACGTCCTAGCAACCATACAATGAGGCAATCCTTGATGTTACTTACATATTCTAATTTTAAATATCATTATTACATTTTGAAATTTTATACTATTTTTACGAATATGCTAGTAGATAAAATATAGTATGCACCACGGGAGATATTCATGTTCTTTACCTTCGGTTGACTTACAGACCTCGGGCCAGAGGCCCTCGATCTGTAACACATGTCAACCTCAGGGAAAAAACTTATTCATATCTCCCTTAATGCATAAATATCTATTTTTCTACGACCACCACTAAAAGTAGGCCTTTTAGCGCTAGTTTTTTTCACTAAAAGTGACGTTTTAGAATTTAGTGTGTTTAAAGAAATCAGCTGTCATCGCAGTCATGAATAACAACTTCAAGTGTTGAACTGGCTTAAATTAACAGTGAAAAGAAAAAAAATAATTATCTTTGATAACTGACTTTGACAGTACTGGCTCCACAAACATTCACCTGCGCGTCAAGGCCATCTGTTTATTATAAGATAAATTATAACTGTCATAGATGCAAACCTTTGTTAAATCGATATTTATGGATTAATAACAGTAAATTGAAGGTCGTAGAAAAAATATTGTATGCGACTCGTGCTAAAAGTGGCTTATGCACGAGACATGTTATGAAACTCAATCTTCGTTTCATAATTTTCATGTCTCGTGCATAAACCTCAACCTCAACCTCAATAGCTATTCTATAGTACTACTATAAATATTGGTAGTATCACTTTGTCACTGTTGTTTAAATACATTGGTAGTGTAGTATATAGTAAACAAGTGTAAATAACGAAGAAATAAACTATTTTGACATAAAATAAGATCTTAGATCTACAAGGGCATTTAAGGTCTCATCCCCTTTCGAACCAATTTTCGTAGAAATAGATCCTGCCACTGAAAATACTCTCGCTGATTCTACGCTGGTAAATATACAATACCTCTCTTGTCTTGACAAAACTCAAATAATGCAGAATGTACACATGGTCTCGAGACTTCGCATGTGGTGGCTGTGGTCCCTGGACTCGATTTTCTTTGTAGAATCCCGGGAAGGTCCCTGTACCGGATCCCAGTACTGGAATGTATTCTATTAATACAAGGTATAGGTCCAGACAAAATTGCTGTATATTATATTATGCAATTGGAGAAACATTCGTCAAATTATGGCCAACTCACGTATGATACATGACGTTTTATCTTGCAGCAGCAGTTTTTGTACAATAAAGTTCAAAGACGGTACAACAATAATAGTGTTGAATGAAACATGTTACGATCAGCTGTGCATAACAGCTTTCTTTAGTAATCGAAAACAATTACATAAAGTACATGAAAAGCCGCCACTGTAAGGTAATAGTTATTAATATAGTGATATGATCATTAAATAATAAAGCATTCAATAACTACACAATAATAAAGCAGCTTAAAATAATATTCCTAAAATGAGTGATGGTTTCGTATTATAATTGGAATTAGAAAAAACATAACAAGTAATAAAAGGAAACTGTATTATCAATTGTTTGATAACCATTGGTTTTGGCGGGTAGTTTAAAAATAAATAAAACAAATGGGTTGTATAAAAATATAAATTGAATTGACACATGTCCCATTTGAAATCGCATTTAATAGCCAATTTTAGACGTTAATGTGCTGGTATGTACCCATTTATATTGTCATACACATAAAGGGTGTGGTATACAAATATTAGTGCGAAATTAAAAACTTAGTTTATCAAATATTATTAACAAAGGTGTTAAACGTATGATAAAGACAGATATTAATTGCTTAATTAACACAATTGTCCTATATCTTGCATTATAGTTATTCATTGATTATGTCTTAATCTGATTTTATTTTATTTTATTTTTTTATTTTATTTCGTACTCCGCCAACAGCCGTTAAGCCAATTATAGGCGTCACCGTACATATTATGGGGACTTCCAACCCCACTAACGACTGTCATGATGTTGTTATGACCGCCGGGACCAACTATTTGCGTGACAGCCGTATCACGAGGCGCCGAGCGAAGCAACCGTGGAACTCCCATCCAAGTTCTGACCAGAGAGAGCGTTGCTTAACTTTGCTGATCGAACGTGGACGCTTGTTCAAGCTACTCCACCCGGGACCCTAATAGTAACCCAGAGATAGAGCCGAATAACCAAGGTTATTACAATTACATACTAAAGACGTGGACAAAAGGTAAGAAAAATCAAAAATTTAAATAAAACCCTGAGAATAAGATTTAAATTAAATAAAATCAAATAAAAGCTATTAGACCACAGCAATAGATATTAAAAATTGTGATGATTTTATTATAAATCTAGATACTTAAAGTGTGAAGCAATTTAGTAAAAGTTTTATGTTGTGTTTGAGTTGATTAATTTAACTTCAAGTTAGTAATGTGGTGAGAAACACTCGAATGAATAAATATAGCAGCCACTTTACTCACTGCTGTCGATAATAGTAGTTTATACAACTAGTATATAATGTAAGGTTTAGTTGTATAGCCCGGTTTATTTGACAAGCGAGTGAAACGAGCGGGTCAAATAAAAGGGCGAGACAATAATAGTAGATTATACAATGAGAGAGAGAGAAATTGTACTGAAGCAAAATAGCGTTCTCTCCGAGTTGTATATACTATTTTTTTCACGTTGCCAGAAGATTTAAAACGAAAAACCTGTTTTTTAAACGTCATTTATTGACATTTTAGTTACAATTATTTTAAAATTAGTAGCCTATGGTAAATTTTAAAGTTGGTGGCACTGTAAGTCATTATGACAAGAGCTCACAATTATGTCAAATTCGAGGGTAGCAGGTTAGGTTTTGCTCCAGTTTGTGTCAAAGCTGACGCAAAACGTAACCGGATAACCTCGAATTTGACATAATTGTGAGCTCTTGTTGCTCAGACATAATGAAAACTCCCTAGGGAAATTTCTTCTCTCTAGGGAGTAATTCATTATTTCTCTCACGATTTTGGTATCGTAGAAACTGTGTTTTGCTCCCAGACGTGAAAAAAGTCTATTATGTATGAGTTGTATACAATATTTTATGTTAGACTGCTTCCAAATATTGAATTGGTAGTAATTTTCTAAAATGTTGCTTACGTTCGAAAATCGTTTGACAACTTTTATTTTAATTTGAAAGTGTGATTTTCTAGATTAACCTTAATTTCTATTTGGTTTTAAATTAATTCAGAGCATTATTATTGGCAATAAATAAATGTGATAAAGTCTTTCTTGGGATCAAGTAAAATATTGTAAAGCTTTATATTGAATCTGACGTATAGATTAGATATTGCCCCAAGAAAAATGTAAATAAAATATTGGGAACGTCTGGCTGTAAACACACTTTAATGCTAAAAATTATATTTGAATGAAGTTACATTTACAAATCTAATTTAAAATAATTAATAACAAACTATAATGCAACGCATCGAACGGCTTGATTCAATAATTTATAATTATTGTAGTATGAACACCAACATTAAAAGTTTTGTAACTCATCAAGTAGAATTAGAAAATATATAGGTATGTTGTCATTTGTTGATATGTAAATAATCGTAAACCTTAATAAATCTTAAAAATTGTGTGTGAGAGTTCGCACGGCTTTTAAGCACGTCGCCTCCTGTGATCTCGTGTTTTACGACTGCCAGCGCTATCTGATTTCTGCACTATCGACTGCCCTGATCGTTACCTTGCTTCTCCCGATTATTTGCAGTTTCAGGCTTTGATTGTTCGCAAATTCCCACATGCACTGCCAATTCTGCAGAATTTATTTTCAGCTTGCTGTGAATCTGTGGAATATCGGCGAAACAGGACTTTTTCAGCGAGCCGAGTTTAAATTTGCAGTAGCAACTAATATGCTGGACTTCTTTTTAACTGTAGTTAGAAATATTAAGGGGCTAACTGAACTAAAATAGTAATTTACGATACAATTGCGTAAAGCTACTCTTTAGGCACGAGTAGGGTAGAGTTAAAACGAGAGTAAGCGAGCGTTTTAAGCCCCACAAGTGTCTAAAGATGCTTTACGCATGTGTATCGTACAATATTTTATCTACGATAGAATCTAGAAAACACGGTAATTATAATTTGTTTTAAATGTAAATTAGGATTACCAAAACCGGTCGTAATTTTGACTGTTTTAAAATTTTTAAAACACGTTGCTATTGACTCCGTGCCTAATGAAATATTTTAAACACGTTGCTACTAACGACGTAAACTAATGAAAACATGTTATTAAACAGTCGTTTTACAAACTGAAAACTGCCAACTAAAAGTCAATTTTACGCACTGTCGTAGATAAAATACATTTTAATTACTATGCTCCAGTTTTTCGTGTCATTTCTTTGTTAGATCATTTTTAGGTGGTCTATATTTCTCCTTTCATCAGGGTTCCACTTCATTATCTTCTTAAAAATGTTTCTTCGTTTTCTATAACGTATATCTTACTTATTATATGATTATTTCAGGAGTATGAGGGAGAAAAGGAAGGTCGAAGCAAGGGATGCAAGGTGGTAGCTTTTGGTAACGAAGGGATAGCAAAGATTACCCTGAGTGCTACAAGAAGCTGAAGACACCAACGAAATAAAAAGAGCAACGCAAGTAAAAGCGAAGCAGAAAAAATGCCACCAACTAGCGTAACAGAAAGAAAAAAACTGTTTTGATAGGGATTTCCAGACAGCCACAAACGGAAAGATAAAGTATACTCTACAGAGATATAAAGAAAAATTAAGATTGAAAACAGCTTGATGAACAAATAACAATGGAAATAGAAATTGAGTTATATAAAGTCAAAATGAGAAACGAAAGTACCTAAACTACTATTTAGTATAAGAAAAGAACGAGAAATTCAATACAATATGAAAAAATCTGGTGTGATACACGCACACAACTTCCTTTTACAGTGATCTTATAATTAGCCAAAAAATTTATTTTAAATTTTTAAGCATTTGTCAAAAATGTTCAAAAAATTACAAATTCTACGAAAACGGTACAAAATAGAGCGTTAGTTAAAGAGACAAATTTTTTCTAGAATTTTAAGCTAAATTCAAAAATCTAATAATATGCCGGGTGTTCTATTTAAAATAGGAGTTAATCAAAAAAATTTAAAAAAAACAAAAGAAACCCGTTTTAGAAGTATTCAACTGGAAAATAACCTATCTCATATCAATATACATTAAAAATTTAATAAAAATGTGAAGTTTCAAAAAAATCGTTAGAGCCGTTTTTGAAAAAAACGAAAAAAACTGAAAAATCACAAGAGTAAACACCTACTTCCTGTTATGCGATGTTCTTCAAAAGCTTGATGTCGCATCTACATAGTACACAAAACCTATATATAACGTTTCAACGCCATACCTCTTTTCGTTTTTGAGATATTCTGTTCACAGACAGACACACAGACAGACAGACACACAGACCAATGAAAAAAAATGTTTTTTGGGTTCAGGGAACTTCAAAACGTGAATATCTGTTAAAAACTCAATTTGGAATTTTTGGGGTGAATCCAATACTTCCTTTATTGTAAAGGGAAGTAAAAACACAAATTGCAATATATTCGTATGAACACAATTTTAAGCCTCCATAATTATTACTGTAATTATTAACATTTCATGAATGTCAAATAATCTCTACACATGTTCCATAATGTGCTGATTTGTAATTTCATGTTTCTAGAATATTGCTATGGATGTGACAATAATTTTGTTAAACAATGTTTCGGAATCATATAATCTTTGCAATGGACAAATGTAATCAGAGTAGGCTTTGGATTGTCGTGACAACAATAAAATCTGTAAACAAAACATTTGAGAACAGTAAACCAACCTTGGTGGCTTTTCTGTTTGGCTCTCCTAATTTAAAATTAGATTATCAAGAAATAAATACCCCAGTTTTCATTAAAAGTTGTATAATTTATTGGGAGTGTCTTGTGTAAACTGTGAAAGTTTGGTTGGTGATTGTAGTGCTTCCGCCCAGGTTAAATAGTGATTCGAAGTTGGTTGAACAGTAGTTAGGGTTTCCGAGGTGAGGTTTTGGACCAGCATGCAACGTAATTGAAATCTGAGGCTAGTGTGAACGAGGCAGCTGGTTGTCCTGGATTAGTTTGGAGCTGTAGGACGGGGCAAAAGACTGAGTGGTGCAGAGAAGCAACTGAGAAAGTTTCGGGGGCAATGAAACGAGGTGTGTGGACCATTACAGCCATAGTCATCAGCGCAGTGGCCTACAGCGAAGTGGAATTTACTGTGGGGTTCTTTGGAGTTGTATTATTCATCGCAGAAGCAGCAGAACAGGTCATAAAATTGATTCTAGAAAGCATTATTCTTAAAATAGTGAAGTGGCGTCTATTTTATATCAACTTCAGTCAAGTGCGTATCTTAACTGTTTTATTTTGTGGTATTTATTTACTTACGCTTTTGTTGTCGCCAAGGAAACGTGTCATGACGTAGAACCGAATTTGTTAGGTTGGAACGCCATATTTTCTACTTGAGTTCTCATGAGCTGTAATTTTCGTATAGAAACGATCCCATTAGTTAAATATGCATTATTCAAAGCTTTTAGTTTATAAAAATTATTATAAAAGGACCCAAATATTGAATTTGATAGCAAATGTATTTGAATTAGTTTTTTCATAATTTAATAATACTTACTAGGATGCAGAGACCCGACCCATGAGATAAGAGTCATTAAACTCATTTATTTTAAATTATAATATCCGAACATACAAGAATAAATCATAGTAATACATAGCACGTTATGAAAAGAGCAAAATATAAAATGCGAGTATTAGAACTTGCAAAATAAGGAAAGATGCAGAGTAGGCGTAATGAGGTCAGAATAAGGACTTGGCTGAACAATTTAAGAAAATGGTTAGGTTGTTAGTACTACTAATCAATTATTTAAATCAACAATATTGAATATAAAGATTGCTATGATGATTACCAACGCCCAATAGCATATGATACCGAGAGCAAAAGAAAAACAAGATCAATAAGTGTCAACATTGAGTTCCAATTTTTAACGTCTGGCAACTAGACCTTATACTGTTTTTATAATTCTGTATTATTAATGTTTCCTCGAATTGTTCTTGTAACAAGTCGCATTAGCAAAATCCCTATAATATAGGTATGTAATAATTAATCGGGCTAATTAGAATTTTAAATAATAATGCTATAACCAAGTTGAGATAAAATTACAGCCGTCATAGAAACCTGTTCGTCGGGCATGATATAATTTAAGCATTCAAGTACACAGGAATCAAGCAAGCAAATTTTATTCAAAGAAACAGACTTACATTTCTTATCAAATAGTTACAAGCTGGCAGTAAGGTAATCCGTCTTTCTCATAAGACTTGCAAAGATTCCGAAACTGAACGACTCTAACGTACTGCGTACTGGACAAAACGGAAAATTATTGCTACAGATTGAAGATAGTCGATTAAGAGAGTTAAGAACTTAGCTGGGATGTAATGAGCAACGAGAGAGAAGTTACAATTTAAATCTTCAACCGGAATACATCTTCGACTGCGGGTTCTCGATAATTCGAGCTTCTTTTTAAGGCTCGAATCAAAATGTAAAAATTTTACCTTTGACTAACCTTACTAAAGCTAAAAAGTATGTAATTGAACTTTAGCCACCCTAGATGGAAACCGTATCCTAAATTGTAAACCGTCGAAATTATTAAACCATTTTTCTAAATACCTTAATCAGCTGTTTTGCATTCGTATTTAACAGAATGATGCACTTACTCTGCCTCCCTGAACAACGAAAGGTTTGAATTTTGAACTATTTTTACTAACTCTCCATGTCATTTGCAGTTCATACTCAGTTTATAAGGAATGCCGAAAATAATATAATTGAACTAGATTTGTAGCCATGCGCTATTTGTAATTTTTGTAGGGTTTTCATTCAGCCAACCTTTTTGTTGTTGATTTAAGATACTAAGGGGAGTCTGCTCAGATTATTATGCAGTTCACTGCGTTATCAGAAATGTGTATTATTATCATTATATTTATATATATTATTATATATTAAATCTTTAATATACCTACTAAATAAAACAGCTTTTCATTTTTAGTAAATCTGTCCAGTCCTTAATATTTGATCATGTCGCTGTAGAGCGATTTAATAGTAAAATCGCATTAAAATTCTATAGCCAAACATGTGCCGAAATTTACAAGAAGCTTTTATTACATTCTATCCAGCATTTGCTGCTCGACTGTGCAATATAAGTTCCTGTAATTACGTTTTGTAATTCAATTAATTGTTAGTCTAAGTATATGCTTTTCCTTATATTTTGTTGTTATTTCCTACTGTGTTATCACAAGTACGAAAAAGAAGTTTAATGTGATGTTCTCATTATAATCAACTTTTAAACCTGTTCACGGGACAAGGTGATTTTCAACTTGAGTATATTTCACTGAAAACGAGACATTAACCAGAGGGTTTTACCCGAAACTATATATGGTTGAACCGCTTCTAGTGCGTGTGCCTGTGACGAAGCCAATTTTGCCATACGAGTTAAGTAAATCGGTCTGGGAACCGAGCAGTAAACAATTTGCTTCCTAAAAATGTATGTGTAGGTCCAGTAAACGCTTTTTCACCGTGTACCAGGTGACTGCGCCATTTACACAAGCTACCACGAATATTCGTGGTACCTTTTGGAAAGACAGGACTTCAGCCGCCATTGAGGCGTCAGATGTCAGGGGTTTACAGCATAACATGTCACACCGTTCGCGGTTAGGGTAACACGAGGGCCAACCCAACTCGCAACGTTGCAAGTCGCAGGCTTCGAGGATCGGAAAGTAACCCGATATTGAAGATTTTTGCAGTTTAAAGCGATAAGCAGTCAGTAAAGCTGTGTTCAAATCGTGCTTAAAAAATTGTATCGGAATCTACTGCATACAAGCATAGACAGGGTCGGCTTCAAACAGTACCAGCGACCGGTATTTTAACGTTCTTTTGAGAACAGCCGTTGCACCTCCATTGTAATACTGTTTTATGTATTGAGATGGTATGAGGTCCACGACTAGGCTCTGCAATGCAAGATAATTGACCGATTCAATAAGCACAGAGTTGGGATGTTTCATCTAATTGCAAATTTTAAAACTAAAGTAAAACAGTAAATGCATTGGTAACGAGATGCGAGAAAGATTAAATTAGTTAGAGAAAGGTACGCAAAGACAAAGCAAATTTGAATAAGGTTTGTACACATGTAAAGCCAGACCAATTTATAAAATGTATTTGACACAAAAGGTTGTTGACTACATTATAAAAGTAGCGTACTTTGTTAAGTCAAAAGCAAAAGACAGTGAAATTAATAAGCAAAGCAGAAAGGTAAATTAAGCAGGATAATATTATAGAAATACAAAAGAGCAATTTTAGAAGGCAACAGAAGAGAAAAGATAATGACGCAAACATGGTGAACTCAAAAAATCAGTGCATTTAAAAAAATAAAGTGTAATAGTGCAAAGCAGAGCAATGACAAAATAAAAATAAAAACGTTTGTATGCGCACCGCAACCGAACGATTTAGTTATAAGATTAAAGACAAGAATTTAGTTTTAAGAAAACTATAAATATAATTTAAGTACTCAAATTTTCTTCCATTTGTATCCTTTCTTTACCAAAATTAATGTCCTTTAACATAAGAGAATCATAGTAACCTAGCAACCTGATGCTGTTTTGTTGAAAAAACAAGGAGAACAATTGAATTAATTTTTATGTGAAGTTTGTTAGATTTGTGCTTCACCTTTAAACACATTTTTATACCATTAAACGAGCATATTACGATAAAAAAAGAATTGCCCATCTTGGAGTGCATGTGACAGTGTTTGTAAAGATTTCCGCAGCACTAAAATATAAAATTCTCCAATCGCTTCTCCGAAGACATCGGCTGCCGTTCAGCTGGGGTTTCCGATAATCGTTCCCGACAAAAGTAAGAATCCAGAGCCGGAGGCCTGCACTGCATTACGTCGGGGAGGACTGCAAGAACGTCACGGACAGCATCTGCAGCAGAATATCCGAACAGCATTCTCAACGAGCAGCTTAGAAGTCTGCAAACCAGATACGATAAAGCCTGAAAATTTAAGTGTGGAGTGTCGGAAACGCATTAAAATCCGAGGTCAAACCTTTCCGGAGTGGCGTAGCGTTTTCCCGAGGCCTCATTTGCTTCGGGTTTTCCAAAAATCGAGTAGCGTCGATGGATTGTGCGAATTCGGCTGAGAACCCAAGCGAACAAAAACAAATGCACGTTTTGGCGTCCTTTGTACGTCACGAAACAAGGCGAGGTGTTCCTACATCATCACTGAAACAAAACAGTGCTAATTGTTGCAAGCGCGGAAATGTTAATAATTACCTGACGCGTTTCTCATAGTAATTTCACTTTTAAAACATTCAAATACGCTGTCACCACTAGCGACATTTTGTGTCATTTGTCAAAGCAAGGATTTTTTTAATCTACCAAGAACCGAGCATTCGAACTACTGAGTTTACGAATAAAATAAAGTCCATTTATGAACCCAACCCAATGAGATTTGAGTTTCATGCTTTCCTTGCAGTTAACCAAAATCAGTTTTGCGGATTAGATAAAATATAAAAGGGGCATACAGCAATTTAATTGTGTGATCATTTATTACATTTCGCTTTTCACCAGCCATAATTTAACTTATTGAATTTTATTGAAAATTTACAAACGAATAGTCATTACATTTATTGGCCCCAAAACGTGGAGCTTATAGACCCATTTCATATCAGTATGTCAGTCATAATTACACTAATTGATCTATATGGCAAATGCGGGTAGAATCAAGCTGTATCGCTCTTAATTCTGATGGTACTAAACAACAGTGTGTGTGTCAGCAATGGCCGTTCATTTAAGGGTTTAATTCTATTTTATTTGCTTTTCTATGACTTTATATGCGTTTTAACCAAATTGGCTTTTCGTGTGTATGTTGCTTAAAGTCAGTTTCAGCTCGAGAACACTACAGGTCGAAATCAGCTTTTATTTTTACCAAATATTGATATTGCGTAGTCACGACTGAGTAATTAAAAACATTTCATGAACATTGAGCTAGCAAGTTAAACAAAGCAAATTAACTATTAAAATACTAAGTTATACGAAGTCTTATTTAAATTTTACGTTCCGGCCGAGGGGCGAAGTAACGGTCCTATTTCATGGTGTAGGAAAGAGTTTGAAAAATTGCACATAAATCAAGTGGTTTTGTAAAACTTGCGTATTCTCTTAGCTACGTTTTTTCCAATCCCAATACTAATTCAAAAACATTCTACCTCACCCTACGTTTATGGATGGAAAATATTCATGTTTTTAAGCATCTCACCACACTTACAAGTTAAAAATGGCATTGCAAAATACTCAAAAAACATGAAAAAACTTAATTGCGTTATAGAAAAGAAAGCATGAATAAAATTTTATCAACCTTGAAATTCCAAACAAAGGACTAAATCATGTAATAACGTCGTTAGCAAAAATATGGTCCACTGTCAAAGTCGTCCTCAATAATTTTGCCTTAAAAAATTGGGCCGTCTAAATATATCACATTTAATGTAATTTTTAACATGCTGCCTTCAATTATAGTGCTTGCAAAACTATGTTTTGCAAAAATTAATACTATCGTACATGGAAAAGTACCGTATAGTTTTTTATGATCATTCATATGTTTATTGGTATTGTGTTTTTTGATGTAACGCCCTTAAAGCTAATACTTTTGCGAATAGCCTTTTAGCAAACTGCAGGTTCCAACAGTTGATTTGATAACCAAAAACACTATAATCCCTCAGTCTACTGCTACTATTAACCGAAAGTGAATAAATTACGTAAACTAAATAAAAGAAAATTAAAGGCAGAAAATAAAATTATCTGCTTTATTCGAACGTCACTCTTCTTAATGAAACATCCTGTTGCCCGAACACACATTTGCAAATTAAGACCAAAAATGGCCTTTCCAGACCTCCTCGACTTTTTCCTAACCAAGGGAATTGCTGCCGGCTACCTAAATATCACACCAAACTGGGACTTACATTCCGATCATTCCCCCGTCATAGCCACAGTGAGCACCTCCTTCATAGAAACAGAAAAACCATTAAAGTTGACCAACAAGAGAACCAATTGGGACCTCTACAGAGCAATATTGGACAACAACCTAAACTTGCAAATTCCCCTCAAAACTGAACAGGACCTAGAAGAAGCAGTCTATAAATTCACCAGGATAATACAAGATGCCGCATGGGAAGCAACACCGGAAATTCCGACCCAAAGAATAAAAGAACAGTGTCCCATAATAATAAAACAAAAAATCGCTGAGAAAAGAAGACTAAGAAGAATCTGGCAATCCACCCGTTACCCTTCCGATAGAAGGAGATTCAACCAAGCAACCGCAGAACTGAAAGACTTAATAAAAACCCTCAAAAACGACTCCTTTGAAAAGTACCTCCAAAACTTGAGCGCCACCGCAGCCTCAGACTATACATTATGGAAAGCCACAAAAAACATTAAACAACAACATCAACCAATTCCTCCCATACAAAGAAACGACGGATCCTGGGCACGCTCCGACAAAGAGAAAGCTGACACTTTTGCCAATCACCTCACATCGGTATTTCAAGCTTTACCTTCCCAAATAACGTTGGAAGAGGAACAAGAAATCAACGCGTCGTTAGCCATGCCATATCAGATGTCCCCGTTGCCCAAACTCACCACACCAAGAGAAATTAAAGAACTGATCAACACCAAACTGAATCCCAAAAAATCTCCTGGCTTTGATCTCATTACTGGTCAACCACTCAAAGAACTTCCCCGCAAAGGAATTGTTATGCTAACTTTAATTTTCAACGCGGTGTTAAGGTTAGGTTACTTCCCGGCTCACTGGAAGATTGCACAAATGATTCTCATACCAAAACCAGATAAACCACCAAACCAGGCCTCCTCCTACAGACCTATCAGCCTTCTACCTATCATGGGCAAACTCCTAGAAAAATTACTCCTGAGTAGACTAGAACCCATTATTGAGGACCTGAACCTGATCCCAGACCATCAATTCGGATTCAGAAAAGGCCACTCAACAATTCAACAAGTACACAGGATCATTGACGAAATCAACACAACCTTTGAGGAAAAAAAATACTGTGCAGCGGTCTCCTTGGACGACAGCCAAGCCTTTGACCGAGTGTGGCATGGAGGGCTCTTATTTAAACTCAAAAAAAACATCCCGCACAGCTACTACATAATACTCAAATCCTTCCTGGAAGATCGATTCTTTCTAGTAAAATCCGGTCAAAATCTGTCGGAGATATATCCCATCAAGTCCGGGGTACCGCAAGGAAGCATTCTCAGCCCAATGTTGTACCTATTGTTCACAGCAGACTTTCCTACAAGCAGACACTCAGTGACGGCCATGTTTGCCGACGACAAGATCCTCTTATCAAAACACAAAGATCCAACAGTAGCGGCTACCCTCCTGCAAATGCAGATCTATGAAGTGGAAAAATGGGCCAAAAAATGGAGAGTCAAGATTAACGCGGAGAAATCAGCTTCTATCACTTTCACCAAATGCAAAGGCATCTCTCCGCCCATCCTCTTTAACAACGTCCCTCTACCGCAAGTCGAAGACCTAAAATATTTAGGGATGCACCTAGACAAGAGACTCACTTGGAAGACCCATGTCTGGAAGAAACGCAAGCAACTGGGTATGAAACTAAGGAAGCACTACTGGCTACTCGGACGCAGATCCAAACTCTCTCTCGCAAACAAGTTGCTACTTTACAAGGTAGCCCTTAAGCCCATCTGGACTTACGGACTGCAATTATGGGGCACAGCAGCTACTTCCACCATCCACATAATTGAACGTTTTCAAAATAAAACGCTTCGTATTATTTGTGACGCTCCGTACTATGTAAGAAACGCGGACATCCTAAAAGACCTAAAAGTGTACACAGTGAAAGATGAAATAAGTTTATGCAGTGAAAAATATCTTAATAAACTATCGTCCCACACCAACCCTCAAGCAATTAATCTGCTCGACAACAGCGAACACACTCATAGACTAAAACGTTTCCATCCTCTTGACTTACCAACTCGGTTCACGTAAAAGACTCACAATAAAGTAAACAGTAACAATTGAGTGACACTCACAGGACTGTCACTTCCATGTCTTAAGCATGCCACGTTATATCTTCTACGATAAATTTTACTTATTGTATATATACAGATTGTAAATAGATATCCAATAAATAAATAAAAAAAAAAAAAAAAAAAAAAAATGGCCTTATCCGCAGAGGTGCTCGGCCCATCTCGTGTCACTCGTCTGTTTTTGCTCCTAACAAGACGATGAATGCGCAATTACAGCGTAATACATCAATTAAGCGAAAAATCGGCAATTCACGATAATTGCGCAACGGTATCTTTATTGGCCGCCAGTTACTTTGTTTTTGCGGTTACGTAAAGCCCAAATTAACTTTCACAATTAACAAATAAAGAAATTAGCAAAACACAGGGTCACTTGCATGGCTTTATTGTTTTTGTTGCGAAATAATTATGACTAATTGGGCCTCTCGTTAACAACACAACGCACCATAACCAAAGCTTTGAAATGACTGTTTGTTTACATTTAGGCTCATCTTGTTTACTAAGTAATACTCCAAAAAATTGCATGAAAGATGCATGAAACACGGTTCTGATTTCAGAAAGCAATTTAAAATAATTAACTTCTGAGCGTTATTCTTGCAGGTCATGGAAATGCCGTTTGGGTAAAATTGAAATGAATGATGAAATATTCGGAAGTTTCACATTAGTTTTAGGCTGTCGACAGAGCTGATAAAGGTTATAAGTGTGACATCGTCACATGGAAGTTTTAGAGTTGATTCAACGGCAGTTATTTGAATTAATGTTAAGTATTTGCATCGATTTATATAATCAACCCCAAATCAATTATAAAATAACCAACATCATTTACGATAAATACCGTGGAAATGTAAACGGATGTCTTTACTTAAGCTATTCGTGGCAGTGGGAAACCGCTGTCACCTGCCAATATTATATATAACCTCGGTTTAGTTTAGACCAACTAATACGAGCTTTACTCACGAACATAAAATATACATGCGAAAGTGGCTGGATGTATACAGTTCCACTGTGTATGAATGAGTTTTCCCATGGAGCCGATTTCTTTATTGGTATGCCTTAAAAAGCTTTAAAAGTAGCAAAAACGACAGTCACTAGCAGTATTATAAGCAGTTGCGAAATTTAGTGAACGCAGCGATTAAAAGAGAGAAAAAAGCATTCGGGGAATACAAATTTCGAAATACAAACACAAAAAAGATTTGGACGGAACTAAATAAATTAAATATTAAAAAATCGAAATCCCTTTAATTGCCCGATTATTTATCAGATTCTCATGAAATTAACAATTATTTCATTAATTCAATACCAAAATTAAATGAAGACGACGAACTTATTTAATTTTATAATTGCAATATTAGAGATTCGATTAAATTACAACTTACTTTTGAACGTGTTGAGGAACAAGTTATTTTCAAAATTATTAGAAGTCTTAAAAGCAAAGCCGTTGGAACAGATGGCATTAATATATTAACAATTAGTCTCTGCATACCGTACTTGCTACCATATATTACACATATTATTAATTTTTGCTTATAAAACTCAAAATTCCCTAATGCTTGGAATCGAGCTATAGTTACACCGTTGCCAAAAGTCTCTAATGCAAAAGCTTTTAGTGATATTAGGCCAATAAGTATCTTGCCTACATTTTCTAAAATTCTTGAGAAAGTTATTGAAATGCAGTTACGTCACACAGTCAGGATTTAGAGCTGGCCATAATTGCAGCACTGCCTTGATGAACATATAGTCGATGATATTGTAACAGCCTGTGATAAAGGTAATCTAACTTGTTTAACATTACTCGATTATTCAAAAGCGTTTGATACGTTGAATCATAAAACTCTACTTGCCATTATGCATTATAATGGCTTAGCGCCATCTGCTATTGAATTAATATCAGATTATCATCTAATAGATCACAAGCTGTTAATTATTTAAATAATATTTCAGTGTACACCCCACTTACAACTGGTGTTCCTCAAGGTTCAATTTTAGGTCCATTGTTATTTGTTATATACACAGCTACTTTATTATCTTGTCATTCACATTTATATGCTGATGACACACAAATATAGTTTCACATCCGATGAGGTGCAGCAAGCAGTAGTAGCAATTAATTACGATTTAAATAATATAGTAAATTTTTCAAAACGACATTGTCTTAATAATAATGGTGAGGCACTAACACCCCATGAAGGAGCTTGGCCTACTAGGCGGAAGGTCAGAGCTTCCGTATCCTCGCTATCGCACCCGGCTGTCGCGTGTCAAATTCATGAGACGTGGTGATGTGGTGAGCATCACGCATTAGACAACCGCATTATTACCCATTATTCTTTCGAACACAGGTTCCCAATTATTTAAAGCGACTGGGTAGGCCGCCCGCCAGGCATCGATCTGGGATTTGAACTCCAGACTTCCGCGCCGCAGTCCAATGCCCTAACCACCGAGCCACGCTGGCGCTACATTGTCTTAATATTAATCCAAAAAAATCTGCACTGGTACTATTTGGGAAAAGAAGCGATAGGCAAGCTACGAGGGGTTATCCAGATATTTCCGGAATCTCATAATAAAAATATTGCCTCACAGTAAATCATTTATTATTTTTTAACATAAGAACCTCCAATGTTAATACACTTTTCGTATCGTTTCTCTAAACATTTTAAACCGTTCAAAAAATATTCTTTTCCTTGACGCTGAAAATGGGCCTCTACTGCTGAGATCACTTCGGGAATGTCCCCATACTTGTTTCCACGGAGGTCACGCTTAAGGTTTGGAAATAAAAAATAGTCACACGGACTTAAATGTGGACTATACGGTGCATGCTTTAAAAGTTGGAATCCGGATTCTCGAATTACATCATTGGAAACTGCAGCTTGGTGAACAGCTGGATTGTCCTGCAACAGAAGCACACCGGCAGCAAGTTTCCCACGTCGCTTTTCTTTGATAGCTGCACGTAACTTCTTGATTAAGTTGGCGTAATGAGAGCCAGTCATAGTGGTTTTTGGTGGCAGATAGTCGGTAAGCAAAATTCCCTTACAGTCGAAAAAAATTGTAGCCATAACCTTTTTTGCTGAAGCTTGGCTTAGAAATTTTTTCGGAGGCGGAGAATAGCCATGTTTCCACTGCATGGACTCTTGTTTTGATTCAGGATCCCAACATCACAGCCACGTTTCATCACATGTCACTAGCCGTGAAAAGAAATTTTCTTTATCTTTATTTATGAGAGCCATGTTCTCGGAAGCACATTCGACCCGACGTTGATTGTCGAACACCGAAAGGTTTCGCGGTATCCATCTTGCAGAGACTTTGGAAAGATTGAGATGGTCGTGGAGAATTCTGGAGATAGAACCATAAGATAGCCCAGTTTCCGCTCTTATTTCCTATATCTTCATTCGTCGATTATTCATCACCAGCTTTTCCACAGCTCGAACGTTTTCATCGCAGACGGCGTCTGGATGTCTCCCTGACCTTGCTTCATCATGAAGTGATTTTCTCCCTCGTTTGATTTCGCCGATCCAAAAGTAAACTTGCGTTTTTGAAAGAGCTTCACCACCATACACAGATACAAGTCGTTGGTGGATTTGTTGTAGAATAACTCCTTCCAGCGTAAGAAATTCTACGACGGCACGTTGCTTAAAACGTATTTCATCCATATTTCTGACACCCTATAAACTTTAAACGTCAGCGTAAACAAAACAAATGAATACACTCAAACAAAACTCAACACCTACGTGTAAAAAGCTTCAAAGAATATGGTAGAAATGGATAATTTGAATTTCGGTAACTACAAATATGAGATTCCGGAAATATCTGGATAACCCCTCGTATCATCAATGCAACTGCTGTAACTGTAACTGTCGACAAAGTAGCGGTGCCAGTTTTAGATGCTGTTAAAAATTTAGGAGTGTATATAGATTCAGAATTAAAGTGCACTCGGCATATCACTAAATGCTTACAAAAAGCATATTGTAACTTAAAATTAATTTATCAGAATAGGCAAACAGTCCCCGGATTGAGTTTACAATACGTATGATTGACCAAAAATTTTCGAATTGGAATTTCATATTTTGGGATTCCGCTCTGCTTGGCGTGACACTTATTTTTAGTATACTTTCGATTTTTTAAAGTCAATTAGGCCTTGACAGGGAAGCGAAAACAATTTTATTTTCAGGTAAACTACCCGTTTTGTTCATGATACGGCAAAATTTAATCAAAAAAAGTTGTTGATAATGATAAATTATGGCCCTATACCAAATTTCAGAAAGATTTGTCAACTTATAAAAAACTTTTATTTTTTAGAAAATTGTATTTTATTGTCAGGTAAACTACCCTTTTTGTTCATGATACGAAAAAATTGTATTGAGAAAAGTTGTTTACAATGAGAAATTATGATCCTGTACAAAATTTCAGAAAGATCTTGCGACTTAGATTAAACCGTTATTTTTCAGATTAAACAAATTGCATTCTTAAAAATGACGGTTTAATCTAAGTCAACAGAGCTTTCTGAAATTTGTTATATGGCCATTATTTATCATTATAAACAACTTTTTTTAATACAATTTTTCCGTATCATAAACAAAAAGGGTAGTTTACCTAACAATCAAATACAATTTTCTAAAAAATAACAGTTTTTTATTAAGTCTACAGATCTTTCTGAAATTTAGTATAGGGCCATAATTTATCATTATCAACAACTTTTCTTAATAAAATTTTGCCGTATCATGAACAAAAGGGTAGTTTACCTGAAAATAAAATAGTTTTCGCTTCTCTGTCAAGGCCTACTTGTTTTTCAAAAACTGAAAATATTCTTAAAATTCGTTTCACACCAAGCAGGGCGGAATCCCAAAATATGAAATTCCAATTCGAAAATTTTTGGTCAATCATACCTACTGTATACTTAATCCGGGAACATACTGTATATTAACACAAAAAGTTAAATTGGTGCTACGTAATTCACTAGTTCTTTCTAATATTGATTATGCAGACACAGTTTATGGCCAATTTCTGGATACTGTAGATAAAAATAAAATACAAAAATTACAAAATTCATGCTTACGGCTAATATTTGACATAAGAAAGTATGATCGTATCAGTCACAAGTTGCATACCGTGCGATGGGTAAACATGGAAAAAAGATGATATTTGCATTCTGTATGCTTATACCACAAAATTATATTGAACAAAACACCGTTTACTTATATAACAAAATTAGATTTCGTACTGATGTACATAATATAAATATACGATTTAAAGGAACACCTCCTCCACCTCAATACTGTACTGAATTCTTTAAACGATCATTTTCATATGACATAACAGGATGCTACAATTCTTTACTACTACTATTAAAACATACGATTTACCCAAGTTGAAACTAGTTTTAACCAATAAACTGATATTAGAACAGTCAGAGCAATACTCCTAACAGAGAGGTAGTGGTTTATTGAATTTAGCTATTCCTTCGTTTTCTATTAATGCCGAGTCTAGGGTTAAGTGGAAGAGCAGCAAACGTAGTCCGTTTGCTGAACTTCGCCCAAAGAATTTATTAATCTTTAATTTAATTTATTTTGTATTTGCCTTAATAAAAAACATTTATGATTATTATTATTATCAGAAACGCTATGAATTTTTTTAGAGCAACAAGTAATATATTGCTATAACACCCTGTATGCTTTTATTTTAGATTCGAACAAATTTATGTAAAGATAAACTTATGTAAAAAACATGCACTTATTTAAAATTGTTTACTATTGAGTTTTTAATTTTACTAACTCCGGTAGAACATTTACTCTTAAATCAGGTTAGGTTCAAGCTTTATAACATATGATAAATTATTTTCATTTATTAATCTTTGCTAGCGTCTTGATTATCAAAATTGTTATACTATATAGTTAATTGGTGTTACGAAAATTATTTCAAATGATACTTCTACAACTGTCAATGTCAAATTATGGAAAGCGAAAAGTTAGTCGAACTCATATCTGTTATAATTAATATCATTTCAAATATTGACAATGGTAAGTACTTCTATTAACTATTTTATTCACTCACTATTGCAACTTATTATTGTTTATTTTTTTATACATATACCTGTGATTCCGTCACTTAAGTGCTCCGATCAGCTGCTCCGTCGAACTAAGTACATGCCGCCGGCTTACTGATGTTCTGGAACGGCCATGTAAGTACAGCTCCTATTAACCATTTGCAACGGCCGTTGTTATTAATTGATTCTTTTATAGCTCCAATGAAGATACTAGCACGGCAACTTACTGGTCTGCAGCTGCGACTAAGACCAGTCAGCAATCCAATCTGCCACAATGGGTGAAATACGGATGCAGATTCACATAGGAACCCCAAGAACAACAGCTTTCCTGACAACGATTCACTCCAACAATAAGTTCACTGCAGTACTCCTTCAAATCCAACTCAGGTGTAGATCTGACCACCCAAAAGTGACTCAAATACACTTCCATCCAGTTCAAACAGGAAAATTCAGACTGGTCCCCAACAATAAGTCCAATGCAGTACTCCTCTAAATCCAACTTAGGTGAAGATGTGAGCACACAACAGTGACTCCAATGCACTTTATGCAAATCAAGCAGGAGATCAGACTGACCTCCAACAATAAATTCAATGCAGCACGCCTCCAAATTCAACTCAGGTGTATCTATACAAATAAAACGCAGACTTCACATTACCAATTCCAAAAAAAAAACTATTGTTTAGATCGTAGCTGTTCAACTTCTTATTGTAATACCATTATTTAATTCTTTCTCCATTGGTACATTTGCAACTTTATTTATTATATAGTTCCTTTGCCTCCATTTCATGATAATTTAATTATTGATGACCTTTTCACACTAATCAAATAATAAAATTCATTTAAATAAAGGTGTTTATATTCAAATTCTGCTTTTTACCGAAATTACATGTACATTTTTAGAATTAAAAAAATTTTGTTATTTCTAAATTACCATTCACCATAATAATCTCTTCACACATTTTTTTAACTAACACTCCTGGATAATTTACGATAAAATTTATTTATATTAAATTTCACATTTCATTGACTGTTCTCTGAATGTCATTTTTTGGCAGTGGTCTATTATGATGTGTTTTATCGGACTTTTTCCACTGTCTAGGGTGTATATCACACAACGTTTTTGGAGTTTTGATATACTCTTGTCTTCAGGTGTTCCTGGTTAGTCCAGAGAAGGACTGATATTGTACGCTTTTATTCGTAAACTCTTGCTTCTCCCGGAGTTTGAACTCCGGACCGCTGATCGCTGTGATTACTAGTCTGTCACTGTTACCACTAGGCCACCAGCTCGGTGAGTAGAAGACGGCAGTAGATCAAAACTTCCGAAACGTTGTGTGATATACACCCTAGACAGTGGAAAAAGTCCGATAAAACACATCATTTCATTGACTTTTTAAAATAATTATTCGACTTTTGCCTTTCACATATATTCAAACTATGTTATAGTTTGTTCTGATTATTATTTAATTTCAACTATGAATTGCTCTCGGATACTACCAAATGACTGTCTTTATTACTTCAAATATAATTTTAATTCAGATGTTAGAACCTTTTCCTAAGAATATTAATTGCTTTGCCGGATTTGAGTTAAATCTGTAATTTATTAAATAAATTTCGAATAGCTATCCTGCTGTTTTACTATTTAAATTTACTTTCTTTAAAATATAATGTACATTATTGTACATAATGTACATTATCATTACATAATTAATCTTTAGATATGATTAACTTCCATAAATAAATTATTAGTCTTGAGGGACTATACCATAACAATATAGATAGTATATTACAGAGAAGTAAGGGCTAATGTGATAGATTGAAAGTAATCAACGGAACTAAATTGAACGTGAATCACAGATTATCAGTATCAGATTGGAGATGAAATCCTGTAACGATCTTGATTTGAAACGAAGTATATCCTCTTATTAGTAGCTTCAGCGTACTTATGCGAACGTTTTGTCCGTCCGTCTGTCTGTGTGTCTGTCTGTCTGTCTGGATCGCCTGTAACTTTCGAACGGCTACAGATATCGAAATTTTGAAAGGGGGCAAAGTTGTTGCTAAGGTCCCGAGCACCTTCATGCGCTATTTGGTTTTGGCGAAAGGTCAACCGTTGTTTTCGCAGTGCTGAAGCTACTCTTTAGACCTGTACTTGAGCAGTTTATTAGTAGCTTCAGCGTACTTATGCGAACGTTTTGTCCGTCCGTCCGTCCGTCTGTCTGTCTGGTCTGTCTGTCTGTCTGTCTGTCTGGATCGCCTGTAACTTTCGAACGGCTACAGATATCGAAATTTTGAAAGGGGGCAAAGTTGTTGCTAAGGTCCCGAGCACCTTCATGCGCTATTTGGTTTTGGCGAAAGGTCAACCGTTGTTTTCGCAGTGCTGAAGCTACTCTTTAGACCTGTACTTGAGCAGTTTATTAGTAGCTTCAGCGTACTTATGCGAACGTTTTGTCCGTCCGTCCGTCCGTCTGTCTGTCTGGTCTGTCTGTCTGTCTGTCTGTCTGGATCGCCTGTAACTTTCGAACGGCTACAGATATCGAAATTTTGAAAGGAGGCAAAGTTGTTGCTAAGGTCCCGAGCACCTTCGTGCGCTATTTGGTTTTGGCGAAAGGTGGCGATTTTCCACTTTGCAAAATTTCCAAGCATTGTAGCACAGTGGCGGCTTGTCCACTTGGCGCCATCTACAGAACTTCGGTGGTCACGTTTTGAACTACACATTCTGGGTGCACTATAATACTTAATGTTTTCGCAGTGCTGAAGCTACTCTTTAGACCTGTAATTGAGCAGTTTATTTTCCCATATAATTAAAAACGTAAATTATGCTATTTAAAAAATTCTTTTTGAAACTAATCTCCGCAGTATGTTGTTTTTGAGTAGCTTTTGTTTGGTTGTTATGAAAGCAGTTGTAAGAACTTCCTGCGTTCGCCAGTTTAGTTTGTGATTAACCGATTACATCGGACTTTAGGCGACGAATAAAGCAATTTTGTGCTTCGAATTCGTTGATATTGATTGAAATCTTCGATGCTATCTTTCGGTTCGACCGGATAAAAATCTTACAATTACATAAAGCCTCAATGCATGCCTATAGATCGTTCCATACTTAAAATTCAGTACACGGTGTTATGCAGAACGACGTTGCCACATTTCGACAAAAATCTCCTTGGAAGTTAATACACACCTGCCAATCATAAATAAATCCCGCTTTTGTATTTGGGGGCACTTAACAATTACTAATGACTCGTTTCATTTTAATCGGCATCCTTTTGTCATCAGGTAAACTTAGACCGCCGGGAAGTGGCAACGTCGCGCATAAAACTCCCATAAGAATTACGTTGTCCTATCCTGTCCGTACTAAATTCTAAATATGGAACGATCTATAGGTATGTAATTAACTACGTTTTTTGCAACTAGTAATTGCTATTTTATCCTTTTACGCCTATATTTGTTTCCCTTTTTAAATTTACCTGCATAAATAGTGACTTCGCTTTTGTTTGCTGCATTGATCATGAATTCGGCTTGGTCGTCTATGTTGCCATCATGGTCTAATATCCAGTACTTGTGGGCTGTATTTTCGAGTTGGAACTGTGTGAAGTTGTGGTTGCTAACAAGACGAACTAATCGAGCCGTTCATATTGTATGTTACCTCTGCGCTCATAAAGTGAGGTACCTACTTTTTTATGTATTTGGTTCATGATACAATGCATTTTAATTCCATCGTGCAATAATAATTTTAATTAGCATTTTGTGCTTAATCTCCCCAGGAACCAATTTGTCAAATTTAAAACTTTACACTGGTAAAAATCTGTATGAGCCACCATTTGATGAACCGTGCACAGTTGCATTAAATTGTTAATTTAACACTTAGCTGTAAAATATCGTAATTAACTGTTCATATAACTTTGGTTGCTCCCCGCATAAGTATTAAACTTCGAGTAACTCAGGCGTTTCTGATGTGATTTCACATTAATAAAAAGTTAGGTATCTATTTTAGGGGATTACATTGGATATTTTGTGCTCTCAAACAAAGAATAGTTACCGGTAACAAAATTTTTGAATCCTGTAAAGTTACACACTTGCGTATTTAGTAATTTATTTGATGTATTTGTCAACCGTTGTGAAAGTTTGAACTTGGGCGAATTCTAAACCATTTGATACATTGTGGATAATTTGTATTAACTTTAGTTATACATTTTCACATTTCTAGAATTTATTGGCTGTCTAATATTTGGGACTTAATTGTAATTATTATACTGCGAATAAAATAATAATAATAATAGTAATAATTGTTTTTATTTAAAAATAAACAGATATATAAAGAACCATATACCAATTAAAATATTTTCAAAATCTCAAGATCCAGATCAGTACAACTGTTTTTTGTCTGAACCTTGCAAATATAAATTAAATTTTTTAAGTTTAAGTAATACACATGACAAACACAAAATACAAATAAAAGCCCGTCGTTTCCAAATACAATTCAAGTCCGAGCAATTCTTGCAAACTCACAATTTTTGTTTTATTAATAAGTGGTAAATTTAAAAAGTTAGTTAATTTAGGTCACTCATGTTTCTTGAGATTTTAGATACAAATTAAATAACTTTATTCCAAATTGTTTAACAGAAAGGGTTTTGAATTATAATGGTAACTCATTATATACTTTACTGATATTGAATGTAAACGATCTTTCAAACAAAGCGGTTCGGTGTTGAGGTGGCGTAATTAAACCTCTAAACCTCAAATTTAAACTATGTACGTCCAACCTGAAGGTTATTTTATTATAGAGATATGGTGGGGTTTTACAAAGTATCAATTTATGATAAAAACATGCAGTTTGTAATAAGCATCTATTTTTCATATTAAGCCACTTTGTTTCCTGCAACTTATGTGAAATGTGCTCATATTTACGTATAACGTGAATGTACCTCAAACATGAATGTTGCACCCTTTGCAATCTATTTCTAGTATCAACATCTGAGCAAGGACCTAGAATTTCTGAGCAATATGAAAACTGGGATAATACAAGAGAATCGCAGAGCATTTTTTTCTGAATTTTATTTAAATAAGATCTGTGTGGATATAACAATTTTAAATTTAAATACGTTTTCTGAATACATTTGTTTATATGAGGCCGATATCTAAAAGTATTGTCAATTATCAATCCTAAATTTTTTGCTTGTGTAGTTACTGGAATTTCAATATCATTAATGGTTATACGTAACAAATTTTGAATGTTCAATAAATTAGATGATCTGCCAAATAAATTAGCACACGATTTTGATGGATTTAATTTTAGCATCGAGCGGCGAAGACGGAAAATCGATTTGTAAAGGTGTAGTTAAACGTAGCGTTTGGACGCATTCAGCAAGCCAGTAATAAACCTTCTTTATTATTAGATGAAATATACTTCTGCTCGTAGTTTTAAAAAACACAACCAATCGGCATAATAAATAACTGTTTTTGCTATAATATCCCTATTAAAAGTAATGAAAAGCTTGTTTACAAAACCGGAAAATAGTAAACCGTTGAACAAAGCCTTGGTACCTTTACCGGTTTAACATGGCATGTAGTGTTGTGCTTTATTATAAAGGTACGATGCGTATTCGGCCTGCGTGTCTGCTTGTCTGCGTCTGTCACGTTTTCATAGTTGCCGGTCAGGCGCAGTTTGTTCGCATTACAAATCAGATTCCCTCTAGGAACACGGGTTCGTATCTCACCGAATGCGATTTTTTCCTTTCTTTGTGAATTAACGTAATTCGAATTACTAAGCGTTTTCTTTTACTATTTCAGTTTTATTAGAAACACAAACAAAATAATGGGACTTTGAATAAAAAACATAAAACGCAATTCTAACTAATATGTTCACACGATTATGCCTAGTATCATATGAACACAAAACATAAATAATAATAATACTTATAGATACTTTTCCTACCTGTCACCTAACCTTAAAAGTTTACTTTATTGGTATTTATTTTAGCTACAAGTTTTTCTTTCTTTTTTTGTTGCAAATTTTTAAATATATTGTTCAAATGAGATAATTTGTGAGAGATCTCTCTATTGATATTAAGCCTGTGTGAAACACTCTGTTTTGACATGTAATTGACTTTAGAAACTTCGTAATCATAACTCTATAATAAAGCAGAACACTTCCCAAGGTCAAACATGCATGCGCGTGGTCTATGTGTAGTTCGATTGTGGGCGTGGTCTTGATATTTTCTAAGAGCCAGTAATATGGAAGGAGAGAACAATTAATGCTCTTGTTAGGGCCTACACACATTTTTTACATTACACAGGAATGTTTGTACTATGTACACATAAATATTAAATCTGCAAATAACCTAAATTCGGAGCTTTGTACAAAAATATGGTTATAAACTTTTTGCAAGTGAACTTTACTACCTCTAGGAAGAACGGTGGTTACAATAATGGCGTCCGTTTTACCAAAAAGAATAAAAGTAATAATTACTGTTGTGTGTTGCAGTGTAAAAATTATTGCACGGACAATGTTCCTATGCACGGTTTTCCGCGCAATAATAAAAATTTGTGCAAAACATGGGAAATACGTCTAAAAATAGAGAAACCCGTGTCGGCCCATATGAAAGTTTGCAGTAAGCATTTTGTGAAGGAAGATTTTATATTACCCGGTAAGTAGGTCTTGCCAGTTTGTATTTTCACTGGCTTGAAATAATCATAAATATGCTGCCTTAAAGATACATGTTAATTAAGCAAGTGCCACTTGATGTTAAACATCTTCAGCTTACTCCATTAATTTCATAATTTAGGAGTTTCAATATGATTGTTTACTTGTAGATTATGTCAACAAGCGCAGATGCCTGAAAAATTTGCCCCGTGGAAGTGTCGACAAACCGCCATCATTTAAAACGGTCCAAAGCAAACAGGCGCGTTTGAATAGGCTCCAAAAGAGGAAAACGGAGCAACTCACAAATCGTGTTACTACTGTTACCACAAAACACAATCCCGTCAAGCACCGGACAACCTGAGATGGAAGCAGCTAATGCTCTGTTAGAGTTGCACAATAGTATGCAGATTGGCAGTAATAAACTGCATGAAGACAAAGCGGAGCAAGTGAACACATTTGTAGATAAGTGGTTGAAGTTTGACATTGCCGATATTATAAATATTGAATATAGGGTAAAATGTTGTACAGGCATAAATAATTTAGCCCTTTTTAACGTAATTGTTGATGTGGTGTCTAAACTATCAGCGTCGTCAACAAAGTTCTGCATTAGAAAGCAGGTTTTATTAACTACAATGAAAATTAAATTGGGGCTTACATTTAGATTTTTGTAAAAATTGGAGGTTAGCAGGTTAGGTTTTGCATCAGTTTTGACCAAGAACACTATACTAAGGAGATGCAACTTCCTATGACGGCTGTATATAAAAGCGGCCCCTATGCCGGGGATAGCCGTCGCGGCACTGTTGACAGCGTGTAACTACTTCGGTCATTTTCGTTTGTTTTCGCTGCTGTTCGAGAGTTGGAAGCGAGCTAAATTAACCTGTAATCCCGGTTAAAAGTCAGTTTACGGTTGTTAATCCAATGGAGTGTATTTCAAGTGTGTTATTAATTGTTAAAGCATGGTCCGAATTTCCAGCTACACTCAGTAAATATTAGAGATTGACAGTTCACGAGTTTTGTGAATGAATAAAGCTACACCACGACCGCCTTATTTGTCAACTTTTAGCGGTTCGTTTCGAAACGGGAGTTGCGTCTCCTTAGTATAGTCTTCTTGGTTTTGACACAGACCGATGCAAAACCTAACCTGCTAACATCGAATTTGACATAGACTTACAGTGCCACCAACATATTATTCTGCTGCATAATGTCACATTTTACTGACGTTTGAATAAAAATACATTTCTATCGTGCAAAAAACCTCATGAGCATCACGAACGTTATGGAATTACCAATCTCAGACAATAATTGGAGTCGTCGCTTCACTCCTCCAAACAATTGTCTTTCATCGGTAAAATGTCCTTACCGTTCTTAATATTTAATATACTCTATAGGAAGTATAAATTGAATGACAGAAATAATAATCATAAATGGCTACCAAATCGTTGATATTTTAACTTTCTCTTATGGCAAATAGTATTTAAACGTTTTCTAAGTCATGGAATTCCCATGTTTCGTACAATTTTAGGCAACCTCTATATAAAAATGTTTATTGCAAGCAAAATAGTAATTGTTTTATTGAATTAAAAGTGTCACTTTGTTTGACAAGCAATTATTTTAATTATATATTAACTCAAAAATTGCAAGTCAAACAGAGCCACTTTTAATCCAAATAATGCATACTATTTTTTGTGCAACCTAGAAAAGTAAAAATTCAAAATTTTAGATTGCTTTTGACGTTACTCATTTAAAAACCATTATGACAAGTGCATCCATAGACGACCAGTTAGACCTTAATTTTAGTTCATAGGAAATATAGGCTATTTATGTTACAAGTATGAAGTTAAGGACTTCTTTTGGGTGAACCGCAGTGTACGGTAATGCGAGCGATGTACAGTTGCGGACACCTCAAAGTGCACGGTTTTTTGTTACTATGGTTATTTTTGCGATTTTTCGGCTTATTAAATGAGGGTTTCTCCAGTGGCGTTGCTTGTGATTGTAAGAATAGGTATTACTTTTTTAATGTTTGTATTTTAGCAAAGTTTCGCAAGTAAACAAACTATACGTATAATAATATGTATTTAATAAATATGTATCAGTATTCGATTGGTATTACGCTTTGCAGTTTGTTTCTCATAGATTTGACCAATGTTTCCATATTGTATCCTTCTCGCAGTTTTCCAAGCGTTTCTTATTCTTTCCCATAATTCATGTTTGCTGCAAAATCCCTGGTATAAATTTTTGTAGTTCAACACCCGCAAACCTTTTCGATGGGGTTCAAGTCCGGACTTCTTGCAGGTCATGGTAATAAATTGATATTATTCTCATCAAACCATCAATGAACAATCCCTGCTGCATGCACAGGACAGTTATCCTGTGAAAATAATGTTATCAATTGCGTTAACATATGCAAAATTAATTAATTAGGTAATATCTTGCCTGTTAAAAAGTAAATTGATTAGGAAAGACCTCTCTTACAGATGGCAGCATCACATTTTGCAAAATGTTGCAATAATTTTCAACGTTCAGTCGACCATTAATCTATAGCATGCCCCAGATCCGTGAGCATTGATCCATCCCCATACGTTTACAGAGAATCGTCCACTACTCCTTAAGGGTTGAACAAAATTTTGCTCCTAAAATTTTGCATTTTGTGGTCTATACACCCTTAATCGTCAATTGGTAAATGATTGAAATACCTTTTCATCTGAGAAAACAGTCGTGTTCCAAAACTCGTCGATTTCATTCAAATAGTCAGTTGCAAACTGTATTCTTCGTTCTTTGTACTCTGGTGTTAAAAAAAACTTCTCTTGCAGAAGTCTCTGCTGCCAACGATTTTTAATTTTGAAAATGCAGCTCTTGCCCACATGTAAATCTGCTGCGACTCGACTCAGCGACCAGTTCTCTTCCAGTTTTGTAATAGCTCGCATTTTCTCTGCTTCTGACAAATGTCTGGGAATTTTTCGAGTTTTCAGTTCTATGACAGTTGATGCCAAACGTAAACGTCAAAACTCGACGTCTATGATTAGAATATCGTATTACAAGCTAAAAATCTGCCGTGCACTTTGAGTTGGCCGCAACGGTACATAAAGAAGGCCAACCTTAATGAAACATTGGAATTGTATGTATATATATTTATTTTTATAATTAATAATAAAATAATAAGTACATTTTATTGTTACTCTTTTCTCACTTGGGTGTTATCCTGTAATAAAATAATTTTTAGGTAATTTAATACCAGTAGAATTGTTCTGCAAATTGAGAAATAAGATTGAGATGACAAATTGCAATAAAATTGGGAATTAATTAAATTGCTCAATTTATTTAAAGTAGTGATATTTAATAAAACATTATTTTTAATATTAAGAACCAAAGTAAATACTTACAATTAAGAAAGGTTTTTGAATATGTACTTTGTAAATGCGATTATATTAATTATCGTTATGAGGCGGCAGTATTATAGTACCTTTGAAAGAGGTTTTAGCAAAGTTTTCGAAAATTAATTTGGAAGGATTCCAGAAAATCAGACTGATTTACAGTTATCAATTGAAAAAAAAAATGCAATAATACTAGCAGTCTTTTTTAAATCTCGTGGGTAGAATATGTTCAGGAAATTTATTGAGAAATATAAATGTGTAATAACATTAGTTAAGCCAATTAGGTATTTTTTTGTAGAAAAAGTAAGTAATATGATGGACATTTTACTTACCATGTTGATTCACACACCACTTATAAGAACAAGACACCAAGCTAAATAAACAATACACCAAGACAAAATTACAAGAGCGACTGAACACCAAGAACTTTAAGCAATAATGTTGCTGATATCAGGTAGTTTTACAGGTGGGGTTGATTACCTGAGTTTTTGGAATAGGAAGTAGACACTTAAATACGTTTACAAATTATCCATCATAACTAAAGCTGATATTATATGGCAAATGCATATTTTGTATAATTGATAAACCGGATAAACTTTTCGCATATGTATACTAATTATGTGAAAACGAATTGTTTAAGCCAAGTTTCACTTTGCATATTTTGCATATTTATACGTTTTTGAGCATACTTTCTGGATTTTGCATATTTGGTTATATTTAGCAATAATTTGTAATGTATGAACTTTTAAAGATTTTTTTGTTAAATTTACTATTTCATGAAATTTATTAATTAAATGTTTGTGTGCAATTGAGATATATACTTTCACTTTCTGCCGCTGGAGTGCAGTGCGCATATCGAAATAAGCAGAGGAAAGGGGGAGTCCCTATTAAAATCTTTGACTATATCAACATAGACTGCCAGATACCCCCACTTTTCCCATAGAAGCAATGTATAAAGAATCAGACAATATAGAATCCACTTCAAGAGTGTTGGGTGAATAATAGTCTGGCGGGGTTACGGGAAATCTCATTTTTATGTTGATTACAACCTGAAGTTGGCGTTGGCAGTCCATGTTTATATGGCCAAACGTTAAAACGAATGTCGTCTTTGAATAAATATTACGGAATTAAATAAACTCATACAAAATAATTAAAAATTTTACATTATTTAGAATACTCCTACCTATTTTCAAAATAAAATGAGGAGCATATTATGTGCATATATTATAACTTTGGGTGCATATACTCAACAAAATATATGCATATATATGCGCATATTTTCGTACATTTGAGTGCATATAATTATCAGCTTTAATCATAACAATAAAACATAATATTTCCTTTATATTTGGGATATTCCAAAAGCAAATAAGTACTTATTTGTCCCTATTTTCAGCAAGTTGTAGGTTTGTCTAAATATAGTGCTTTTAGATATCAGCGAACGGAGGATATAAGATGGGGAATAAAGAAATAAAAATAGTGTGCTACGCCTAGTAATGTGGGTCGGGTAAATACCCAGTGGGTACGGTATTTATAAATGGGTATTTACCCCTGCCTCGGGTAAATACCTAAACACTGGGTATTTATCAAATGTGTAATATTTAGAAAGCTAAGCTAAACTTTTACTCACATCATAATGTTATCTTAATAAATAAACTACATATAAATGCACTGGAATATTTTATGTAAAATAACAATTTAAATGTAACATTGAATAAGCATTCACCCAGGTAAATTACTCATTTATCGGGAAAGAACATTGGCTGCCGAAGTTTGTGGAAATAAACAGTTAGACGCAATAAATTGCGCCTGTTAGAGATTACAAAAAACATTGTGGCGGCTCTGACTCCATTTTTAAAAAATGAACATAACATTAATTTGAAGAAATAATCCTTATAATTATTAACATTAATATATACTGATAGACATATTACGAAACAATCTTAATAAGGCAAAAAATATCACAAAATAATATAAACAACGCTGTATACCGATGGGACCATAAGTATGCAACAGCAATAAGATAGCATGAGCAAAAACACATAATACTTGAATAAGAGATAACCGTAAAAAAAGTTATTTTAGTAGGCATATTTTGTTGACATTGCCATAATTAAAATGAACATCAAGTTTACTCAAATATTTGTTTGTATGTTCATCTCTTTCTTATTCAATCATTGAATTCTGTTTCTTCTTCATGCTATCTCATTGCTGTTGTATACAGGTTGCCTAAAATTATATGGAACATGGCAATTCCATGAGTTGGAAAAGATTCAAATACTAATTACCATAAGAGTAACCGAAATAGAAAATGCAATAATTACTTTGGTAGCTAGGCAACAAGTAGGTATAATAGCTACTTGTTGCCTAGCTACCAAAGTATTTATTGCATTTTCCATTTCGGTTACTCTTATGGTAATTAGTATTTGAATCTTTTCCAACTCATGGAATTGCCATGTTCCGTACAATTTTAGGCAAAACCTGTATAATTATGTCCCCATCTGTATTTTGGGCAGTAAATGTTCTCAGTTCAGCTATTTTCTTAAACATTTTTATAAAATTCGAATAGAGTACCTTCAGTTATGAATCAATTATACTCATTAGATAGATACATTAGATTATAATATTTGTAAATAAGTCTATAAATATCCGCTTAAATACCCATTTTGGGTATTTACCCGGATAAATACCCCAGGTATTTACCCCTAAAAATAAATACCCGGGTAATTTACATCACTAGCTACGCCGATGATGCCGTGCTCCTGGCAGAATATGAAAATGACTTGCAACGACTATTGTTTAGGTTCAAAACAGCAGCGGAAGAATTTAACATGAGAGTATCAACAGAAAAAACAAAATCATTGACTATCTCGAAAGAACCTCTTCGATGTAACTTGGCCGTTGATAATAATATGATTGAACAAGTTATGAACTTTAACTACCTAGGTGTACACACATCTAGCATGAGAAACCTAAACGAGGAAGTTCGCAATCAAGCAATGAAAGCGGCTGCGATATCAGGCTACCTACGAGACGTGATATGGACAAATAAGCACATGTCGGTTGAAAGTAAAGTACAGATCTATAAAACCTGCGTCAGACCCATCTTAACTTATGCCGCCGAAACCAGAGCTAAAACAGCCAAGAAGAAGAAGAAGAAGAAGATATCAGCAAATTCCAGGAATTTAGTTTTTGGAAACTGTCCCAGTGACATTTCCACTAATTCAACTTACAGCATTGTAACAATAATTATTATCATTTAATACTGAACAGAAAAATCTGGTGTGATACACGCACACAACTTCCTTTTACAGTGATCTTATAATTAGTCAAAAATTTGATTTTAAATTTTTAAGCATTGGTCAAAAATTTTCAAAAATTACAAATTGTACAAAAACGGTGCAAAATAGAGCGTTAGGTGAAGAGACAAATTTTCTCTATAATTTTAAGCTGAATTCAAAAATGTAATAATATACCGGGTCTTCTATTTAAAATAGGAGTTAATAAAATTTTTTTTAAAAAACAAAAGAAACCCATTTTAGAGGTGTTCAACTGGAAAATCACCTATCTCACATCAATACACATTAAAAATGTAATACAAATGAGAAGTTTGAAAAAATCGTTAGAACCGTTTTTGAATAAATCGAAAAAAAACTGAAAAATCACAAGAGTAAACACCTACTTCCAGTTATGCGATTTTCTTCAAAAGCTTGCTGTCGCATCTACATAGTACACAAAACTTATATATAAAGTTTCAACCCCATACCTCTTTTCGTTTTTGAGATATTCTGTTCACAGACAGACAGACAGACACACAGACAGACACACAGACCAATGAAAAAAAATATGTTTTTTGGAATCAGGGGACTCTAAAACGTGAAGATCCGTTGAAAACTCAATTTCGAATTTTTGGGGTGAATCCAATACTTCCTTTATAGTAAAAGGAAGTAAAAAGAAGGCACTATTCAATTCAGCAGTATCGGCTGTATCCAATATGTAGGAAAGTGGCCTGAAGGCTATCCAAAAATTTCCAATCTCTAGCGTGCTTTTAAAACTTTCTTTAGTGCAACAAAAGTTATTAGATTCGTCCTACATTTTAAATGCATGGAATGTAATGTGTCGACCAGATTGGGAGCAATTCCCATGACTGTAATTAGCATTATTTAGGGTAATATCCTTAATATTAAAAATTAATTTGTCTGTAAAATTGACCACTCCTTGATTTGCTTTTGTTTCATTAGTATGAAAGAAATATTTTTCCCACTGCTATTTTGGGGACCCTGGTCGCTTGCACCTGTAGGCGGGGGCCTACTTTGCCTATACCTAGTTACGGCCCTGCAGACTGACAGACAGATATTACTTTGAAAACCACTTTTTCGTAATCAGAAGGCACGAAAACAGATATTTGCACAAAAATCTCGAGTCCAAAAAAATGATGGTTACTATGGTACTTTATTTTAGGAAGCCAAAAATGTAGCAGTAAATCACCTCTTCGATTAATGTTGCTGCCGCATACTGTATGATGAGTATATGCATTATAGCCCAGCAGTAGCTGCAGATTCGCACCTCCGCAGTAACGTACGAGCCTCTGCATCCCAGGGTTTGATGATTTTCCAGGCTGGTCATACAGACGGTGTGCGGATCCAATAATAAAGTTTTTCACGCTACCTTTCGTAGCCAGTTCTAAAATGCAAGTTCTGAGAATGACTTTAGTCGTCCCCATACCCATTATTTTTTACCCTTACTCCGAAGTTGTTGAATTAATATACATGGTGATTTATAACGTACGAAGGAGATTTTTAGGGTAAATGGAGGAGACTAAAGTAAACATTTTTTATTAATTACATTTTTAGAAAATCTCAATAACCAAAAAGTTACAACGAGTTAAAGCTTAGTTAAATAAGAAGTATTTGTTCGGAAATTATGTAGGTAATTTATGTATTAAATTTAAATTGGGGATACTTGAATTAATTGAACCACATTTATTTAAAAAAAAAGATTTAAAATAAATGTAGAATAGAAATTACGGCTTCTTAATTTTTCCCTTTTAATGTCCAATCATTTTTGGAGCAACTGTTGAGAGCTGCTGAATAATAAAAAAATAATAGGCAAGTTGCTGTTGAAATTTAGGAAAGTGTCAAATTAACATTTCAGTAAATTTGAACACATCAAATTTAAGATTTGTTATGAGTGGTTGTTATTAAGTTATTAGTTCGGATAGAATGGTGAATTACACTAACGATTAATATATGGACGTGATAATACTTTATGGGGCTGCCGATAAAAGTGCTGCACAAGCAAGGCGTATGTATTTAGAAAAAAATTCAAATAAACTCACCCCTTCTGAAAAAAACCCTTCTCCGGATTATTCAACGGAGAACAGATACTGGGAATTTACAACCACAGAAGGGTCATGAAGGTGGAAGACCAAATCGACACGCGGTGGATGTTGAAGAAGTATTGGAAAGGTTGTACTGCTCGCTACTTTTACGGAAACAGAATTTTCTAAATTTAAAAAACAGCTATTTTAGAAGGCGTAAAAGTAACCACATAAATTGTCACTTCTATGACATTTGAAAATAAACAATATTTGTCAGCTAAAAAAGCAGTATATATATATATATATATATATACCGGGTGGCCATAAACATCTGAGAACCCGGTAGCCATGGAATTAGCTACTTATAAATATTGGTTAGCATTATATTTCAATTACGATAAGTATTGGTACCTATGTAATGTAATAAAATGCAATAAGAGGAGGGGAATGTGCCCTGGATTCTGCAGTTTAGCCTACGACTCGATTATAAAAATCTCCTGTTCTACCTCCATTACTTATTGCAATCTGAAATAATTATTGACAGGAATTTTAGTTGTGATGACATTAATGACATTTAGTTTAGTTGGATTCATCACTTTAATAAAGCGGTGTTGATTCCAAAGGTGATGTGATATCAGATATTTATGGCCACCCGGTATAATCAACAGCCATTTACCTTATTGGTGTTGGCTTTACAAAATAAATACATTATGTTTCACAATACCTTTATACTTTCTTAACTTAATTATATTTAACTTAATTAACAATGCACAAATTTACACCATTCTTTCCTATTACTTGTCATTGCCTTTGCCTCCATTATTGTTTTTCCTTTCCTTGTTAGTATTTTTCCTATAACACTGTCCCACGTTTCTTGTGGCCTTCCCTTTTTCCTCTTGCCTACTTTTCTTGTTTCCCATATTTGTTTTACTTGTCTATTTTCTTCCATCCGATGTAGGTGATTCCACCATGCTAGCTGTCGCTCCGCGATGAGATTTGTTACTATGTTTATTTCTAGTTCTTCCCTTATCTGGCTACTTCTTATTCTATCTCTCAGGGTGACACCTTTCACTCTTCCCAGGTATTTCATTTCCGTAGCTTCCAATCTTGATTTCATTTTTTGTGTCAGTACCCACGATTCGCATCCGTAAATCATGGTTGGTCTAAATATTGTTTTGTACACACTAAGTTTGGTTTTTTGTGACACCTCTCTTTTGTTTATGAAGTTTGTATTCATTGCATAATATAGTTTGTTACATTTCTCTATCCGTTCTGATATGTCTATTTCTTGTCTTCCACTATCCTCAATATTAACCCCTAAGTACTTAAACTTCCGGATCTGTTCAATCTCCTCTCCATTTATCTGTATATTTATCTTCTGGTGATCTTTCCCAATGGCCATAACTTTCGTTTTATTTATGTTCATCCCCATTCCATTGTTTGTTAGTTCTTCGTTCCATATCAATAAGTTTCGTTGTAGCTCTTCCTCTCTTCCTGCCATTACTATAATATCATCTGCAAATGCACAATCCTGTATGAATGTGGGTTGGAGTTTTCTGTATCCCACGTTTAGCCCTTTAATTCTCTGGTGACATACTCGTTTATTTCGTCTATAAAGATGGTGAACAGTACCGAACTCATTGCCCCTCCTTGTCTTAGTCCTTCGTTTGTAATGAACTCTTCTGTTGTTCTGTTATTGCTTATCACGTAATTCCTTATCTTTTGGTATAAACTTTTAATTACCCTCGTTACTTTTGGGGTTACTTTTCTGTTGTTCAAACCTTTCCATACTCTTTCTCTAAGTGTTCTATCGAAAGCTTTTTCGAGATCGATATATGCAAAGAAGGCTTTCTCATTGTACTGTAGTGTTTTTGCAATTATTTGTTTAATAGTAAATACGTGGTCTTGTACACCTTTACCCTTCCGGAAACCGCTCTGTGCTTCTGATAATGTTGGTTCTATTGCTGTTCGTTATTCATCTTGGAGTATTTGTTCAAACAGTTTCAGGGATATACTCAGCAGCGTAATGCCGCTAAAGTTATTACATGTCTTCCTATCTCCTTTTTTGAATATTGGGACAATCTGCCCTATTTCCCAGTCTTTTGGCATTTTTATCTCTTTCCATATTTTATTAAACATTTTTAGGAATGACTTGTTACCTTGTTCTCCCATTTTTTTCAACATTTCGTTTGCAATTCTGTCATATACTGGTGATTTCCCATTTTTTATTTTCTTTAATGCTGTTACTAACTCTTCTTCTGTTATACTTTTTTCTTCGTGTTTTATATTTTGGTGTTTTTCTTCTGTGTGTGCACTTTCTTCATTACTCATCTCTTGGGTCTGTAAAAGTTCCTGAAAGTATTGCCTCCATCTGTTCATTATTTGTTCTGGTTTTACCAATAACCTCCCATTTTTATCTTAACTAAACAAGACAGAATCAGGAACATAGCATACAGTGAACAACTGAACGTAAATGCAGTGGATGCAGTGCTCTAAGAAAGGCAACTAGGATGGCTGGGACATGTACACAGAATGGGAGAAGATAGAATGGTGAAGCAAGCAATGAAAGTAAAACCAGAAGGAAAGAACAGAATGGGAAGACCAAGGAAGATGGACAGAGGGGGTAAAAGTAGCAGCGAAACAGAGAGGACTGGAATGGAATACAATGAGACAAATAGCGCAAGATCGAAAAGAGTGGAAGAAGTGGTGCCAAAAAACAGCAATCGACCAGGAGTGACAACAACCCAATCGACTTCAAGCCTTACACCTCACGGTAGAAAGGCTCAGGATTATGTATGTATGTATGTATGTATAGATTTGTAATAAAGAAATCTAATAAAATTTTTCTGAAATTTTATTAACTATCTACAAATCCGGTTATTTACATCATTATTTATTTTTTAATTAGTCAGCTAGATATTATAAACTTTTAATAAATTCAATATTTGAATGGAAAGCTTTGGGAACATGAAAAACTCCTTCTCACAGGTTGTGTCTCTACAAAACTTGGTCCTATGAGAACTTTGTTTTAGTATTAGGTAAAATGCAAACCAAAGAAATTAGATCTCAGTATAACCACAAAATAACTCATCTGCTTTTGCTATTATAAATCCCTCCACAAACAAATTGATGTAAACATAATCGATCTCAATACTTCAAAATCAGGTAAAACACATTTTTACTTCCTTTTACAATAAAGGAAGTATTGGATTCACCCCAAAAATTCGAAATTGAGTTTTTAACAGATCTTCATGTTTTAGAGTCCCCTGAACCAAAAAAACATATTTTTTTCATTGGTCTGTCTGTGTGTGTCTGTCTGTCTGTGTGTCTGTGAACAGAATATCTCAAAAAGGTATGGCGTTGAAACTTCATATATAAGTTTTGTCTACTATGTAGATGCGACAGCAAGCTTTTGAAGCAAATCGCATAACCGGAAGTAGGTGTTTACTCTTGTGATTTTTCAGTTTTTTTCGATTTTTTCAAAAAACGCTTTAACGATTTTTTAAACTTCACATTTTTATTACATTTGAATGTGTATTGATGTGAGATAGGTGATTTTCCAGTTGAATACTTCTAAAATGGGTATCTTTTGTTTTTTTTCTATTTTTTTTATTAACTCCTATTTTAAATAGGTATATTATTACATTTTTGAATTCAGATTAGAATTTTAGAAAAAAATTGTCTCTTCAACTAACGCTCTATTTTGTACCGTTTTTGCAGAATTTGTAATTTTTGAAAATTTTTGACAAATGCTTAAAAATTCAAAATCAAATTTTTGGCTAATTATAAGATCACTGTAAAAGGAAGTTGTGTGCGTGTATCACACCAGATTTTTTTATTTATTGAGCATGCAATTAAAGCAAGCCTTCTAGGTTCCTTGGCAACAGTAGCTGCCAATTCCAACCACCTGGATAACATTGTCGCGGCCAGGACAGCATGTTATATGGATCCAAACAAAACAAACCACACCAAGCGCCTGCGGCTACTGCAACTTGTCTAGTAAAATCAGTTCCTTACAACCTAATTCAAAGTCACCAACAATGGGATGCAACCCCGAGATGGCCCCAAGCTCCTACCACAGAAACAAAGTCTCCTCTGATAGCTGCAGAGTACTCCAAACCAACTCGTATCGCCTCAAAATAAGCTCTTCTATAGCAAACAATCTTTACCGGCTCCTTACCGAAATCTCCAAATTCGGATGATGTCCCAAACAACTCCAAAATTACCAGCATAAAGACTCAAATCAACTCAAGGGTACACCAATATTACCCAACACAATAAAGCAATAATTGTGGGTAATGTTAAATTTAATTATTAGCACTTTTTTTGCAAAACTTGAAACCCACCATAAAACTTTGTTGATGGTACCTCAGGAGTCAATTGATTATAATTTTTACTTAAACTTGTTTCCTAGTTACATAATTTTAAATGGTTTTAGATTTGTACAAATTTGATTTCTAAACTCACATTTTAATAAATAAAAAACGAAGCACCTTTTCCGAACATAATATTAGTTCACATAACACATATTCTATCTCAGTATCCACCATATTTTTTCCAGTTTGCTCTAACGTTGATTATGTGCCTTCTGTACATATTTACAAGCGATTTTGAAGAAAAGTTTCTTACCGTTATAACGTATTGCAATTCGATACTAAATTTAAGATGTCTTAATACTGTTTGTATATCTTTAAAAGGTCATTTCATAATATATTTACGTTAAATGATAATTCATTCGCATATTTAAGTATTACATTTTAGAACATAACATCTCAAACGCACCTCGTTTTCTTTGTTAGTTGTGAATTTTTACTTCAAAACCATACTATGATATTATTACATATAAATCCTTGTTCCTATTCAACAACTCTTTTGTATTAGGCAATATTAAATATTAACGACTAAATTATAATTAACTCTGTTTTTTGTAATTTATAGTAGATTATGCAATGAGGGAGAGAAATGCGTTATTTTGCTGAGGTGGAATTTGTGACTCGAAGCCCGAGAGTCACATAGCATTGAAGCAAAATAACAGTCTCTCCGAATTGAATATACTATTTTTTCACGTTGCAGGAAGATTTAAAACTACAAACCTGTTTTTTTAAATGTAATTGACTGACGGAAAACTTAACCTGCTAACCTCAAATTTGAGATAATTGTTGTTTCAGTCATAATGAAAACTCTCTAGGGAAATGTTTGTCTTATTTTGTCTCTAGGGAGTAAATGCTTTACTTCTGTCATAATTTTGATGCTATAGAAACCGACTTCTGCTTCCGGTCGTGGAAAAATGTAATAATTTAACGTATCAACTCATATCAATATGTACGAAGTTCAGTACAAACTCTCCGGCCTGTACACACTCGCCTGGCCTCTGCTGTTAAAGGCTGGAAGCCCCTAAAGCGTACGTACGAGTAAGGGGCTGCTCACGAGCCAGAATAGATTCCATTGGCAAAAGCTTTTCCTCCGCGTGCGATGTTCAATCAAACAGATGAAAGGTTCTAAAAACTGAACTCAATCGGTACGATGCGATGGTGAGTTCATGATTAATTAAAGACTGTTCAAAGTAAATAAAACCTATATAGGATTTTGCATTCTTACACGAAGTAAAGTGTCAGGATGTATGAAAATAAAATACTTCGCGTAAAATTCGAATCACACGCAAAACCTCCGGTTCTTGCTCGCTAATGGGCGCTTGCAAAAATCACGTTTGCTCGCGGTGAAGGCGCATTTCCGGCGATTCCGCCCGTTTCGGCGTCGTGCTCCATTACGAAGCAAAAAGCCGTTCACGGGCACGTAGCCGATGGGTACTTTTTGGCTCGGATTTCGGAATTCGCAGGCGGCAGTCCCGGGGGCCTGAGAAATGAGCGGCTTCCCAGGTAAGTAATTGCACGTTGGCGCTTCTGATTAGCGGATGAGTTATGGGCCGCGGAGTCATTTGCCGCGCTCATAACTGCTAATGGCTTGTTGAAATATTGGCTCTGGGGCTGTAAATCAGAAGAGATGCGAAAATGAAGGTGTCGGGTTCTGACGACTCCATAAAAATTGCAAGGTAAGCCTTGAGCCAGCTCTGCAACGCCTTAGTAAGTAGAATCTCTATATACTCGGTATATACTCGTACTTATACGATTAACTTTACAGATAATATATTCGGTCAGTGCTCATTATGAAACTGTCAGTAACTTTTATCGGCAGTATGTTAGCACCTAACATCAAATGTAGTTTTAAATTGGTCCATAATAATACCTAATCATTCTTTAAACTGCCTTCACAAATTTTCAAAAAGTTTAAACTAATATAAGTAATTGGTTATATAAATCTCCTTAACTATTCTATACTGAAAAGAATATTATACTTTGTTCACGATTATTTTGCTTCGCAGTATGCCATGATTTTGTTTTATTTAGTTGCATACAATGATGGTTTTTACTTTTATAGCGATGAAACAGTTGTAAGCTTAATAACATTATAACAGCATTTGCAAGCAACTCACAGAATTCATACAACGAGTACCTTGAAGAATATCGACACCAGGACTGCAAGGCCTTGCAAGCAGCTAAATCTCTGAAGAATGCCGACATCCACAAGTACTAAGTCTCTGAAAAATATTAAGAACCAAACAGTTAAAGGCTTCAAAATTCCAATGAGGCAGACAATGGGCAGCACCATATAAAAGGGTTTGCAAAGTTGAGCTTTCTCTCAGTAGGTACATCGGCACTCATGTTAGCGTTACTATATTAGTTTGTACCAGTGTACTATTTTTATACCCTTCAAATATTAAAATGGTTTTGTTACATTACTTCGTATTCCTATACAGAGTGTAGAAATGCTTTACGCACCATAGGGTTTTCAATGGTAATTTTTCATATAGCAATATTTGCTTCCTAATTATTTTAGAGAAAACTTGTAAATAGGTTTTTTGCCATCATTTTTGTCATTTTACGTCAGAAAACCTAATAATGACAGAAACTAGAATTATAATTTTTTCAAAAATCAGTGCAAATTGCGAAGTGGTGGTATGCTGGAAGCAGATCAGGTGCAATAAGTGCCATGGTTGCCGCTACATTTGACAGATTCAAACAAATAAACAGCAAACTACTTTGTTGATGCTTTTCGATGCTTCAATAATTTCAAGGCACCACTGATTTGTCTAAAAATGGTAATTTTATTTCTTTAAATTTTCGGTTTTCCGAAATGTAAAATGACAAATTCTGGCATAAATGAATACAGATTTTTTTTTTCTACAAAAAACTTCCATACAAGTTTGCTCTAAAATAATTAGGGAAGCAAATATTTTCATATGAAAAAATTACCATTGAAATCCCTATGGTGCAAAAAGCATTTTACACCCTGCATACAGATTCCGAAAATAGGTACTGATGATTTTCGATAGGCATTGAAGCAAACAAGTCTGCGTCTGACAAATGTCATTTATACCTCAATTCTTTATTTCAACTGTGCAATTTCAAAAGTCTAATCACATTTTCCTTACATCAACGTGGGGTGATCCTTCTATATGGCTGACCAAATGTAAGTAACGGCATTTGTCAAATTGGCCAAAAATAAAAATGTAAAACTTCAAATGGTAAGCTTTAAATCGTACAGTAGAGATGGATTACATACTGTAATAAATTAATCTAAATCCCAAATTATTTTTAGATGTAAAAGTGGCGCAAGGTTTGAATTAAAACCCTTTCAACTAATTAGTAATTAGCAATACAAATCGTATCTCCAAAAAAACATACTTCTGAGATATGGGCAAATAAACTTATACAAACAAGTTTTACCTTGACAGTATCCTCTAGCACACTACTTACTGAAAGAGTATAAAATATAAAGTTAATATTAAATAAATTTTTTTTTAGTAAAATACAATATTTAACGTAAATAGTCGAAATTCTTATAGTTATAAACGTAAGGGTAGTAATGAAGTTTCAATTAAGCTGGTATTAAAACTAACGATTAAGGTATGAGCACTTCAAATATCTACAAGCAAACATGCAAAAATATTTGCCTGAATAGCTATGTAATTTTTTTTAATAAATAATCTTGCGCACATTATTCAAAATTGCAAGTAACACATTTTATAGATAAATGATTATTCAATTGAAATTTCGTTCTTTAAACGCACATTCTAATCAATAAGAAATTTCCAAATACGATATCAGATCACATCCCGTAATTATTTTATGCTACAATCGTGCAAAGTTGAAGATCGGATGGGATTTTGTGCCGTATTCCCTGTTCCACGTCTACTTGAAATGTAGTACTCCAGGCAAATGCCGCTAGTAGAACGGCTACGGCGCAGAAAACGGCTATTAATGACACAATTCTGCAATTTGGCAGGGTGGTTTGTATTGTTGAAGAAGGTAATTTTCGAAGTAGCGCCAAATCAAAATGGCCCCTAGTTTCAAGATGGTGCTTCTTTTTTAAAGCACTTAAAAATTTAATTTTTGAGAAAACTGTAGTGGTTATCAGAAAAGTTTATATAGACAACTTGTTGCTTATTAAATTTCAGATAAAAAAGTATATAAAGTACATTTTTTTCTATAATAATTTTCAAGGTCAACTTTCTAGGGATAAGTTACATTCCTGCAGGGTCCCTAGTTTTAATAATGTTGGTACATAGATTTTTAATTCTTTTCTTCCACTAAAAAAAATTGTCATTTTGACAGCTATGTCATAATTTAATATCGCTTGCTTCATTTTTGCATTTAAAATATTTCTTGGTTTTCTTTTTTTATCCGATTTTGTTGATGATGATTCCATGTTAAGAAAAGAAATTTGTCAAGAGTTCAAATTAAGAAACTTTGATATTCAAAATTGACACATAACCATAATTTTGAAAAAGTTCTACCAACACGAGGTATAAAAATTGCCTAGCGTTTTAATCACATATCTACCAACATTGTAACACTTTGACAGTTATTATAGAAAAAAACGTACTTTACATATTCTTGGCGTAAAACCAAAAATAAGGTCCCTTTAAGAAAAATATCTCCATATACCTTTTTTATTGATAATATTGGAAAATATACAGTGTGTCCAAGATAAGGAGGGCCAGTATGGGGATCTCGGTAATGGTAAGAGATACAAATTTGGTTAAATGGGAAGAAAGTTGCGCTATTAAAGGACTAAAAAAATGGCGTTTAGAAATTCTTGATATGATTTTTCGTTTTTGAATTATCTCAAAAAAACCGATTTTTTAGATTTTCTTTTTTATTTTTTTCTGGCGTTAATATTAAAGTTAGAGCGAAACTGATTAAACTTCTATATAACAACTTTTAGTGGACTTAATGATTACGTTATCAATTTTTTTATCCGACGTTTCGTCTTCGAAAAACCATCATCAACTTCATTTTTTTAAATACGGTCCTGGTTTTTTGATGCCAAATTTGCAAAGCCCTTGTTACTCTGAATTCAACAATGTGCCACATATTATGGTTTAATTACGTTTCGAGCTTTTTTTCTGATCACCATCAGAAAAATTTTTAGATACGGACCTGCATTTCTCATAATTTTGTAAAAATAAGTTCATACAGTAAGTTAGGCCTTTTTACATGCCGTTAAAATATTAAAATGCACATCATAATGTCATAATTCTGATACATTAATTTAATAACCAACCATCAACCAATAACTATTAACAATAAACAAAAAGAAATGAACAAATGATAGACAGAAAGAATAACAAAACGAACATCGAAACCATTTAATACGTATTAAATTTACAGAAGGTATTCAAAAAGGTTGCCATCATTCTCTATGCATAAATAACATCTAACTGTAGAACCTAAAACATTATTCAGCAATACTAGCGCTATACTTTGAAAGGCTTCAAGAACCAATTTTCTAAGTTCTTCTTCTATTTCAAAACGTTAAATACCTATTACATTGTTTCAAGGCTCGTTTTCTCATTCTTTCTGCCTATCTTTTGTTCATTTATTTGTTGTTTATTGTTAATAGTTATTGGTTGCTTATTAAATTAATGTATCACAATTATGACATTATGATGTGCATTTTAATATTTTAACGGCATGTAAAAAGGCCTAACTTACTGTATGAACTTATTTTTACAAAATTATGCGAAATGCAGGTCCGTATCTAAAAAAAATTCTGATGATGATCAGAAAAAAGCTCGAAACGTAATTAAACCATAATATGTGGCACATTGTTGAATTGAGAGTAACAAGGGCTTTGCAAATTTGGCATCAAAAAACCAGGACCGTATTAAAAAAAATGAAGTTGATGATGGTTTCTCGAAGACGAAACGTCGGATAAAAAAATTGATAACGTAATCATTAAGTCCACTAAAAGTTGTTATAAAGAAGTTTAATCAGTTTCGCTCTAACTTTAATATTAACGCCAGAAAAAAATAAGAAAGAAAATCCAAAAATTCGGTTTTTTTTAAGATAATTCAAAAACGAAAAATCATATCAAGGATTTCTAGACGTCATTTTTTTAGTCCTTTAATTGCGCAACTTTCTTTCCATTTAACCAAATCTGTATCTCTTACCATTACCGAGATCCCCATACTGGCCCTCCTTAACTTGGACACACTGTATATAAGTAAGTGATAAACAACGTAATATCTGGTGGGCAGTTCATAAATGACTCACTGATAAAAAAATATGAAGATAGTTCCAACCTAAAAATAATTTTATAGTGATCACAATATTTATATACAGGGTGTCCCAAAAATAATGGGACATCGATTAGTCATAGATTCCTTACGTCATAATAAATCGATTAAACCTAATATACCTTAGTACACAGTCCCTTCAGTGAGAAGTTATAGGGCCTTGAAATTCAATTTTTTATTTCTTATTTTTTTGTTAATTTACGCAAATGTAGAGATATGGGTTTGAATTTTGGTATACGTACTTACTATTAGGTATTACACTAATACGAAAAATTTCATAAATTACATTTGTAAGGGCCACTTTACCTATTTTTCAAAATTTTTTTAGCTATAATTTCGTTATCTGCAACATTTTTTAAAATTTTAGGTTATTATCTGAAAGAGAATTATATAACACAAAAATAATGTACTCTTAGTTCATACGCGTAAGAGCAACCGCTTACCTTAAAATGCCTATCAAAGGTTTTTGGTTGTCATTAAGATGTGCAATTATCAAGTAGCCATGAGCAGAAAAATTTCAAGGTCCTATAATTTCTTACTAAAGGGCTTTGCACTAAGGCATATTAGGTTTAATCGATTTATTATAACGTAAGGAATCTGTGACTAAGCGGTGTCCCATTCTTTTTGAAACACCCTGTATATAATTCTTCTGTACGTCTGTATGTGACTGAACTCCTCCTAAACGGCTGGACCGATAGTGATGAAATTTTGTGTGTGTTTGAGTGGGCTCCTGGATGGTTTAGATTCACAATTTGACCCGTAGGTGGCGCTGCAATCGGGTTCGAGGAAATTTTTCTTTAAATTTTTTGACGATCTTTTTTAATTTGTTTTAAGATTTCTCGCATATCAGAACATGTAACCCCAAAATTTCACCCCCCACCAGCCCCCAATATTTTTTAAAATGAAAAAAATCGAAAATTCGGATATCGTGAAAACGTTTGCTGCATCCGCTAATAGCCTGCAAACCAACGTTCGGGCAGGACAACGTCTGTCGGGTTCGCTACCCCTTAGGAGGTGAAATGGAGTAAATAAGCCTAAAAATCGATATGAGTGTCGTTATTGAGGTTTTTTGAGACGTTGATTGCAAAAATGGCATTTATTTTTAAGTCCAAGACGACGGACATGACATAAAATTAAAACTCTGTAGTGGTGAAACGGGGATTCAGAAACAAATTATTTTTGGGCAGAACAACGTTTGCCGGGCCAGCTAGTTATATAATAAATAAATTGCTGTAGTACATTTTTTATGTTAATAAAGAACATTCGCATTTGCAGTTCGTACAAAATAAAGTACAATGCAAACCGGCCTACTTGCAATTACATATGGTCTGTGTACACCCTTTTTGCATGTACATTGAAGCAGTTGTTTAAGTGTCTTATATACCTCCGGAAGTGTTGACCATTTGAGCAACTAACAGTCTTCTGACATACCACAACCCCAATTGTAGATATCAGGCAAATTCAATTTGAATTCCAAGGATTGTCCTCATATGTGTCGACTTTGATAAGCAGCTCTCAAAATGTGCTGCTCCAAGGCTGCTTTTGATGGAGGAATGTTTGAAATTGTCCTTTTCTTGGAAGTGAATGATTCTTTTCTGACTTGATTCACTCCAATGCAGTTAGAAGTATTGGGATATATAAGGACAACAAATCGTTGCAATAGATTCTGAATTTCATCGGGTATATTTTCTTGCAGCTTCGAAATAAATGAGAAAGCTTCTGTTACTTTTGAAAATGCTTTCGAAGCGGCAAGTTTTCCTTTTCCAGCAAAATGGAAACGTTGTTCCATCCCGTAAAAGAGTGAAACCCCAGTATTGCTATAGATTTCCTCTCTTCCAATTTTTGCGATATACCATGCACTTTTAAGATCCGAAAATATTTGTTTGCCCCAAAGTGTATGGTTAGTGTCTGGAGTCTCCGTGTATGAAAAAAATGAAAAAAAGAAATAGCTAATACTACTACATCTGTATCCATACCCATAGTTCGAATGTAAATGTCCAGCCTTGACGGATACAATCGTGTACATGTAACATCACTCTTGTATCTGCTTTCTCTTTGTTGCAGGATTGTAAACAGGTATTTGAAACTTCATTTTTAACAATTTCTTTACCAAGCGTAGATACGATTTCTACAGAACGAAATATATCAGACTTTGTTATATCATTTGCCAATAATCCAAAGAGTTCTGTTTTATTTTCCGTGTTCTTTCAGAACTCGGTGCAATTTTTTGATAGTGCCACATTATTACGAACTTTTCTTCTTACTCCAGTGCCTCGAACTTCTCTCACATGATTTTTTAACTATTCTTCCTATAAACATCCCACAGAATGTCAACACGTGTAGCTCGACATTTGTCGATGTTGTGTTTGATATGTCCCTGGAAAATGTTCTATGAATATTCATCAAATCTTGACAAACCTCTAGTTAAAAGAAGATGTATCCGGTCAGTCCCATCGTAAAGTAGCCAGTCGTAATAACTTTCTTGTACTATATTTAGCTAATCTTCAGCTACTACCACTGGTTGGCTATCATTAGTTCAATATTCACTGAAATCGCTCTCGTTCGACACTCCTTACACTAAATTTTTTTTAGGAGAGGAGACTTCTCACACAACTTTTGAACTCCGTTCGACGATAGAGCAGGGAAAAATCCTTGATTCCCATGAGCAAAAAAAATCATCAAGATCTAGGTCACGGTTAGAGCAAACTATAAATAATCTAGAAAATAAACCAACGTCTGCTTTAAGTGTTTTCATTACCATGGAAGACTTCGGAGTTTTTTTGGGTTTGTTGAATATGCCCAAGTTATTAAGTTTTATTTGATCATAAAGCGTTTTGTCTTTATTATTTCTCAACCGTTGTTCGACAAATTATTTATACAAGTTTAAGCCAGCTGTTTCAAAATTCAAGACGTTGTTCATGCATTCTTCGTTTATAGTTATTTTGCTATCTATACAAAACAATTCCCTGCCAGTTTCCAGAAATGGGTTACCAAGTTCTTCAAAGCGTTTTCAGCAATTGTACATTATTCTTAAATATGTTTTGAAAAATCGGCGATTCTTCATGACGTGAGGTAATGCTACGTTTTCTATTGTCTTCTGAATTCATCTAGTAAACAACAACGATAAATCAATTAATGACATTAGTGACATAAGAATTTGTTCTTTTATGTTTAAGAAAATGCCGCTACATAACGAATTCTCCAATGCTGAAAAGTTCGTTATGTCGCAGCATTTTCGTAAGCACAAAAGACAAAACACTGATGTCACCAACGTCATTAATCGATTTCTTGTTGTTGTTTACTAGATTACAATAATTACCCATTGTTTTTGTGATCATAGCTACTTAACGACGTCTTAATGACAACCAAAAACCTTTGATAGGCATTTTAAGGTAAACGGTTGCTCCTACGCTTATGAACTAAGAGTACATTATTTTTGTGGATTTTAATTTCCTTTCAATAATAACATTTTAGAAAATGTAACAGATAACGAAGTTAGAGCTAAAAGAAGCTTTGAAAGATAGGTAAAGTGCCCCTTAAAGTCAAGTCTAATTTATGAAGTTTTTCCTATTACTGCACTACATAATAGGAAGTATGTATACCAAAAGTCAAATCGACATCCCTACATTTGTTGAAATTAACAAAAAAATCAAAAATACAAAATTGAACTTCAAGGCCCTATAACCTCTTACTGAAGGAACATTGTACAGATCTATATTAGGTTTAATCGGTTTAGTATGACTTAAGGAATCTATGACTACTCGGTGTCCCATTCTTTTTGGGACACCTTGTATAATGTGTATGCAAAACATCATCTTCCTTCGACAAATAGTTTTTGAGTTATACCGCCAACAGACATACAGACAGACAAACAGGCAGATAGACAGACAGGCAGACAGACAGATAGGCAGACAGACAGACAGACGAAACTGAGAAAACCTGTTTTTCGACATCTAGGGATCCTGAAACATGAAGATCTGAAAAAATCTCGGAAGGTGATTTTTTCGTGATTACAATACTTTCTTCGTCTTTCAGACGAGGGAAGTAAAAAGACAGCAAAATTTATTTTAAATTAAAAAGGATGTAAAGTTTTGTATTTGTGATAATTAATAAAATGCCATTAGTAAATGGAGTAAAGTTTAATGAAATTAAAAGGGGTATAACAAATACTGGTATCAAACTGTAGCCTTTGGGCAGAGCTGCAGATGGAGCCATTCCAGTCAGTATCAGTGACAAAGTGGGGCAATTCCAGCAAAGCCGTCCAAAGCAATTGGAACCTTTTGATAGAACCACATGTATAGCTGCAGCTTTTTTCTGGGAAGCAATCCATTTATCAAAGTAGGGTCTTTGTGACCTCTTGCCTAGCCGTGCCTGTGGAGCAGTCCATACCAAAGTAGGGCACATGGACAGAGCCACTTACATAGTCTATTCTGAAGTATCAGTGTAAAAAGGAAGTTAGTGGAAAACAGTTAACTTTCATAATTAATAAAGTTCAGTTAAAAAGAAAATAATAGTAGTTTGTATACCAAGGCACTGAAGTTTAACCTTTTATCACGAATGTGGCTTTAGTTGCCGAGGCCCGTAGCGCCAAGGCAAATAAACCACATAAGGGATACAAAGGAACTTCAGTGCCGAGGAGTACTTTATGTTTTATTTGAAATCGAAAAATCGTGAAATTACAACATTTTAACTAACATTTGTAGGTTATGTTAACGTCGCCTCGCCACCTACAAAAAAGTCGTAAAACGATTACTTTAATGCCGATTTCTCGTATTTTAATGACAATTTCGAGGTACTTTAATGCCGATTTCAAATAAACAATATTTCAAAATAAGTACTTACTTGGTTGAATAATATTGCTGGTTCTTAATTGTAAAGGTAAATCTTGACTGTTTTTACTCCATGACTGTCACATTAAGGGTAACTTTGACATATTAGACTATTGATACTTTTGATACAATTATTATAGGACCAAATAACGTTTCGTATAATTTTGAACCTCCCCTGAACTATAGCGTCAAATTATGAGAATAATAATGTAAACCAAAGCAATTATAGATATTTAAGATGCAAGTTTGATTATGAGCATCTTAACGAAACGAATTTGATTGCCAGAATGAGGCGGTCAGCCGAGTTTTGCGGCAATTAAACGAGTCTCGTTAAGTGCCATAAGAAAAAGTGTAGTGCTCAGTATTTAATAAATTCTAGTTCAATGTATTTTTTATATAAAAAGAGAGCTGTAATATTCATTACCGCACTAAGTACGGTAATATCTATGCATTACCGCACTGAGTACGGTAATATCTATGCATTACCGCACTCAGTGCAGTAATAAAGCTCTTAACGATACTAAAATTAATTTGGTTAATAGTCTATAACACCACTCATGAAGATAACAAAATTAAAAGAGCATTTAACAAACATATGCACAAACACTGCAATATAAACTACACCTATCTCCTTGACAAGAAGAGAATTATAAACTTCAGATTAATGTAGTACCTAGAAACTAAAAATAAAGAAAACGTAAACCACTGTGGTTTGTTACGAGTTTAAGTTTACGCCTAGTCGTTTAGGTATTTCTGAATTTTCCGAGTAGCGATTTTTTTTCTCGACCATGACGACACATTACAGGCAACCAAATGTTCCATCTATCGCTTTCAAATTTTTGAATGGTTAAAACGTGCTGTTTTTGGGTGCCTGGTACAAATTTGAGCTTAGAATTTCTTTGCAATAACAATCATGTGGATTTGGTTTAAGGATTACATTATTGGAAGAATTTTTCAAGTTGTTATGACGGATTAGTTCAGCTCGAATCCGAAATGTTCCCTATAAGCTCTAATTCTACTTATGGCGTCACATTATGGTGAATCATACCCGTTCTTTCGCTTTGGCGGTCGTTCTAACGTTCGCGGAAATTTCAGCTGTGTCTACTGTGTCGATGCTTTCTGTTTGGCAGTGATTTGGTAATATAACCTCACTTCTATTTTGTCTACATTGTACTTTGAATACATCGGATCCGCCCGTGACCTACTGGACGCCTATCAATATGTTTCCTGTCCTTTTCATATAGCCTGGCGCAACTCTACACCTACGATGAAGAGTTTCAAAGTACCGTTCGTGTTCTCTGTTCTTTGGCAGCTATTCTGGTGCATCCAGCCACTGTGACCGCTTTATTACCATTTACCCGAGGTAATTTAACCTTTCAGCCTTCGAGTCATGTTCTATTGCTGCTAGTTGTAAACAACATCAAACTTTGCTTTGTGATCATAGGAAGGGGCCTAGCATATATTTCCAACCTACTTAACCTTGCCGAATCGTTTTACAACGCAATATTGCTCTCCACAGAGGTTCCTTGAGCCACCTCGAGTTATTATTAGCCTATTTAAAGGTCAGTGCCGTTATTTATTACTTGTGTTCATTTAATTACACGGTTTTGTATTTACAAATATTTATTATCTACCTTTACTGTTTTGTCCGCCGATTATTGCTGGTAGTATTTTTATACCGACTCGGTATTTGACAGCTTATTGAGGCCAAAAATCATCCAAACACTTATGCAATGAAACATATGTTTCATTTCCTTCAAAATTTTTTTTGAAAAAAACATTGTAGGATTTGGGGTTACGCTTTCACAAGAACATGGTCACTATATCCAATTGACACAATGACATCACCTACATTATTTTCCCAAACCCAGGGCCCCCGTGCAACGCATGCACCGCACTCAGGCGCCACTCTAAAGGGGCGCTGAACCGGAGGTTTGTATACAATTTGAATTTTTAATTTTTCAACAAATTCCAACGATTCCAATGAACAAGGCACTAAAGCACTAAAGAAATCAAATATTTTTTATCTCAATTCACAATATAATCAATAAACTTATAGAAGTTTGTGTTCGTTGATACAGTGACCTATTCCTATTGTGGCAGAAAACATTATATTTTGGAAATCAAATAGCCATTCATTTAGAGTTAATTATTAAATATAATAAAATAGATAGGTTAGTTAATTCTGTGTGCAATATGCAATACCCTGAATACCCGTATAAATCGACAATAGTTTGGATAGCAGTTTCAAGTTAGATCTTGTCGATTTTTCCTGTCCAGACTTGAATACTCTACGAGTATAAATAAAACAGTGGGAGGCGTCGTAATCCCAATACAAAGTTAATATTTTATTCTGCTACGTGAAGGTCAAGAGCCAAGACGCAAATATTTAGATAATAAATATTCCACGGAGTGTTTTTTATTTTGTGTTATTGTGTTGTAATTAAATTTTATGAAATGGTAAGTAACTACCAACATAATACCTATGCATTTGATTTGACTTACTTTGGCTAAGCAATAAAACTCAGTAGTCTTCTCCACGTACATTTATTTAAAAAGGGGCCTGTTTCAAAACCAGACTGGGTTCATCTTCAGGCCAAAATGAACATCTACAGAGGAATATGGTTAACAATAGTGTACATAGTAAAGAAAAGTAACTTACTGGTAATAAAACCACGTGTTACATTTGTAGGTTAAAAATAAAATAGAGGTTAGGTTGAAACGGTGAAGGCGAGATAACAATCAAATTCAAAAAGAACACCACATTGGAGAAGAAAAATTAATAAATTAACGAGCAAACTACGTTATAAAGATCGTTATATTGTTTAATACATCATAGCATAAAAATAAAATTATACAAGTAAAATAGCTACAAACTCTGGAGTTGGCGCTAAGAATGAATTTTTAATACAGAAATAACTAAATATAGGTCAAAAAGTCCCTAGATTCAATGACACTGAAATTACCAGAGAGAGTCAGAAAGTAAAAGAACAAAGTGAAAACCAGTAAAAGCAAGAAATCAGCCAAAGACACACAACTATTTAATATTCAGGAAAATGTAATTGGTATCAAAATCTGTGACTTCATTGAGTCTGAATTCATTATTATTGGACGTAATTTCAAAAATTTCAAGTAAATTCAACAACCTACCTTTGTTAACTATATGTAAAATTTTGTAATCTTTATTAGAATCAAAGTTGTGGTTATGTTCCAAAATGTGATGAGCAAAAGCTGATTTATTAGGTTGGTCGATATTAAAATTGTTGCTTTTAAGCAAGCGGAATGTTCATTGGTTCTCTTTTTGAAAGTACGTCCAGTTTGACCAATGTGAAAATAGTTGCAAGACGAACAGTCAAGACGGTAGAAACCAGATCTTTCTAATAAAGGGGTGGGATCTTTATTGAAGACCACCAATTTCTGAAGGAAATTGGTTGTAGAAAAGGAAATTTGAAAATTGTATTTACTAAGAATATTTTTTATGGACATAGAGATAGTACCATTATAAGGAATTGAAGAAAAAGTGTTCTTTTCAAAATTATTGATAGGGGTTAGGTTTGTTGAAAGTTTTATACAGAGTTTATAATAAATAGGTAAAATGGCTTGAAGAGGATAACCGTTTTTAATAGCAATGTATTTAATGATGTTAAATTGACTATTGAAATTTTCTGTTGGCATAGGAATGGAAAGTAAACGTCTGAATAAAAATTGAAAATTAACAAGTTTATGGGATAAGGGATGAAAGAAAGAATAAGGGATAGTATGGTCAGTACAACTGGGCTTCCTATAAATACTGAAATTTAAAAAATTAGTTGTGAAACTATTGTTTTTAGTGTTCAAAATATCTAGAAAAGGCAAAGAATTATTATGTTCGATTTCAAAAGTAAAATTAATATTAGAATGTACTGAGTTTAGCCAGGTGATATAATCAGAAGTAATACTATAAGTACTTCGACATTATCAGGTTATATGTCGATAACTTGTTGCACAATAATAAAAGAGTGTCAGTTTGACAGGTTAAATAGTCCGACCGCGTCAGCTGAAAGTAATCTCTATGAAAACAACATCAAGTTGACAAAAGTTATGTATTGCGTTGCCTAGTGAAGTTACTATAGTATATCGTAATCGATTTTGTATAATCGAAATTATACAAGATAACTTAACTAAATCCAGCCTTCTGATTGGTTGAGATCGCTACGAAAAAAATAATCATTATTATTAGGGTTACTAGAATTGAAAATGACCAGGATATCATTGACATACCTGCCCCAGTAGATAATATTGTGAATAAAGGGGGATTCAATGAAAATTTTATTTTCCAGGTTATTCATGAAAATCTCTGCTAGCAGAGGTCATAAGTTAGATCCCATGGCTAAACCAGACTTTTGTTTAAAGAATGAAGAATCAAATTTGAAAAAGTTTTGAGACAAAGCTAAGTTTAAACAAATGAGTAAAGTTTCAACTTGATTGTTGTTAAGGTCTGAATCAATAAGCATTTTTTTTTTAATAAATCAACACATTCATTGGAAGGAATGCTAGGAAAAGGTTGGTTACATCAAAAGACAAAGAGTGGCATTTTTAGGTAAGTTTAATTTGGATATAAAGTTTTTGTAAGTTCTATGGAGTTTTTTATGGCAAATTTAGGTTTGAAATTAGTGAAGTTGCGAATTAATTTGTTGAGCCAAGATGTAATGACCGATACTGGGGTATTGGAAAAGGAAACAACAGGTATGATAGGGATGTTGGGTTTATGTATTTTAGGAAGGCCATATGCATGTTACTCAGATATCACCTTAGCAGATGTAAGGAAACAAAATAAACTACCTAGTTTAGTAATGCGGAAACCATAATTTATGCGTTTTTACATTTTGCAATTTTGTGCGGAACATCATACACCGCATAAATTTTTGTATTATTAATTAAAAAGTATGGCTTCTCTTCTGTAACCCCTAACGTTCAATATGTAGCTCTGTTTGCTGCCGCTTGATCGCTGGTTATCACGCGTACTTTTAGTCCTATGCTTTGCAGTGCCTCGATATTTTTTAAAAGAAGTTCCTTTAAACTGATGTTTTATTGGACCTGAAGTTAAATAATACGAGGATAAATTGAAAAGTCCCCGGCCTAACTCAGATAGGATACAAATTTGCGTAATGTTTTTACGGCGTTATATTGTTTCAAGATTTATCAGTCTGGCTCTGGAATAGCAAAAATTTCTGTAAAATAATAATTGTTTGACAGGCTGTCAAAGTTGCTAAGGTTTTGCATGCTGTAAGCATGGAGCAAGTTGAAATTTGTGCAGTTATTAAATATTTTCATATTAAGGGTTTAGCCCTAAAAGAAATAAAAGCTGAACTAGACGACACATTACGCGAATCTTCCCCTTCATACACCATAGTTAAAACTTGGGTAGCGGACTTTAAACGTGGTCGCCGGAGTACAGAAAATGCATTGCGTTCAGGAAGACCAAAAACAGCCACCACAACAGAAATTATCGAAAAAGTTCCTAAAATTGTCTTGAATGACTGGCGATTGAAGTTGATGGAGATAGCAGATACTGTGGGCATTTCAACAGAGCGGACATATTATATTCTAACTGAAGTTTTGGGATGAGAAAGTTGTCTGCGCGATGGGTACCGCGACTGCTCACACTAGAGCAAAAGCTGACACGCAAACAGTTTCGGAGGACTGTTTGGACTTGTTTAAACGCAATCCAGTAGATTTTTTGAGACGATTTATTACAATGGATGAGACATGGGTTCACCACTATACACCAGAAACGAAGCAGCAATCGAAGCAATGGACTGCCAAAGCAGAACCTGCTCCGAAAAAGGCCAAAACAGTTCCGTCGGCCGGAAAAGTTTTGGCTTCAGGTTTTTGGGATGCCAAGGGTATTCTTTTTGTGGATTATCTTAAAAAAGGTAAAACAATCAACGAGTCATAATATGCTACCCTACTTGACCAGCTAAAAGAAAAAATTCTTGAAAAACGATGCGGGTTAGCAAAGAAAAAAATTCTGTATCATCAGGATAATGCCCCCTGTCACAAGTCAGTTATTGCCATGGCAAAAATTAATTAATTGCGGTTTGAATTGGTACCCCATGCCCCCTACTCGCCGGACTTAGCCCCCTCAGATTTTAGTTTATTTCCAAACTTGAAAAAATTTCATGCTGGAAAGAAATACGAGTCCCATGAAGATGTGATTGTTGCCACAAATGTCAATTTTGACCAGTTGGATGAAAGGGCTTATAGGGATGGAATAAGAGCACTTGAATATAGGTGGAGCAAGTGCATTGAACTTGACGGGAATTACGTTGAAAAAAAATTACTGTTTACATGATTTTCTTTTGTTTTCTTGTCTAGGCCGAAGACTTTTCAATTTACCCTCGTAGCTGACGAGAAGTTTCCATGTTTGGATGAGTCCTCTTATCATAAATTCTAGGGCGTTAGAAGCAATGTCTGAGCTACGACTGATATGTCCCAAATCCTCAAATCCTTCCACGATATCTTGACAAACATTATATTCCAGCCCCTTTTTAATATTCATTTCGTCGAATATGAGGACACAATGTTTTTCATCCTCTGACATATTTTGAACTTTCAAAGCTAGTTTTTTAAATAGCTCTGTGTTTGCTCCCGTGGTTAGTTGTGACAACCGTAGCCAAGATTCTATTGTGGATTTAGACGGCAGCGTAAATTTTAGTTTGTCCCGCAAAAAAAGATAAAGAGCTGGTGATTTATGGTACATGGTAACATTAAGAATATGCACACCAAACCCTTTTATTACAACCTTCTTCTTCAGTCGATAAATAGTCGAATTTTTCACTATAAGTTTTCTATGTAGTTTATTTACTTGGTGGTGAAGTATAGTACTGAAACGACACTTTCTATTCGTTGTTGACGTCGGCATATTTATCATAGCCTGCAAATATTTAATTTTAAAATAAAGTTTATGGTTGCCTATAACTTTCAAATTAACTTTTACTGATATCTTCTATAATAAAGGATATATCGAACTTTGTCGCTCTGTATAAAAACGTGGCATTTGTTTTGTAAAATGGAAAGTTAACAAGATTCAAAACCGCGCAAAAACCACACTAACCCCTCCTTCCCCACTGTGCTATTTTATGTACTAGTTTGTACTTTTAAGAAGTTTGCATGGTTAGTAATTACCATTATAATATAAAATCCCTCATTTCTATCTTCCATAAAACACGCATATTCTTTGACAATTATATTTAACTCACCTGCACTAGAGAGGAATCTAGTTGGCTGTTCGGCCGTATTGATGGAGAGTCTTCTTCGCTTAAGTTCAAATAACACTCATTGTTTAAATTGTCGGAAGTGAAACAATAAAGAAGCCGACCTGCGATTAATTAATAAAATTAAGCAATGGTAGTAAAAATCGCAGATCAACCCCCCTACAGTTTATACACCACGGCAGCTCTGAAAACTCTTTACTCACCGCGATGGCCCTAGCTAACTCAAATTTTCGGCGGCCTTGGATCGTAGGTTCAAATCAGCAGCTGTGTACCCTGAAATGTCTTCAAAAAAAGAAAGGAAATGGGCGCCAGAAATCAAAAGATTTCAAATAATAAGAAGAAATAAACTGCAAGTGACTAACGTTTAATTAGTAAACAATAAAAAGTCTTGAACTGTCAGTAATAAATTATCAGAATAATTAAAATGCAAATAATGTGATAACAAAGTTGTGTAAGTTAACTGAAGGTTGCGACACGCATAAAATCAAGAAAACCCTTTCGGGTTATTTTAATAACTTTACCAACAAATCATTCGTGGGATAAGCTTATCACAGTCATTTAATAAAACCTTCTGTTAGGCTATTGAAAATAGGAAAGCGTGACTGTATCTTTTACAGAGGGTCAATACACATCAAAATTGCTACTATAAATACTGAGCATAATTAACTATAAGCATAAAAATTCAAATGTAAAAAGCAAGAGCATGTAGAAAATTGAACATTACATGTTAATAATGGCAAAACGTATGAATTTAAATTCCAAATAATTACTGGTTTAGAATGTATAAAAGTAAAATCCAGGTATTAAAGATACGATAAATCCTGGAATAGCACAAACTAACCTCGCTTCTCCAACGCTCATAAACGGCTAACAGGCAAACGCCGGCCGGGGTAGCTACACCCTTCGGTTTAAAATAAGCTAGTCGTGAACTGCACATAATGGACGAAGTCGCCGTGGATGCAAATTATAGCAAAGGCACCCTCGAACGGCAGCAACTAAGCAGAACGCCAGCAGGTGTCGAAAATACGATAAAGCTAGGGGCTTGGCCTCCGAGAAAAACTCGTGGTTGAAACTGGTAATAAAGAGCTAAGAAAAAATGTAATTACTATGCGAATAACAAAACAGAAAAGCGCCATCGTACCTGATCATAATCAGCCCTTAAAAACACACTGCTCATTAAATTAATTAAGCGCACGTAATTTGACTTCGTTTGAAATCGTTTTCTAAAGAAAGCTTGCATTACAACGGCCTGCGATAAGAGATAGCACAGGTCAGAAAGGGCATCGTGCAAACGAAAGGAACTCGATACAGGTATAAAATAAGCTGCTTTGGAAAATTGAAGAATTTGAAATGCAAAGGATTTATAATTCAACTAAAAATATACAGGTTAAGCCTGAAATAATTGGATAACTGGCGAAACAATTAAGCGGAACCAAAAAATTGTTTTACTCCACACGGGCAAAAGAAATAAAAAGGTTTAAAGTATGAAAACATTAAAAAAATGTAGGGAACCAAGGAATTCCAGAATAAGATCGATGATGCCAACACCAAAAGCAAAACGCTGTCGAAAAAATCCTCTTTCTAGAAAATAATCCAAGGGAACCAACCCTTATAAATCGGCTTAAAAATAACTGTGGCACCACATAGGATACCACCATAGAAATAGACGTTCTGTCTAAACCGGACAGAAGCCTAAAAAAACTGCTAAACACAGCAAAAAGCAACGACTGCATCACATAGGACACAATCCACCTTACTACAAACATCCGAAAAACTCACAAACATCCGGAGAACTCGAACCGCATCATCATCACTCACTCCAAATCTAAGGTAACCCAACATCAAAAAAGTATGAGGGAAAAAATTATCTTAAAAAATGAAACAGTAAGTAGTGCGATAAAAATATTCGGGTGAAAACCCAGGATAACATCCTAAAAACCATACCCACCCCGAATTTGGGTAGAGACCCCCGGAAGCCGGAGGGAACAACCGCACAACCACCAAACCCCGCTCGGGCATTCAGCCAGTCGTCGCAGCTACATGGAAAAGCGCGCTGGTGACGGACTGAATGTAACTCCCTCACCGAGTCGGTTGGCAACACAATCGCTAGCCCCAACCCCCATAAATCTCCACAAAGCCGAAAAAACCAACCCAAATAACAATAAAATTTAAAAAAACCCCAAACAAGTATAAACTCGTATCGAAAAAAAATCACATCAAGAAAAAACAACATAGCTAAAAAGCCATAAACAATGATCTAAAAATCAAATCCAATAAGGTCCTAAGCGAACACAAGCACGAATGGGAAAGCACTCTAAAAAAATCCCAAAATATGGAGAGAAACGACCCCAACTGCTAGCGTTGCTTAGAGAGAGAACAAGATGACGTTGCTCCTCAATGGTGGCCTTCCCTGCATGCCCAACCAACCACCCAATACTCAAAAAAAAAGGGAAAGCAAGATGACAATGCTTCCTATCGTGACCGTCCCTGCGTGCCCAACCAACCACCCTAGCAAGAAACAAAAAGCACTAAGAAGACAAGTTTTTATAAGGGACACTGTAGGTGTTTCCACGGTCACAATATCCTATAATACCATAGTCCAAATCCAAATAAGCGAAGCGCTTTTGAAAAAAATCCTCAAATGAGACGGAATTAATGGCAAGAAAAAGGAAAGTGAAAAGCACTAGAATGCAAAATCCATAGGAAACATACCCTACAGCGACTCTTAAAATCAGAAGAAAAAACAGGACGCAAGGAAAAGAGAAAAGGAAAGAGAGGGAAAGGAACCAAAAAGCCAGAGTTCGGAAAAACTCACGCTACCACACCCACTCATCCAAGCTTCGACTGGCTAGGTCTACTATTCCATGCCGTGACCCGGGTTTACGGAGACATGGACACGCATAAATAAGAGGAAACACGAGGAAAGCAAACCGCCTTCAAACGCAAGGAAAAATCCGCACTGAAACAGATGCACAAAAGACGCAAAAAAATTGCATAGAATAATGAATAACAAGATGCAATTGCGCATCTAAACCGACGCAAAAAAAATTATCTCCTGTCACGTCCGACAAAAGAAAAACCTGCACCACATCGGACACAGAAAAAATATAGACACCTTGTTTACACCGAACAGGGGCCTAAAACAAGGACTGCCTCACATCGGACGCAGCCAACAAGCACATCGCATCAAAAATCACATCCAAAAGAAATGCATAATAACGCATTCAAAAAAATGAAGAGCCAAAAAAAAACAACCCGGAATCAACCCGTCGAGACCCTGAGTAAACACAAGTACGGTGAGGCAAGTACCTAAAAATTCCAAAAATGGAGTAAACTACACCAAACCGAACAAGTAATTCACGCAGGCCCTCGACTCACCGATAATCAACCAAAGGAAAGATAGGGAAAAACCAAACATACCACACTACCAAAGCACACACTCAACTATTCAAACAAACCATTCAGAAACCTCACTCATCAAAGCATACCCTTTCAACAAAGTCCATCTATAAACATACCGCTAAACCAATCATTCGTCAAGAAAGATAAGGGAAGAAAAGTCAATAAACAACCGAACGAAAAGATAAGTAAAGAAAGGAAAAGAAAAGAAAGTCAAATATAAATACGTGCACTACAACAAGATGTGAAAATTACAAAATTGCATAAGTAAAAGTTTGGACAAAAGTGAAAAAGGAAAATGAGTACAAAATTAAATATTGATCAATAAAGCTATCCAGGTAAGCACAGCTGATGTTACTACCAAAATCAAGCCCCAGAGCGTTGGTCGCCAGTGAAACAATAAAGAAGACGACCTGCGATTAATTAATAAAATTAAGCAATGGTAGTAAAAATCGCAGATCAACCCCCCTACAGTTTATACACCACGGCAGCTCTGAAAACTCTTTACTCACCGCGATGGCCCTAGCTAACTCAAATTCGGCGGCCTTGGATCGTAGGTTCAAATCATCAGCTGTGTACCCTGGAATGTCTTCAAAAAAGGAAAGGAAATGGGAGCCAGAAATCAAAAGATTTCAAATAATAAGAAGAAATAAACTACAGGTTAAGCCTGAAATAATTGAATAACTGGCAAAACAATTAAGCGGAACCAAAAAATTGTTTCAGAGCCACTCGACTATACACTTTTGGAACAAGCTCTTTTTTAAATAAAAGTTCCTTGGGCGATGCTGGTGGAGTTACTTTGATTTGCACCAAATCTACATTTACTTCTCTAGTTTCATAATGAATTGGGACAGCATCATGAATAACCCTGTTTTTGCGTTGTTTACAAAATGTTGGTCACTAAAGTGTGCTGCACAGAGTCTTCTGTCAAGTAGTTGATCTCCAGACAAAGTAAAAAGATGAACATTCCCACATGCGTTACATCTGTGTATCTCAGTGGGAAAACGAAAAAAGGTTAAATACATACACGAAGTAGAAGCCATGGTAGAATTTAAAAAAAGCACTTATTTCAAAAGAATACGCTAACACTCGAAGAGCCGTGATCAAACGAAAGTACTACTGAAAACGTATAACTTGCACCCACGATTTCAATAAAACTGAGATTTTGATAATTCTACAAATACTAATGACTTTAAAATCGTTGAGCTTCGATTGGGTAGAAGCGTGAATAAATGGAAATTTGCCTGACAAATCTTCACAATGCAATGTTACAATAATCTCAAATAGGTAAACTCATTTAGTTTGGCATTTTTGCTAATAATCTAGGGATTCCAAATATGTATAATTAATGTGCGAAGCTTGATTAAAAGAAATTTATTAAAACATTTAGCACGCAAGAAGGGATAAGAATCCTTGCTGGTCCACTGTTTTATTTGTCATGTCTTTTTTTAATTGTGTTTTGTATTCTAGCTATTAGCATTTTGTATTATTTTAAGGAATGTTTTTATCATTTGTTAAATATGTTACTTTTACAAAAATTAATGCCAACCAGATAGAATTTGGCGAGGTATTTTTTCCAGTCATTAAAAACAATTAGGAGGTTTAAGTTACTAGCCAATATATTGTAAAATATTTTACCTATAAATATTTAAATAATTTCATTGCTTAATGGAATATTCACTTATAATACCATGAGTAGTCACAGTTATGTCGAATAGTTTTGCTGTGGTATCACGAATGTCCATCGCGTTTAGGTTCGATTCGGACGAGTGCGCTAGCACATGAGTGAAACCACCGCAAAAATATTCTACTTAATTTTGTCTAAGAATGGCATTCGAGGGACTATTCAATGAACCAAACTACTTTTTAAAATTAGTTTTCAATAAATCTAGCAACAAACTAAGCAACTTCTATAGTAACAGAACACTAATACTGACTTTTTCTAATAAAAATCACATTTGTTTAAACTATTCGCTATACCACTAGTGAAAATTGTCGATTATTTTCACTAGTGAAGATTGTCAATATAGTTCATTTTTATTGGCTCAAAGACGTCAAATCTTGTATTTTTATTGGACAGTTTTTGATACATGACAAGTGAGTTGAATAGTCCATGATATTTTACCTCGATGCGTTGTAGTTTTCAAAAAGACACCAAATATTGCTGTAATTTTGAATAATATATTGTACTTCTTTTATTAGTAACACATTAACATTAAAAAAGCGCGGATTGAAATGCATTTAGAGCTGAGCCCTTATAATGAGCGTTTCAACTGAAAAATGATAAATAAAAATAGACCATCGACGATATCTTTATATTTTAAAAATAGGCATTTTGAACCCACTACAATAATTATAAATAATACTAATATGTAGTATGTAAATACTATTATTTATTCAATGGCTTTAACTTAAATTATTAATTAGGCGACGCGTTTATTTATTTGAATTTCGGCTTTTATTTTCATTATAAATTATTATCAATGTCCCTATCAGAGTGTTAATATAGATTGAAACTGTAATCATACCTTTAAAAATGAGGTATAAACCCACAAAAAAATAATTTAAATACGTAAACAATTATTGGATATTTCATATTAAATTACACATTTAAAAAAATTAAAGGATCTCCCAACTGATTAATTCATTAATTTTCAACTATATAATCCAATTCTTCTCCTATACTAGTTAATTCGTTAGTTTTAGCATCTGCCCTGTAGTAAAAAAGTATGTACCACTTATGGTTGCTCTTTGGTAGAACTAGTTTCGTGGAATAATGCAAAATTTAAACCAGTTTGTTGAAACCGAGCGACATTCAAACTTCCCTGCACTCAATATTCTACACCCGGCAACCCCAACTTTGACTTCCGCAGCTTTCGCTACAGATACCTGTTAATATTTTACCGGCACTCGGTAAAACAATGCCGGCTTAGTGTTTCTTCCCGTCACCCAGAGGGCCAGATCTCCTTCATTCTAGCGGGCTTGAGGCTATACGCTAAATTCCATATCGCTGAGCTCTATATATTAGATAGTCTTTGCAATAAGTTAATTTTCTTTACTATGTACACTATTGTTAACTATATGCCTCTGTAGATGTTCATTTTGGCCTGAAGATGAAACCAATCTGGTTTCTAAACATGCCGCCTTTTTAATAAATGTAGGTGGAGAAGACTACTACTGAGTTTTATTGCTTCGTATCAAGGCACCTCCACTATTAGCGTGATGGATCACCTCTCTATTACTTTGGCTATTAATAAGATATTGTGGAAAATACTACAAAAGTAATTCGATACTTTTCACTCCATCTCTTAAAATAAAGAGTGAAAATCGGAAAATGTGATTTTTTCCTGTGTGGCAAATTAGGTCTAAAAATCCGATTTTTGTTTTTTCTGTTAAAGTTTGTGCACTAAAACCTGAATTACCCTCTATATTAAATGCCTTTACCAATTTTTAATCTAGTATTCCTTAAGTTCTAGGAACCACAGAAGAGAAAACGACCTTTTGGTGCAAAATTTATAGTGGAAAAGAAATAAAGTCCAAGAAAGGGAGAAGATGGTTGGCAGTATGAAAAATTTCTTGCAAAAAGTCAAGTTTTCAACATTGAAACTATAGAGGAAGAAGAAAATACAGTTTCTGAAGCGGCGGCACCACCACCTTCTGCAACATGTGAACCATCAACATCAACAGCATCATCACATTCATCACGTATCGAAAATATATCCTCTGTAGAGTCGACCATCCCAACAATCACGGCTACAAGTGACACTTCTGACGATGAAGCTTCTACTAAAGCGGAGACTAAGAAGACTAGTATTCTTCTATCAGAGGACCCCGGTTTATGGCCCAGAAGCATAACCAACGACGAAGTCAGAATATTGGTTGACCGTGGTCCTCCTTTGATAGGAAACAATTCTCAATTTCCTGCTAATAAAGATCAAAGAAAATTTTCAAGTAGGTACTTTGTCAGAAAACTAGGAAATGGAGAAGAAGCAAACAGAATTTGTCTCATTTACTCAGTTTCGAAAAAATCGATATTTTGTTTTTGTTGTAAACTTTTCAGTAAGACTTTCAATAGTTTTTCTGATACTCATGGATATTTCTGATTGGCAGTACTTGTCCTTAGCCATAAAAAGATATGAAACATCTAGTGTACATAATGTTCACATGAATACATGGATGAATTTAAAAAAAATGTTAAAATTATCCACCATTGTAAACCATCATCAGTTACGGGTTTTAGAAACTGAAAAAAAATATTGGCATGGCGTTCTGGAAAGAATTGTTGCAGTAGGCAAATTTTTATCCAGACAATGTCTAGCGTTCCAAGGTTCTTCAAAAATACTTTTTGAATATGATAATGGAAACTACCTCTTTTGATCCTGTGATGAGAGAGCACGTTAGCTGAGTGCAAAAGTCACAAACAAGTTCTTTAAAAACGGCCCATTATTTAGACTATCAGATACAAAACAAAATTATTGAATTAATGTCTTCTAAAGTAAAAAATAATATTTGGGATATGGTTTACAGCTCCACATATTATTCAATAATTTTAGACTGAACACCGGATACAAGTCATACAGAGCAAAAAGCCTCGTTTTGCGTTATGTCGTTCTAAATTACATTTCTAAAAAGGTTCAAATACAAGAGAATTTCATAGCGTTCAACCCAATATCCGACTCGACAAGGCTATTTGATTTTGTCGTGGGACTTTTGAAAAATTTGAATTTAGATATTAAAAACATCAGAGATCAAGGGCATGATGATAACATACTGGTTTACAAAAACGCATACTCGATGCTAATCCCAGGGCATTTTTGTGCAATGTGCTGCACACAGCTTATATTTAGCAGTAAATGATGCTGCTAAAGTTTCAAATGAAACACTTTATCAATATTGTACAAGAACTTTATGTATTTTTCTATTCATCCACAAAAAGGTGGGATATTATAAAAAAGCATGTCTCTAAGTTAAATCTAAAACCCCTAAGTGATACTAGATGGTCAAGTAGGATTGATAAAGCCGTTAAAGTTTCATCTAATTCAAATTTATGATAACCATCTAGAAATAGCAGAAAATAATACTTTTAACATAGAAGCTAGGCATAAAGCAAGTTCTATGCTATTAAGTATCCAATCTTTTAAATTTATTTGCAGTGTAATAATTTGGTATGATGTTTTATTCCAGATTGGTAGTGTAAGCAAAACGGTGCAAAGTGTAACGATTGATATTAAGATGTGCCAAAACTATTTAAAAAATCTAGTTGATTATTTTAAAAATTATAGAGATGATAATGTTTTCGAGGAAAAACTTGCTCAAGCTAGAAAACTAGCAGCCGCTCTTGAGATAGAGCAACGTTTTCCTCCGTTAAATACTGCTAGACGAAAGTATAAACCAAAATTGTTTGTTTATGAACAGAGGGATGAGACACCTCAAGATCCAAAAACTGCGTTTAAAATAAATTTCTTTTTAAAAATAATTGATCAAACACTAAGTTCTTTGAAGTAGATTTGAAAGGATATCTGATTACGACAACTTTCTTGGGTTTTTTTCTGATATTTTTAAAGTAAATGACGAGGATCTTTTAAAAAGATGTCGTGCTCTACAACAAAAGCTAACTGATCAGAACAAGAAAGAGACTGACGTAGAAGAAAATGATTTATTTAACGAGATAAAAGCCCTAAGATCGTTTTCATTACCTGAAGCGTCAAATCCCCTCGACATTCTATAATATGTATTTCCTTATGTGCTTACTTTACCTGTGTCTGTAGCTTCTGGTGAGAGATCCTTCTCTAAATTAAAAATAATTAAAAGTTATTTGAGGTCTACTATGGTACAAGAAAGATTATCTGGTTTGGAAACCTTCGCTATAGAGCAAGAGATCCTCGATAAAATTGATTTTGACAATATTATAAAAGAATTTGCAGCAGCCAAATCCAGAAAAAACCTATTTAATTATTGGATGATTGAATGTTTTATTTGTTTATTGTTTGGTTTGTTTTTTCCTTTGTAACGAAATTAAAATTTTAGTTTTTGAAATCTTTGTTGTTTCATTAGAAAATTAAAATAAAATGTGTTTTCGCATTTCGCTCAAATGTTTAAACAACTACAAGAATAATTTAGTACAAAATTTGGAGATAATATCAGCTATTTAGTATTATTTTAATTAAGCTACTTGGAGATTTTATATGAAAACTAAATTTCAATTTGTCTCTGTATTGTCAAGAACATGTTAAAATTTTATTTAAAAAGTAACGTTTCGCTGGTTATACCAGCTTCATCAGACAAAAACAATTTAAAATACAAAATAAGCCCTTTTTTACATGAAAACATCTGTAGAATCTAATAATAACAATCATTAGGTAAATAGGTGAAAGAATAAACCTCACATTTATATATACCATTAAAACAATTTTTGTGTCATTATTGATAAGGTTTCGTCACGTTTCCATTTATTAAAACATTTTTTATATTAATAGAAAGTTCTGTTGAAAGAAAAAGATTACCCATTGTTGTATTTGTCGAAACATTTTGAAATTTATTTTTCATATAAAATCTCCAAGTAGCTTAATTAAAATAATACTAAATAGCTGATATTATCTCCAAATTTTGTACTAAATTATATACCAAAACAGCTGTAACACAAAAATATTAAACTACAAGAATATTACAGCAAACCAATAAATTTCGGAGGCCCCCGCCCAAACCTAATGTAAAAACGCAGCTATTCGAAGATGATCCTGTCATCTACCGTTGCAATAGGAACGAACCTTGACGCATGATGAAGATGAAGCTGCAAATGTCAATAGATTTTTTGCACTACTAGTCTCAGAACGCATCGTTATTGGCCTATTTTTAGGTCGTGAAGTTGATTTTCTCCACCAAGGGAGAGAAAGTAAAATAAACAATTTTCACCGTGGTAACTAATAAATTGCTAAGTTACCAAATATGACTATTTTAATTTTGACGTTTTAAAGAGCTGTATTGTCAGGTTGACACTTAAAATATTTTCGAAATTTGTTGGTAATTTAGGCATTAAGCCGTTTGGTAGTGCAAAAAATAGTATATACACCACGGTAGCGAATCGTCTTATAACCTTTGCGCTTTAGATACTTCGCGCTGCGCGCTCAGTATCTAATATGCGCTCAGGTTATAATACTGCGCTTCGCTACCTTGATGTATAATATACTATTCTTATGAATTCGGCTAAATTGAACGGTTAACAAATAGTATATTGTGTATCTAGGACGAAAAGCGTAACATTCCCAGACGACTGTGAATACGAGTAATTTAAAAAAATAGGAAATAGTATTCGAATATTCCCTGCCTAGGCCGGGAATATTATTCCTGTACAGTTTTCTTGTAAATTACCTAGCAACGGCTGATGTAGTGGAATGCTTGACTTTGCTCAACAAAATTTTGTCAATAATGTGACAGTTCTAGTACGATTGGCGGAAAAACACTATAGATTCTCTACAGTTACACGTATACAATATATGTTTACAAAATACCACTGAAATTAAATACTTACGATCTTACCATTCTCGATGGAAAAAAAAATTGGGAATCTCACTAAATAAAACTGTAAACATGTAAAGCACCTCTTGATTTGTTTAGTGTCGTAGACCATCACAAATGGAGAGCATCAGAAGGCACACTTCACACTTTTAAGGCTATTCCAATTGTTGACTGTCTCCAAAATAAGAGTACATTTAGTCGTCAACCAGTCAGATTGAACTAAAGAAATTTAAGCAACTAAAGTTACTGAATCATAGAACTAGTCGCTACAACTCAGCATCACTCTAACTACCATTATACTATTCTGCTCTCCACTTCAAAATACTTATAAACTATTACCCAAACAGCCATATTCTACTTTAATTTAATTGACTGCCTTTTATCAAAATTTTAGTACAAATAAAACAGAGAGAGAGCGAGTAACTATTTTTCATGCTTCCCACTTTCAATTTATCTTCTATATAAATACCAGGTTCGCTCAAGAAAATTTGCATTTTTTCGCTTCGAAACGAAACGCAAATAAACCTGTCCCCGTCAGCCCGTCAGCAGCGGCCGCTAAAATTATGAGTTCTGCGCGATAATCCCTAAGTAGCCAAACGGTATCAGCAATGGCGCTAATTTATTGACAGCTTAAGCTGACTATTAGCCAGCTACTTATTATGCGCCGGCAGTATCTGACGTACGAGGGACGTGCGTGATATTGAAACACGAAAGGCATAAATCGCACAGCGATCAAACGTGATGGCATTTCCGCCGAGGGGCGCTCGGAAGTTTATGGGAAAAAAGTGATTATGTGCTATCGGCTGATGGGTTATCCACTTACCACGGTGTTCGCAATGAATCCCCTTGTTGCGCCTTCGACAGCTCGGTGATGACGAACACTGAACCGTTAAAACATACTGTTTTTTACATTTACTCACCATTCGCAGTATACATTTCTTAGCCACTTGAAGAATAGATGTATTCGATCATATGGTATGTAACCTTTAGTAAAAAAGTAAGCGAACCAAGTACTCTATACTTTCTTTAAGCTTCACACGTTGTTAAGTGAGACATAATAAAATCGTCTATTAGGACAAGTCTACGGAATAAAGAGCGTGATTGAGTGGTTCAAATCATAATGTAACGAATCGCCTGGCTCGGTGGCTCAATGGTTAAGCATTGTAACTACTGATCCAAGCGTAGTGAGTTCGATTCCCAGCTCCAGTGAGGTTTATACAAAGAAAATGTTGATAAACGCTAAAAATCCTATTATAATAGTTAAATAAGTGCTGAGTATGGCTGCTCTGTCAGAGGCTACACTTGATCCAACTACACTGTAACATATGTAGGTAAGAAATTTAGGTTCCATATCAACGTTAGGTAGTTAAGCAGCTTGGAAACCTTTTTATTATCAAAGTAAATGACAATAAATGGCACAAATATCGTTAGGTATGTGATGTATTTAATGGAACTTCCAATGAGTTACGAATAAAACAAATATTAGAATTCATACAATAATATAACACATTCACTGTAGTTCATATACCGTAACAAATTCTTAATAAATATCAAATGTAAAGCAAACGTATTTTTGGTTTAGCAATTTAGTTTACCTTGGTAGAATAACTAAAGGTAATGATATGTCCACGTTCGATCAGCAGAGTTAAGCAACGCTGTCTCTGGTCAGAACTTGGATGGGAGTTCCACGGCTGCATCTCTCGGCGCCTCGTGGTACGGCTATCACGGAAAAAAGTTGGTCCCGGCGGTCATACAACATCATGACAGTCGTTAGTGGGGTTGGAAGTCCTCATAACTGCACAGCGACGCCTATAATTGGCCTAACGGCTGTTGGCTGAGTGCGAATTACATAAATAAATAAATAAATATAGAATATACAAATAAATATGAAAGCTTAATTCGTTTATTGAATTGCGTATATACGGGATGTAGAAATGCTTTACGCACCATAGGATTGTCAATAGTAATTTCTTTATAGGAAAATATTTGCTTTCCTAATTATTTTAGAACCAACGTGTACGGGGTGGGCAAACTTAGATGTGTTAATAGGGAATCTTCATAACTCCATAACAGGAAATATAGAAAAATGGCCCCCATTCTCGATCTCTTTTTTCGAGAAAAGCTTAATGGCTGCTACCAAAATGGGAATCGTCTTTTGTTTTTGAGTTATAAACAAAAATCCGATTTTTCAACTTTTCGTTCTGTGTATAAAAATAAAGAAAAACTATTTTTTCATTCTTGAGACAAATTTTTTATACGAATGCAGTGGTGTACTCAGTCTTTCAATAAAAGTTTGAAATTTGAGTTATACCATAAATTACTGCTCCAGTGATACATATCATAATATATAATATTACATACAGTGTCAGTCATAAATTTGAACGCTTATGGATTTTTTTTATTATCTATTTATCAGACAAATTTACTCTTAATAAAAGTGTCTGCATCTTAGCACACTAGAAATGCACTTGCCAAAATTTAAATATCTTCTTTCGTGTAAGCGGGAAGTTCAAAAATATAAAAATGGTTCATGAATAAAGTACCATTATTTTTCAAAATAGACAAAAATGTTATTTGAAGAAGCTAGTTAAAATTAAAAGTAGGTTTCAAATATGAAGTCACAGCCACCTGATCCGAAAAACAATGTTTACTAGTTTTCCCTATTTTTTTCTTACCACCCTGTGTAATAGGCCAAATAGGCCAAATAGGATACTTCAAAGTTAACTTATCAACGGCTACCATAAAGGTTGTCGAACTTGCGTTTCCCTCACTTAGCAACCAGGATATTACGTGATTCCAAGTTAGTGCTAAGAAACTCATTTTTGTTTAAAAAACGGTATCTTAAAATAGTATCTTATATTATAAGAGCTGATGTCGGCTGCCGGCCGCCAACCGTCCAGACTGCGCACAAGTGGCGACGCAGCAAGCATTTGTATTGTAAACGCTAACAGGGCCGGACGTCGGCTAGCTACGCGTTCTAGTATTATGATACTAGTGTAAAAGTACGCCCTTAAAGCACGTGCGACGAGCTTAAAAGCACGACGCGAAGCGGAGTACTTTTAACGTCGCTAGTGCTTTAATGGCACTTATACACGTGTATCATACGCTACTTTTTCTCGATCGTAACCGAAATATAAACACTTAGTTCGGTGACACTTTTTCCGTCACATTGTGTTAGATATTCAAGGTTATGTTGACATTCCAACATACGGCACGCGTGTTTTAATAAAGTATTAAAACGTGCCACTAATAGCAACGCGCAAAAAAGACGTAACTCGGGCGCTAATATTAATAGTGCTACAAATGTCACTTTTGACACTAGAAACTGTGCAAAAAGTTGACGTTTTGACACGATCACAGAAAAGAATTTTAATAACAAACGATTCAAACACCGATAACAATTCAAATCAATTGTAATTTTTAATCGAAATATTATAACAAATATTTCCAATTAACATTTTTCTGTATTTTGAAAAATACGGGTACTTTATTCTTAAGCCATTTTCATATTATCTAACCTCCCTCTTATACGAAGGAAAATATTTAAATTTTTCTTGCACAGAGCTTTATCAAGAATAAAATTTGCTGATAACTGGATAATGTAACAATTTTCCATATGTGGCAGCCACTGTGTAATATTATAAGCGACAATCAAAGATGATTAATTCTACCAATTAAATGGTGGTATTGTAACAACGCAAAGGCAGATACTTTGTTTAACTGCGTATATTCTAAATTGCACGTTAGAAAACGAAGAAATATTAAAAACTACTTTGAAAACTATGAAATTTTGCTATAGTAGTGACGTAGTGAAAATGAATAAATCGATCGCATATAATATCACTGAAATGGGAAAAAAATCTCTTTTTCATAATTCCACAGCCAACTATGAATTCCATATAAAAAATACAACTTTATGTTATAATTCGAATTTAGAAACCTTTTTTGAAAAACTGATTACGCCAGTAGATTTTTATAAAAAAGTTCCTGGAGAACGTAAAAACTACTTGTCTCTATTTTTAGAAATAGGCAAAATATAGCCACAAAACGAAAAGTTGGAAAATCGAACTTTTGTTTATAACTCGAAAACAAAAGACGATAACCAATTTTGGGAATCACCATTAAGCTTCTCATAAAAAATCCAATTTTCCATATCTCCTATAGTTATCGAGATTCCCTATGAAAACATCGAAATTTCTCCACCCTGTACAGGGTGTCCTAAATTCGTGTGTGACCATTGGGATCTTGGAAACCGTAAGAGATACGAAAAAGTTTAAATTATGGCAAAGTTGAGCATTTTGACGTAATTTTTGCCTCGAAATATTCAAAAACTGTAAAACATGATAGATGATCTTGATCATTCTTGGAATTACGCGTTTTTTCAAAAATTAAAATAAAAACTCCAGGTTCGTATTTAAAAAAATTAAGATGATGGTAGCTGGAAGACGAAACGTCGAATATAAAATCTGAGAGCACCAGCGTGTAGTGCAGGAAAAATGACCATAGACATGTTAAATTGGTTTCGCATTATCTCCTTAAATAAAGTCAGAAGCAAGAAAAAACAATATTTCAAAATTTCGGTTTTTGTCTAATATCTTCGGAAATACTCAGAATTTTCAGAATTTCAAAACGGAATTTTAATAAGCTCTAAAATGCTCAACTTTTCCATAATTTAAACTTTTTAGTATCTTTTACGGTTTCCAATATCCCAATGGTCACCCACGAATTTGGGACACCCTGTACATACGCATACATGCCGTCATTTGTCATTTTACATTTCGAAAAACCAAAAAATTAAAGACATTAAAATTACCATTTTCAGAAAAATCAGTAGTGCCTTGAAATTATTAAAACAAATAGCTCATGACGTACGCTAAAAAACACTTGTTACAAATTTTTAGTCTATTTTGACAGAGTTACATCCTCAATATCAATAATGATCATAATAAACACTCAATACTTCAAGGCACCACTGATTTTTGTGAAAATAGCAATCTTTATTTCTTTGTGTTTACCGAAAAACAAAATAAATAGATTCAATAAAATTTCGCTACAGCACAACTTATCTACAAGTTTGCGCTAAAATAATTAAAGAAGCCAATAATTTTATATTAAGAAATTACTATTGAAAATTCTATGGTGCGTAAAGCATTTCCACGCCCTGTATAGTTACAATAATTATTTTTTATTATTACTTGCATTTTATAATTATTACTACTATTCTCGTTGGAGACAATAGTTTACTGCCATATAACGCATTGAACTTCTTCCACAAACAACTTTGATTTGAAATGCTTTCCTAGAGGCCTCATCTGAAAACTTTTTGAAATTGCCAGCCTTTGTGGTTAATGAGTCTAATTGAACAGGCGTAAAAAGGCGTTATTCGATTTTTCCCTTCAATTTTTTATTTAGTATAAAAATATTTCTGTTGTAATCTTTTAAAAATAAATTTATTTCTTGTTATTTCTTTAAGCTATCACTGATTTCTAAATTAAACACTGCATATTTAAAACAAAATGACTTCAATTAGATTTTTCCATTTAATATTAATATACTACTAAATTTTTATTGAAATCGGACTTGCAAAGAAATAATGAAAGAACTTTTGTCAGCATTACCTTTCCATCAGCGCGTGGTTTTTCAATTGGTTTTGTGTCAAAATTGCCTTCAAAGACGCGCGCTGTTTGATCTCAACCTGCTTTTTTAATATTTTCCATCCATACTGGTTCAAGTTCGTCTGCCTTCGGAAAAACTTACATAATAAATTTTTGCACTCACAAATGCAGCATCTTTAACTTTTAATTACGAGTATTAAAGTGAAAAGTTTCGTGGCAGGTAGCACTTTAAACTACATATTTAAATACATTTATGCCAGGATGCATCCTTAGCTTACCCATAGTGATTGGTAGTGTCTTAAACCTGATCCACGAGTAAAAATTACTTTAACTTTTCCAAATTCGTATCTCTTAATTAAATTAATCTATTATACAGTAACTCTAATAAAAGTATCTGGACATTGGAGATGTAAAATCGTAGGTCCCACGTTACGATGTGTAGCACATAAAACATTTGCTAATCTTGGAACTTATTACATGCGAAGTTGTATTTAAGACATAAAAAGCAGGACCCATGCAGACGGCGCCAGATTTATTACATATCAATCGAAATTTACGACAAAAAATAGGCCACAGCCTTAAAACTAATTATTAAACAATAATTGTAAGTAGACAATTTTATAAATTGCAAGTGTCACTCACTCTTACTGTGTTCATGTAACAAAAGTTTGCCAGCTTAGCTCGCCGGGAAGGTCATGGTTCAACTCGATATTTGTTAATTAGGGCAATGACCTGATAGACCTGAGGGATGTTAATAGGTTTGGGCAGCGCTGGCTTCAATTTGTTTTTTCTTCTCGAAAGAAAAGGTTTGCCCTTGAAGTCGGAAGTACGACAATACTTGAGGTTAGCTAACAGCGTTTGTATCGGACGGTCCAGCTCCTGCCGTCAGGGACTTCCTTATGATTAATCTCTTGAAGTCGCTAAAATTTTTTACACAAATAATACAAAAAGGGGTTGCATGCAAAAGCCATAAAATAAAAGTAAGGGCTAGTTTAATCTGCTTATATTAAATTTAAAAAATGTACAAGTACACTAAACTTTAAGCAATTATTGTCCTTATTTCTATATGACGTTTTAGGGTTTTTACAAGCTGCTAAACGCAATCACTGATTCTCGGCAAATATCTAAATTTAGGTTACTTATCGCTCGACAAGGATTAAAGTTTATGATACACTGTCGACGCTACACGGTGTTCTTGAAAGCGCTACTATTGAGTTGACTTACTGCTACACTTTTCAAAGTAAAGTGGGGATAAGCGCTTAAGTTACTACAGCACAATACCTCTAGAAATTCTAGCGGCTTTTTACTTACCTTCCGGCGACAAGCACAGCCGTCACACCTCGCTCGCTGTCGGCAACCTCCAATCTCTGCGAAGCGGCTCGAGAAAAATTTCGTAGCTGCGGAAATGGAAGAATCTCATGCATCAGAGCTGTCAGCCAAGGAAAACGTGGCTAGAATCTTCAAAAAGAGCACAAAAGGCATGCTACCAAAATCAGTAGTTTCGGCACGGTCTAGGACAAGTGGGCGCAGCCCAGTTGTTCCTGCGCCGAGTTAGCTCGCGGCCAGTTGGCCGCGCCGAGATGGCCGGGCCCGGTTGGCTGCGCCCACTTGTCCCATTACGGTTTCGGCAAACGCACTCCCTTAACAACCTTGGCACACTGAAAACTCGGTCTTCCGGTATGGAATTCATGTCTACAATTACAACGTTACCACAGACTGACACCCCGAGGCAAAACTATCTACGTCCTTAATTCGGAAAGATGCTTCCTTCTACCCCAAGGTGCTTTTTGCAACAACTTCACAACTCGTTGCGATGTGAAAGGGCGGATATAAACGGTACCAAATGAAAAAATATGCCGCAAATGCCACGAATGCCACCCCGAAACTCAGGTTGGCCTCCGGGGCCGCGGAACTTAACACTTGATTTTTCCTTACTTCAGGCTGACGCTCCGTTTAATTTTGACAAGTGGTTGTACCAGATTGGTCAACTATGACATGCTGCTTATTTGACATCACTTCATTGGTGAAACCGCGCAAGCAGTATATCGGTCGAGTTCTAACGACTTTCAAGCTGGAATGTTGACCGGGTTATTTTGCACGTGTGTGTCCATGGCTATTAATAAAATTTACGGTGATATTAAAGTCCTTTTGAATTGCGCCCAACTGCTTGGCACATGGATCTTACAAAACAAAGCAATCGACAATCCCCAAACTCGCACGAATGCAACGCTCATCGGCCTGCAGTGCATCATTTAACATTTGATAACACAACAGTTGTCACCCCACAGAATATGCTAAATTAGCGATACCTCTTCCCGCGGGAAAAACTTAGGGCTGCCTTTATGCATCGCTGCACTCAAGAAAATCCATAGCAGTTGGTGTCTAAGGTACCTGGTACTTCGCAAGCCTAGACCCTGTCCATAACAAACTACAACATAACGCATTATCATTGGCGTTTTATTGCCGTAATAACACATATTGCGTTTTGTTTGCAGTAAGAATATTTCGATATAATATACCTCCATGCTTATACGTATATGCTGCCCATGTTATTTTAGATCACAATAGTTTAACTCACTACCACGTTTCTAATTAAAATAACACCAAACATGAAAGTACAAACTAATCATCGTTGGCTAATCCTACCAATAAATAGAACACGCAACAGATGTGTTTTAGAGATCTTTTTAACATTTACAGGTGATTGTTCGATAGAACTACTGTTTTCAGGTGATGGTGTGCTTATCAAGAATAATACGAGCAATAATAATTTGATTGGTGTTTTATTAGTTGTTGCTACCAGTTCCTTTAAAGCTTGCCCATGTACTGGGTGGCCAATAAACCGAGCTAGCATTGGGAACTTGAATAAGTGTTTTCTGTGTCAATGGTTTTGTATTTACTTGTCAACTTTTTGAAATTTGACCTTTGGCACATAGTTATGAATAAAATCAACAAGATCCAAAAGATCAAAATAATTGCTTTTTATTATCAAAATATGTGCTCAGTTGTGCTTACTTAAAGAGCAGTCACTCGTCATTTTCAAGTCAGGAATCGTGCTTCTAAACCTGAAATACTCCGATTAGATCCCATATGTACTAAGAGATAGCCCATTGGATGCACAAATCAAGGACCGTGAGATTAAGCAAAAATATGTTTCGTTTTATTTGGAGGAAGGAGAAAGTGTTATTAAAATCAGGTACTTCAAGGTTTGTAGATCCTAAACAAATCATCTATATACTGTAATAACCTCGCCGTTTAAGTAAATAATAATAATAATAATAATAATAATAATAATAATAACAACTTTATTATCATTCCTTGTGATTCTACATACAATTTTTTTGTAATATTAAACTTAAACATTTTTATTAATCGTAAATAAAATGTAGTATCTTAGATAAACAGATAGGTAGTGTGAATATTGATAACTTCTTTTTGTACATTTATTCGACAAGAGATAATAAAGTTATATATTCCCCACTGAAATGAGAAAATGGTGCAATGAAAATGACTGGGGAATATAGACCACTAAAACTAAAAAACAGTTTGTGTGTGGTTTTTGCTATAATATTGTCGCGGGGCTAGATAATGAGTGGAATAAAATACAGATTATTTAAATATCGCAATGATGAGTTATTGTTGCTACTGTCATCAGTTTTGCACATAAATAAAATTTAAATCTTCGTTTGTCAAGTTTGCAAGTCAAGTTTTGGCATGTTTTTTGAAGTTATTACTTGTAATTAGAATTTTATTAATTAATAGATATTGATTAAATTTGTTATATATTTTGGGAGCATAGTAAAGGAATGAGCGCTGACCAAATGTCTTATTCATTCTAGTTAGTTGAGCCATTACTTATTTATTACAACGTGTGTTGTGTGCATGATTGATAAAAGAAATGCATTCTTGATTTTTATATGCGTATTTAATAACAGCTAACAAATAAAGCTTAGAAATAGGCAATAATTTAAGTTCAGCCATTATTAAATTTGTAGGATATTTTATAGGTTTCTTCAACATTATTTTAAACAAAATTTTTTGAATTGTATGAAGGCTTTTTGTATACATTCTGAAAGTACCTCCCCACCCGATTATACCATAATTAAGAAGAGATTCTACCAAAGCATAGTAAAAAAGTTCTTAGACGTACAATTTCACGTAGTTTTTTAAATATGTAAACACATTTTCGTAATCTGCTTCCTATATTGTTAATGTGAACATACCACCTTAAAAACTCATCTATTGTTATTCCTAAGTATTTGACAGTGCTAGAACACTGGACACTTTCACAATTACAGTTTACATGTTTACACTTACTTTGGTGAATTTTTAGCTTAGTGATATTACTCTGTTTGGTTTTATTTATGCTGAATGTTAAGAAGGTAGTTTTTTCATAGTTTAGTGTTAAAATATTAGCATCCAGCCAGGTTCTGATACTTTTCAAATCCTGTTCAGCCACTTCTTTCACTTGTGACCAGTAAGATCCCTCAAGAAACAATACCGTGCCATCAGCGTATGATATACTTTAAATTTAATAGGTCATTGATGTAAATTAAAAAAAGTAAAGGACCAAGTACTGTTCCTTGAGGTACACCACATTTTACCACTGTTTCGTTACTTTTTATGTTATTGATCACTACACATTGTGTTCTGTCTAAAAGATAAGTTTGAAACAAATTATGGGCATGACCCCTGATACCAATAATCTCAAGTTTCTTTAGTAATAAATTATGGTTTACAGTGTCGAAGGATTTTTTTAAGTCTAAGAATATGGCTGAACAGAGAATTGAATCATCAAGAGCCGAATAAATATAATTAGTTAAAAGTGCTACTGCATCATTAGTGCTTTTGTTCTCAGTAAAGCCAAACTGTTTCGTAGATAAAATATTATTAACTTGAAGAAAAGATAAAAGTCTATCTTTAATCAATTTTTCAAATATTTTAGAAAAGTTAGATATCAATGAAATAGGACGATAATTATTTACGTCATCAAATGAACCAGTTTTTGGAATAGGTGTTATTAAGGATTTTTTTTTAAACAATTTGGAAAAAAACTTTGTGAAAAGCACTCATTGAATAATTGGCAAAGGGGAAAGGAGATACTATCCACAATATTCTTTAATAATTCTGAAGAAATCCCATCATACCCAGGCGCTTTTCTATCCTTCAATTTTTTAATATTTTTGGTTACCTCATCGGGGGTGGTAGGTGTAAGAAAAAAAGTATTACTAGTAGGGGTTATATTTTTCAACATATTATTTTGTTCATTTTCATTTATGTTAATTTTATTGGCAAGGTTTTGCCCGATATCTGTAAAGAACTCGTTAAATTTATGTGGTGGGATATCACATCGAGGTTTTGCGTTGTTTTGGTCATAATTAAGAGACATTTTGGCAAGTTGGCAAATACTGTTAGGGTTTTTATTAACATTTCTAATTTTATTCTCATAGTAAGTTATTTTCAGCTGTTTTATTAAGGTTGGTATAAGGTTTCTGTAAGTTTGATGTGTTTGTTTTATTACGTTGTTTTCTGAATTTAAGATTGTTTGCTTATACAGACGGTCACGCGCATTGATTGCGTTGATAACTCTTTAGAATTTAACTTTTTTTCGGTGGTGGCTTTTTTCTTTTCAACTATTATTGTGTAACAAGCCTACGTCTAAGCTCAGCGGTAGGGTTACTTCAATGGCGTCGGTTTCGGAAGAGGAGGGTGGGCTTTACCCTCAGCTAGACACTGGATTTGATTGGAACAAAGTTTATTATATTTACACTAACTAACATACAAATAAGCTTATAACTAGGTAACATATATGTACAGAAAAAGAAAAGAAAATGGCGGATTGGCATCCGCAGTTGGAAGCTGGTGTGGTCCTTCGGAGGCGGTGCCGGCGGCTTCCTCCTGCGGTTGCAGCGGCGGCGGTGGCGACTGGCGACGGGGCGGCGGGCTGAGAGCAGCGGCGGCGGCAACGTCGGCGGCAGTGTTGATCTCCTTGGCGGAGGCGGCGGTTGGCGGCTTCCTTCGGCGGTTGCAGCGGCGGCGGTGGCGACTGGCGACGGGGCGGCGGGCTGTGAGCAGCGGCGGCGGCAACGTCGGCGGCAGTGCTGATCTCCTTTGGCGGAGGCGGCGGCTGGCGGCTTCCTTCGGCGGTTGCAGCGGCGGCGGTGGCGACTGGCGACGGGGCGGCGGGCTGTGAGCAGCGGCGGCGGCAACGTCGGCGGCAGTGCTGATCTCCTTTGGCGGAGGCGGCGGCTGGCGGCTTCCTTCTGCGGTTGCAGCGGCGGCGGTGGCGACTGGCGACGGGGCGGCGGGCTGTGAGCAGCGGCGGCGGCAACGTCGGCGGCAGTGCTGATCTCCTTTGGCGGAGGCGGCGGTTGGCGGAAGTGGCTCGAGTTCCCAACTTTTTTTTCAAAGACGGCAGGCAGCAGAGTCCAATGCGGAGGATTGGCTCTAAGTCCCCGTAGGTGATAGGCTCTGGAGAGGGCTGGGGCTGGTAGATCCTTGGAAGGCTGGAACTGCTAGCTGGTCCTGGAAGGCTGGAGTTGAGTCCTGGAGCTGAAGTGGCTGCTGGTGGACTCTCCTGGATTGAGTTGCTGCTGGATTGACCCGCCGAGGCAGAGTGATTTCCTACTGCCAGCGTCTGACTATTTAAAGGAGCCAGTCCTTTGTCAAACGCGATCTCGCAGCTCATTGGTCGAAGTAGAAGGGATGTTTTGCCCGTTTTTGATGTATTTCGGATTATAGCGTTTAATTGAGCGGCGTGATCAATTATCGACTTGATTTGAGTCGCAATCAATAGTCGTTGAAATGTCGATTCTAACGACACCCAATTTGCTAGGTTTTGGTAAAGATTAGTTCAACTTGGAATTTTTAATTCCGTGTTCGGCGTAAAACTTAATTAAACATTACTCTTATGGCGTATGTTAATAAGTTTATTTTGCTTCGATTGGTTGCGCGCTATTTTTATAAGAATTTTGAGACTATTTACGCTTTCCTGGGGTGCTTCCTTCCGTTAATTATAATTTAATGTGTAATATTTAGCCGGATGTACGCGGCTTTTTGTCCTGATTTAACCGTTAGAAAAATGCATCTTAGCCGGGCCGCCGTGTACTTCGAAATTTCTGTAGTGTTTTCTTGCCACCATCGTCCGCATTACGAGCGGTGATATGTTTGCTGGCTGATGGAAAAGTTATTTTTAATCGGCCTGTATGTGCGCTAGAGGCTTGGGCGTTGTTTTATCAGGTGGCGGCTTATTCCTCCTATCGGCAGGCATCCTTATGTGGGATTTTGATTGGGCGCTCTCTGTTTTAAGAGCGTTTTAGTGAAAATTTCTTAATTTAAGTAAATTCAATCTGCAAACATTCGTGAGGCGTATTTCGCTTGCTGTCACCTTTCTTGGCCGGCCGGTTCCAATAAAGTTTATGGTTGCAATCTTGCTGCACTTTAGAAATTCGTTGTAATTGCACTTATTTTTATGATTTTAGGGTTTTGAAAAATACTTTTGCGTAGGATCGCGGCGGTTTGTTAAGCAGATGTAATATTCTTTGTTCTTCTAGCGCCTTTCGGGCGGCGTACATTTCCTTTGTTTTTTCGATCTGTTTAACGGTTCATATCATGTGTTAACCAGTTTATCAAATGACTGTTCGATATCGTTATTTAAAATAGAATTCCATTTAACTATTTTCATATTTTTATCTATCATTTTGTAATTAACTTTTCTGTATTCACGCTTAATAGGTGTGCCACCATTATCCAGTGTGTTATCGAAATTTATCTGACAAAAAATTGGACAATGATCAGTTATTTTAGAAGGAAAAACAGCTGAAAGCAACGAACTTTTTTTAATTTTTGTTCTAACAAAAACATGATCTAAACATGTTTTACTAAAGTTTGTAATTCTTGTTGGTTTATTTATGTATAATACAAAACCTTGTTGACTCATTAAATTCAAATAATTTTGGGCATGTGCACGACTTTCCAATATATTAATATTTATGTCGCCTGTTATAATTTCATTAGGGGTTTTGCAATGTGTAGTAATATATTGTTGAAGCTGCTCTATAAAAGTGTCGGTATCATAGACCGGAGATTTATATAAACAAGTAATGACTGTGTTATTGTTATCTATATGAAATTCTATTCTAAAGAATTTAAATTGATCAATGCTTATTGTTTTAACAAAATATTTATGAGAACTTTTTACTAGTATCAACACCCCATCATTTTGATTGATTTTACTGAAATTATAGTGTGCCTTATATCCTGGAATGTTGAAACAATCTTCATTTTCAATGCACCATGTCTCAGATAATATTATCAAATCAAACTTATTTCTAAATTCAAGTATATAAACCAGCAGTTTATCAAAATTTTGGGCTACACTACGTATTTATATGTAATAATTTAAAATTATTCTTTAAATTATTGTAAACACTGTCTTCCTCATAAAAATTAACATATATTTTACATACGTTACATGTTTCGGCTTATATATTAAACCATCTTCAGGCTAAAAGATAAAGCTTATAAAAATACTGGGGAAAAACCAAAGAGCAAACACCTCACCTAATGTCAAAAGTGGACAGTCATAAATAACCAAACAATTAAAATTAAAACAGACACAAGACAACGTGACCGACATGTCAAATGAAATAAATTATTTGTTTATCTACAACGGTCAGCCAAGGTGAGAACTTTAAATACGTATCAAAGCCACAAAAACCGATAAATGGAATAAGTTAAGCAATTAATCAAATTTTAGATTGAGGCATATATAATTGCTACTGTTTGCAAACTCTGTGACCTCATTGAGGCAACGATCGTTTAACCGGGAGACAATTTCGAAGATTTCGTAAAAAATTAAATTATTGCCCTTAGGGCAGACGTGAAAGATTTTAACATTGGAGTCCCTGTCAAATTTATGATTATTCTCGATAATGTGAGAGGCAAAAGCCGATTTATTATAGTCAAGATGATGAATGTAATTTGGTTTTATTAAAGAAATGTGTTCAGACACGCGCTTTTTGAAGGATCTCCCGGTTTGGCCGACATAAAAAGAGTCGCATGAACCACAATTAAAAAGATAGATACCTGATTTGTTAAGGAGGGGGATAGGATCTTTGTTATGGACTAAGATAGTATTAAGGGAAAAGGGTGAGAAAAAGGAAATTGTAATATTGAAGCGTTTAAAAATGTTTTTAGAGGATTGACAAAAGGGGAAATGTAAGGTAGTGAACGAAAGGTGGTGAGCTCACTTTTGATGTCAGAAGATCTAGTAGATATCAATTTGGTTTGAGTTAGTGAATGTTGTAACCGATGAAAGATAGGCATGATAAGGTTAAGTGAGTAACCGTTATTAACAGCAATTTGTTTTATGATATTGAGTTCATTAATGAAGTTGCTATTACTTAGAGGGGTCAGAAGCAAACGCCTAAAAAGGAACTTGAAGGAACTCAGTTTTTGAGATAAGGGATGGTGAGATGAGAAGGGAATGACGGAATCGGTGAAAGTGGGTTTCCGATAAATTTTAAACTCCAGTGAATGTGAGGCTATGTTACGGGACATCAAGAGATCCAGGAATGGAATAAATAAATTAGTTTCAAGTTCATAGGTGAATTTGATGTTCGGATGAAGGGTGTTAAGCCATTGTAGATAGGTTAGGGCTAACTCTGAAGGTCCCTCGAAAAGTACCAGGATATCATCTACATATCTGCCCCAAAAGATAATATGTTTTTTAAAAGTATCATTCTTGAAAATGACAGATTCTAGATTGTCCATGAATATATCGGCGAAGAGAGGGAAAAGATTAGAACCCATGGCCAGACCCGATAATTGGGAAAAGAAAGATTTATCAAACAGGAAGAAGTCCTGTTTTAAGCAAAGTTTAATTAAAGACAAAAGACATAAAACCTGATCATTAGATAAGTCGCTATTGACCAGACGTTGGTGAATGAGGGTAAAGCATCCATCGGACGGGATGCTAGGAAAAAGGTTAACAATGTCGAATTAAAGAAGAATAGTGTTGTCAGAGATGTGAAGGGGTGAAATTTTAGAAATAAGGTTTAATGAATGATTGACCGAATATTGTGGTTCAAAATTTAAGAAGGAGCGGAGAATCTGGTTTAACCATTAGGTAATTTTAGATACAGGAGTATTGGGGAAGGAAACTACAGGGCGAATAGGAACGTTAGTTTTATGTATTTTAGGTAAGCCATAGAAACGGGGAGGATTAGGATTCATATTAAGCAATTCTTTATGATGTTTATTGAAAAATGTGGAAAGAATATGGCGATAAGTATACACAGTGTTTCTAACTTCAGAAACATATCCAATCATATAAATAGTTCAGGAAAATTAGTCAGCTAATTATCTTCTTATACTAATATTTTTGACGTTTCGTCAGCTCAGCTGACTTCCTCAGAAAATACACAACACGTTGAAATACAATATACTAAAAGGAAAATGAGATTAAGGTTAGATCACTTAAACAATGTATATTTATTCTTACCTTATGTAATGTCGATTGAAATTTTGAGATAGTGAGTTTGTACAATGTTCTAAGGTTAATAATTATTACAATATAGCTTGAAAAGAATATTTAAGACGATTTCGTAGATGTCAGATGTCAAAATTTGAAATTTAAATGTTCTTATTTTAAAGGTATAACTTGATACAAAAATTTTATTGTAAAAGATATCTTGATATTAAGTGTAATTTAAATGATATAGTTTTTTTTTGTTCTGTGTCAATTATAGAAGAAAATTTTAGAGAAGATTATAGTAAATGGAATGAAGGTTTTCTATGTCGGTTTTGTAATTAATAGAATTTGTATTTTTTTTAATTTCAATCATTTCATATATAAGGCGTTTTTGTAAAATATTTTCTTTTTGCAATATTTTAGGTGAGTTAAAATTAACATTATGATAATTATCAACTGCATGATCAGAGAGGGCAGTATTTGGTTTATTTGGGTTTAAAATTTTTGTTTTTATAGAATTTCTATGTTGAGTTAATCTTTTTTTTAGATTTTGTTTTGTTTGTCCTATGTATTTAGCATTGCAATTATTACAATTAATTTGGTAAACAATATTTGATTCAGATTGAATTTTTGTTTTATCTTTTAGATTGTTAAAAAATTGATTTCCTATTGTATTGTAATTTTTAAAAAAAATATTAAAATTATTTTTGTTTGTTAATATTTTACTTAAACGTTGTGACAGTTTTGGTATGTATGGGATTGAAATGTAAAATGGATTTTTAATGTTTTGATTGTTATTAAATTTTTGTCCTAAGCAGTTAGGGTATAAATTGATAGTTGCATTATTATTTGTGTTATTATTTTTAATTTTATTTATTCTTTTCTTAATGTTGGTGTTAATGAAGTCAATAGGGTAATTATTTTTTAATAATATTTTCTTAATTTTTATAATATTATCAATATGAAATTTATTTGAAGATAATAAAATTGCACGGTCAATTAAGCTATCAATTACACTTCTTTTATATTTTATAGATGTTTGAGAATTATAGTTTAAGTATCTATCAGTTTTAGTTTCTTTTCTATACCAATTCGTTTCAATATTATTATTTTCTGTTCTTATTAAAGTTAGATCAAGAAAATTTATAGAATTATTGATAATTAGCTGACTAATTTTCCTGAACTATATGTATACCTAAAAAACAGCTGTTATTAACAAATATAATTTTAATATCCAATCATGGGGTCTTCATTAAGAATAACAAAATCCGGTGAGTCAAGGAAGTTACGGACTTTGCCAACATAGTCATTACGATCGAAAACCACTAAGCAATTACCTTTGTCGGCTTTGGTACATATCAAGTCTGATTGTTTAATCTTTTTTACTAAATTAATAAAATTTTTGTCAAAAGTGTGATTATTTACAAATTGTTTATTAAAACTAGAAAATGTATTACTCAGAAGGGCTCTAAGAGTTTCAGGGTTCTCAACTTTGCAGGAAGCAATAACAGATTCAGTTTCTATAGCTAAATTTGTAATGGAATTTTTGGTCACATGCGTTTTGGGTGAAAACTTAAGACCTTGATTCAAGAGCTGCATTTCGGAATTGTTAAAGTTACATTTGCTTAAATTGAGAACTCTGGGGTGGACTTCAAAATTTGAAAATTTAGCTGGTTGTTTAGATCTAAGATTATTAGCTATAGAAACTGAATCTGTTATTGCTTCCTGCAAAGTTGAGCCAAATTGACTGGGTTTCGGAAAGAGATATTTCGGCGACCCTGACTCGCCTTGTCTCAGGTCATGTTCCATTTATAACGTTTATATATGTTATTCTATTGTAACCAATTTTTGAGTATAAATTGTTTGTCATTAACTGGTATCTCCATCATATTATGTCTATTACGTTAGATCAGAATACAGAGTACAGTTAGTTAAGAGTTTACTCTTCTAATCGTAGGTAGAGCTAAATACTGAAAACTAATAATAGATAGTAGCTTCTGAGAAAAACTTTTATGCAAACTCGTAACAAATAACAATGAATTACAACAAATCATCTGCCTAAGTTTTAAAGATCTCATCGATAATTCTCTCCATAGACGGGTTCTTTCCCAGCTTCTGGATTTCTTGCAGTGCCTCTTCGCGAAACTCTGAAATTACCTTCTTGGTGTAGTCAAAACCTCCATATTCTTCTACAAGAGACACACAACGTATTTTGACTTCGCGGTTGACTGTGCGTTGGCGCAGTATATCTGCAAACCGCTGTTAAGAAATGTACTGCTTATTCAATAATCTCAACTGTGCAACTGCAAAGGATACCCAATATCTGCTTATCTTCTGGATGATTGTGAATTGCATAGAGAATAGGGAAGCTGAATTTTCCTTCAGTGATATCCTCGCAGAAGCTTTTCATTTTCATATACTGAAAAAGATGGGAATCAGTTATATCAAGCTATAAACCTGTGCCTGTTTAATGAAACTATCATTCTTGTAAAAATGTTGTACAGTAGTACAGGAAATAGATTTATTATATACCGGGTGATTGAAATTCGAAAAAGTATTTTAGTGTAAATTGCAATGACTAAAATAAGCAAAAAAAGTTCAGATACACCATTACGTTACAGAAGTACTGTCACGTAAGGTTCGAGGTAGATCATCCCCGTTTTGCTTGTATAGATTATTCACTTCAGATTTTACAAAAGAGGTAAGAAGTTAAAGATGCCTATTTGCAGAATCAACAATCAGCAGCTTTATCAAAAATGTCAGAAGCCACAATTTCCAATTATGTTGAAATAAGAAAAATTAATGTCAGATTGTTACTACAAATGCTTGCGACAACTGAAATGCTTGACCGGGTAAAAATGTGCCAGCTACTTTTAATGATTATGAAACCCGACTGGACAAGCGTATAAGAATTGTGACTGGAAAGAATTATCTAGTATGACCCAGATGTCTACATCATAACTTTCTTCCCACAATGATTTTCAAAGTTGTGCCATACTCAGCAAAAATTATAGCAACCACCACGAAGTAGTTTAAAAGTGATTATTATGGAAAATTTATGTTTAAATTCAGAAACATCTATTTCCCATTTATAAAACTGCTGATAATATATCACAGTGTATAAAAATTATAAAAAATTGAGAATATTACCTTCTAATACCAACAAACATTAAATGCTTTTATTCAGATACATTATAACGCCTTCTTGCATAAAATGTAATTACCTTGAAAATATATCTACAGTGACCGCCAAAAAGTCGGCATCAAATGAGAAACATTTTCATTTCAGATTTTTCAAAAAAACTTTTTATGGCAATAATTTGTGTTTGTCTGAAAACCGATTTAGCCCTATCACATATACCGACTGATTTTTACTTACTTCGAAAATGGCGTTTTTCGAAATAGTCAAAATCTACAAAAAAATTATTTATTGGAAATTAAGTAAGATTTTAATGAGATTTCAAGGCCAGAAAATAACGTTTTTCTTTAACTTTCGGAAAAATTTTATTTTTCAATTTTTTTCAGTTTTTTTGGTGAAGGCTTTAAAGATTTATAATTGGCAAAAATAATAGAAAATTTTAATTACTTCTTTAGATTTTTTATTATTTACCGAAAAGGAATATGTCCATGTAATATTTTCACGTTTTTTATGCATAGGGCTTTTTAGTAGAAATATTTTCCAATAACTAATATCTATTGAAATGCCTTTTAAACACTCTAATCTACCCCTGTTAATAAATGACCGTTAGAAAAATCCTGTAAATGTTCTCTTACAGTTGTCTAAATGAGGATATTGTTTTTATTCAGTTAAAATTTTGTATGCAGATAGAAAACCACATTTTAAACAACTTTTTTTGCTAAATTTTTTGTCTACATGATGCCCAACTTAAATGTATGCAGCTTTAAGCAGGTGAGTATGCAACACACATTACATTTCAATGGCGAATGGTGTATGTGTTGCATACTCACCTGCTTAAAGCTGCGTACATTTCAGTTGGGCACCCAGTATATTGAGACTTAAAATGTTTTAAGCAATAAAAGATTACCATCTCCAAACATTTCCCATTTAATTTGTTTTTATGTGATAAACAGTAACTCATATTTTAGTGAGTTGTGGCAATTTTAAGTTAATCTTAATAATAAAAGAAAGTTGTCACCTCAACAATTTTCTTGAAATAAACTTTGTCATCATGTAAAGCCGTAACTCCTAAAGAAAAAGTTAAGTTCTTGCCAAATGTTGCCATAAAAGTCGAATTTAGATACCTTAACCTGTTGTTTAAATGCACTTGTTAATATTTTACTAGTATTTTTAGCAAATAAATCTATTGTCAAAGTCTATTCCAGCTTTGTACTCAATACGTTTTGCAATTAGGAAAAAGACGTTCTATGGTTCTAACGTTTGCATTGCAAAATATACCTACCTCTTGAGAAGTTAAATTTTTGTAGTCATCTATAATTTGATATGCTATTCCAAAAATGCTAGCCAATCTCGACACATTTATCTTTTCAGTGCTGTGCATCTGCATTAGAGCCGCAATTAGCTCGAAGAACATACCTGTTTCTGTAAAGAAAATAGAAAGATAGAGTTATACATTCTCGTCCAGTTTGCTACTTACTCCCCATCACCATTTCTTTATATTCTTCTATAGTAGGGCAAATATTATGGTCTCGCCAGTACAGCTCCATTCCCTGACCTCTTAGGCCCTTTAGAACTAGCTCTATTATGTTTTCAGTCTCCTGTTAAACCAGAAAGTATGATGTAGCTGTTTAAATTAGAGTAAATGGTGGCTATGAGACGAAAACTCACACATAAAGTCAAAAAACATTGCTGATGTACGTAGAAACTATTGCCTTGACCTTTCTAAAGATAACTAAAGGTCTATAACGGGCAATATGAAGAAATATGGAATGGGAACCTGGAGTTCTACGTAGTTAAATTAAAAAATACTAAAGAACAGCAAGTCTTCTGGCAACGACAAAGTTACTATGAGTGATACTGGAGTGAAGGATATATGGACGATTTGCGAATAAGTCTAGCGACAGAAAACGGTTTATCAACTCTGCCCACCATTTATACAACAGTGACGCTAATACCTTACACAAGCAATCCCCTTTTACATGTTATTAACGAGTGGCTCAAATGTGGCCTTTTATTTCAAAGAACCGAGGAGCAGAGTGGAATTGTACCAGGGAATAGTACAACGAAACATATCCAGAGCCTACAATAATTTACAAAAAAATAGGAAATTTAATACTGTCACTATGCTATATCTCGGCTAGTACTTTTTCAACACTTCTTGAAAATACTAGAAAACATGACAGCTCATAAACCTCATCGGGGTTGATATGAGATCAGCATATCTTATTTCAGGTTAAATAATACCACCCAAGAGTATGTATGTATAATCTGTAACCTCATTTACTTTGCGGTGTAGAGGCTGGTGCTTTATGCGCTGGCATCTGGCGGTACAATGCTCAACTTGCCCCGGATTTGGGATACAGAGTTGGATCGCGCCGTTGGTGCTTGCACAGCAACCATTGTGTGAGTTGTGTGTCTTGGTGATGTGTTGACCTTGTTACTCTATCTCTTAGGTATGTAGTTCTGAATAGAGCACAGTTAATTTGGTGCACAACTGTGAATGGTCTCACTGAGCCCGATTCTAATCGCCAAGGATACGGAAAAATTCCGACCCCAGCGGCATTCGAACCGAGGACTTGCTTAATGCAAGCCTGGCGCTTACCCATCTGCGCCACGCAGCCTCTATCCACCCAAGAGTATTAAAACAAAATCTGGAAAAAGAAAAGACTACAGCTTTTTATATATATTGAAGATCTACGAGGATGTGCTGAAAAGTTCCTGGTTTTACATAGAAAGTAACGTGCTAGCGAAATATCAAACATATTTTATTCAACGTTCTCCCCCCTCAAGCTAACACATTTAACACGTTTTTGCAGTTTTCTTAACCCCTCCAAATGTCCAAATGGGGACGGTTGTCCCTCCAAAAACGCCTTCGCAGCTGCGATAACTTCATCATTGGAGACAAACTTGGTACCCTTTAGTTGTTTCTTCATCTGTGGAAAGAGGTGGTAGTCCGAAGGGGCTAGATCTAGAGAATAGGGCGGGTGGTTCAACAATTCGAAACCAATTTGGTCGAGTTTCGTCAGGGTGTGGTGAGCGGTATGGGCAGATGCATGCAACGGCGTGTCTGCTTTATTAATGCGTGAAATGAAAACTCTCGCATGTACCATTCTGTTACTGTGCATGCGTGCTACAGAATAGTTAAAGATGCTGCAGTATTGTTTACACTTTGTGTAGTGCCGTAAGGCGAGGCACACGTTACCTGTATAATGATATTTGGGTAACAATAAATGAAAAGTATTGTTTACACGGGCCTCACTTACTCCATTAGCACCAAAGCCAGTCACTTTTCAGCACAACCCCGTATACGGAGTACATAATAAGAAAAGTCTTATCGATAGGCGGGAAAAGCAACCGACTACATACTCTCATCTCAGAAATGTGGTACGCTATGAAGTGGTATATGAATTTGTTAATTTGAGATCTTAATTGAGGAATCAAAGTGGGTCACGAAAAAAAGACAAAGAAAAGTGCCATAACGAGAGACAACGTTTAAATTAACTAAAATTTGACGGAAGAAGAATGAAGAGGGTGTACCAGGGATCTCCAACTGAATTCATCAATAACTTACAAACACCGGTTGGCAAGACTTATTCAATATCCTTCAAACAAACGCCTAGAAAGATATGTTTAGAAAACCACCTTACCTTATATACTCGTTACAGTTTGAGAAAAAGGGAAAAATATAAATGAGAGGCATTCTCAACATTTCATTCTCTCTCTACCATAGTAAGAAGTTATTCTTTGTACAGTAAAAAATCTATAGAACTACACTACCTGTATTATTGTATTTATACAGGGAGTTTATTATAACGCGCAATGTGTAAATGCGTTTATTTTAAAATGCAATATGGAAACGTTACTGACTATGTAAACAGATAATATATTCTACGGAGAAAGGAGTTCTGTTGATCAAATGGTATAAAAAGTTCACAAGACTTTACTGCAAGTATGTGGGTTATTACATGCCCTGTTGTTCTTTCTAATACTTCTTTTTCAATAAAATTACGGTTCGTATATTGCATTTTAAAATAAACGCCCCAGAGACTTAGTTATTAAAATACCAAATTATTTTGGGTATGAAGTTCATATTGTCTGCGGTTTGGAATGGTATATGTTCTTTCTTAAAAATTAATAGAGTGCACATCATGTCGATATCAGAAGCATTGACAACTTACTGAAGTAGAGTTCAGTTATTGACTTTCCAACTTCTTTTCTGGCAAAGAGGATTTTCAGTAATGGACGTTGAGAAACCATTACCCTAATAAAGTCTTATTTATTCTCTGAATGTCATTTTTTTTGGCAAAAATATTAGAATGGGCGAAACCACCAAATCCAAGAACGCAGAACACGTCTGGAACGAAGACCACCACATACAGTGGGATAACGCATCAATTGTAGCTAAAGAGGAAAATAGATTCCGTCGGAGGCTGAAAGAAGCTACATACATAGCGCTGGCAGTAGAACCAATTAACCACGCTAGCGCAGAACTAAAGCCCATTTGGATGCCACTACTGCGCAGAGAATTACAAAAATAGTCTACTGCGTATACACCGGTAATATATATATATAAGTTTACAACTAAAATATATAACCGCCCTGGTGGCCTAGTGGTTAGAGTGGCAGACTAGCGATCAGCGGTCCCGGGTTCAAACCCCGGGGGAGGCACAAATTTATGTAGAAAAACGTATAATATCAGTCCTTCTCAGGACTAACCTGGAACACCTGAAGACAGGAGTAGATCAAAACTCCCGAAACGTTGTGTGATTTACACCCTAGACAGTGGAAAAAGTCCGAAAACATATCATAAAGTCTTATTTGTTTCATATTATCATAACACAAACTTGGAGACGTACTCGAGAGACACCGATACTAAATGCTATATTCAGTTTTATTGAGTATATTAATATGTAAAGGAGTCTTACACCCGTATGCATAGTCGTTCGCCAGCGGCTCGCCGGCGACTCGCCGGAGTTTCGTTATGAATAGTATGTTGGCGGCACTGTACGTCTATGTCAAATTCGAGGTTAGCAGGTTAGATTTTGTGTCAGTTTCTGTCAAAACTGATGGAAATCCTAACCTGATAACCTCGAATTTGACATAGACGTACAGTGCCGCCAACATACTATTCATAACCAAACTCCGGCGAGCCGCTGGCGAACGACTATGCATACGGGTGTTATAGTGTCATTCGTCTTGGCTTAAAAACAGTAATATCATCGCGTTATACCAATTTATTATTTTTAGTTATAAGAAAAATAGGATATTGCATATATTTATGAATTGTTCTAGTTATTTGTACTTGTTTTTGCATTGGTAAGATAAATTGAGCAGTCATCTGCATTACCTCTGGTTTGATAAAATCCAACGTGAGCCACAGTGCATTATGAAGTGCATACAAAGCGGAAGAAAATGTGCTACCGACTCCATATATATTATGAGCAACTGGATTACCTCGTCTTACGGTTGAACTGTCCAATATATCATCCATGCTGAAATACAAAAACACAAGGCTCTTTAACGTTGTAACATTAAGGGCCGGTTGCAGAAAGCAATGTTAAGTCTGGTGTTAGCTAACATCGTGTCAAAGTGAACAAAAACGAATCAAATCTCAAATCTTTATGGTAACTAATACATTAGTAAACAAAATTTGATGCGATTTTGTTCACTTTGACGCGATGTTAGCTAACACGAGACTTAACATTGCTTTCTGCAACCGGCCCTAAGTCAACCAACTCACAGAAGAACAGCATTTTGAACTATCTCAGTAATGTACAGTACTGTAGCCAGCTTTTCGTCAGAAATTTTTAACCAGCCATTCCACAAGCCAGCTACTCTCTCCCTGATAGCGTTACCTGGTTTTGATTCAATGTAATAATAAGGCTGCAGAACAATCTAAAAATAAAGCAATATTGGAAACCCATAATAAGAATCTCTATCACCAACCTTATTTATTGGATTATCTTCACTTCTACTATAACGATCCACAACATATGATATCTTTGAAGGTTTTTCCTGGTTTTCACACATTTTCTAAAATATATTTTAGGTAACTTCAACACATATTTATACTTTGCAGTTGCATTTAATATTTTTACAATAGTATCTATCCTAAAATCTTTTCATTGTTATGGCATTCTAAAAGATATAAGAATTCTGCCATTTTGAATAGCTGAGATTGCAAACGTTACTCTTGATCAATAGGACAACAAATTAAGTTTGCAAGTTGTTGATATCGATAAGGATAAAATTTTAGTTAATAGCCATATCTCCTATTACGTTTGAATTTAGGCATATGTTTATCATATTAGAATAAACAAAAAGAAGTAGGTATGGATTAATGCAAAACACGAATCCATAGTTTTAATCATTAAAATATATAGCTACTTGCAGTTGCAAAACAACTAACGTAAGATATCCTAAAAGTAAGCCATATAATTATTGTAGTAATAGTGTATAACCTAAATCAATTTTTTTTATACGCGGATTGAAAGCAGATAAAATTCACCATCAGCCCGTTAAGTATTTTTCGTAAAAAGTTAATTTGATTTTTATATCCCGTTCGCTGAATTTGTGATTCTGATCAGGCCTTGAATTTGAATGCTTTTATCAGTGTACTACTAAGTATATATTTTCGGGCCCGGTAGCTGAGTGGTTAAGCATTCTAACCACTGATCTAACGGTCGCGAGTTCAATCCCGGTCCCAGTGAAGTTTTTAAAAATTAAAAATGTGGATGAGAGCCTCTACCGCATCGCTGGCCAAACAGTTGATCGCAAGAGATTTTTAAATAGATTGCAGAATTATTTTATAGGTGGAGCAAAAAATGTTTAATCTTATTAAGACTCCCGTGAGGAGTTATTAGTCCCCCATCGGACGCCTCCCCAGGTGGCGAATAGGGGAAAGGTCGTCAGATATGTCGGGTACCGGAAAAATAAGATATCCGGGGCGGACCAAAACTACACCGAATATCGTCGGGATAAGCGATAACCTGTATAATGTCAACAGCCTGTAACCAACAGCAGAAAAAGATGAAGAAGAAATAGAAAAATGTTATAAAGAAATCGACGAATTGCTTAAGATAGTTAAAAAGCAAGATATAACTATTATTTTAGGTGCCTTCAATGCCAAAACAGACAAAGGAGCTGCTGACAACTGCGTTGGTTGCTATGGTCTAGGCCTCTAGGCGAACGTAATGACAGAGGGGAAAGGCTAATAGAATTCTGCCAAAACAAAGAATTAATTGTTGTAAATACACTTCCTAAGTGCAGGTTGTATACGTGGACGTCTCCCAAGCACACAGAAGAGAGAATAATACGAAATCAAATAGATTTCATTTTAATTAATGAAAGATACAGAAATTCTATAATATCTGCCAAAACATACCCGGGCGCTGATGTAGGGTCTGACCACAATCCCGTAGTAGCGATAATAAGAACAAGACTAAAGAGGATAAAAAAGAAGTACAATAAACAAATGTTAAAACGAACGCTGCTGAAAGATGAGAAGATCAAAGCTGAAGTAGTAAAAAATCTACGGGAAAATCTATAAGAAACAAATAATCAAAATCAACCAGAAAATAGTGATATAAATATAAAATGGGAAAAAATAAAAAATACGGTAATGCAGGTAGCAACTGACAAATTAAACGAGATACAACGAAAACCGAAGCAAAATTGAATGACTAATGAGATACTCCAACTTATGGAACAACGACGTAAAAATAAAAATCGGAATCAAGAAAAATACAAAAGAACTACACATATTGATTAAAAGAAAAATTAAAGAAGCAAAATAAAAGTACATGACAGAAAAATGTAAAGTAATAGAAGCGTTACAAACAAATCACCATACTTTTAACATACACAAGAAAGTTAAAGAGATTACGGGTACAGCTAAAAGGAAACAATACGGTTTATTAAAAGAAAAAGATGGTACAATATTACTTGATCCTAAACGAAGAATGAATGAATGGGAAGAATATATAAAGAGTTATTTGGAGACAACAGAACGAAAGTGAATACGGAACACAGTGAAATAAAAAATATGAAACACGGTAAAGCAGTCGGCCCAGACGAGCTCCCTATTGAAATCATAAAGTTAATAGAGGATGAAGAATTGCAGCCTCTTATAGATCGATGTAATGATATATACAAAACTGGTGTGATACCTCGGGAATGGTTAAAATCGACATGTGTGGCGTTACCAAAATAGAATAGTGCGAGAGACTGAACAGAATATAGAAATATAAGTCTTATGAGCCACACACTTAAAATCTTCGTAAAGATAGTACACATGAGGATATATAAAAAGTTAGAGAAATAAATCAACGATACCCAGTTTGGATTTATAAAGGGGCTGGGAACTAGAGATGTATTATATGGAATTATTGTTTTGATGCAAAGATGTCTAGACATGAATATAGATGTATATATGTGCCTAGTAGATTATGAAAAGGCATTTGACAAAGTTCAACACCAACGGCTAATAGAAATACTTAAGACCAAACAGATTGACGAACATGATCTACGAATCGTTCAGAATTTATACTGGAATCAAATGGCTAACGTTAGAATAGAAAACGAAACGACAAAGGAAATTAAAATTCAAAGAGGAGTGAGGCAAGGGTGTGTACTGTCGCCCTTGCTATTTAACTTATACTCCGAAAAAATATTTCAGGAAGCACTGGAAGAGGGAACAGCCGGAATAATAATAAACGGAACACCCATAAATAACATTAGATATGCCGATGATACCGTAATGCTAGCGAATGACATCTCGGATCTTCAAAGAATGATGGAACGGCTAAATAGAATCAGCGAATCATATGGTTTGCACGTAAACGTAAACAAAACCCAATGTATGGTCGTATCCAAAACCAAAAATGATGTAGCAAGCTTAACAATAAACAACACCATCATTGAAAGAGTAAGGAAATATAAATATTTGGGGACAATAATAAACGAGAATAACGATCAAATACAGAAAATAAGAGTACGTACGGATAGAAACGGCGAGGGCTGCTTTCATAAAAATGAAACACTTACTATGCAATAGGGACCTAAATATGCAAGCCCGAATCAGATTCGTGAGTTGTTACATCTTTTCTGTTCTTCTATACAGAATGGAGGCGTGGACCCTTAAGAAACGAGAAATAAACAAAATTCAAGTCTTTGAATTCTGGTTGTATCGACGTATGTTACGGTTCTCGTGGATAGTAAAGATGACGAATGAGCAAGGTCTACATCAAATACATAAAGAACGCGAACTAATAAATACAATAAAGAGACGAAAACTGGAGTATTTCAGACATATTATGCGTGGAGAAAAATACCATATGCTACAGTTAATTATACAGGGAAAAATAGCAGGGAAGAGGAACGTAGGAAGACGAAGAACATTCTGGTTGAAAAACTTACGAGCCTGGTAGAACTATTTAGGACAGCAGTATCGAAAATAAGAATAGCTGTTATGATCACCAACCTCCGATAGGAGAAGGCACCTAAAGAAAAAGAAGACTTAAAAGTGACGTGACTAAACTTAAATTACCAATCAGTAGCTTGAATGCTTAAACAAAGCGTAATTTTTATTTTATGAATGACCTGCAAATATATATATATCTGCTAAATTGCCAAATATTTCTGAAGCAATTTCAAACATTAACGAAGATTTAAAAAATCTGTCAATTTGGTTTAAGCAGAATGGTTTATGCTTAAATTCTAATAATTGACATGCACTATGTATAGGTTCTGATAGATTAACAGCAGAATTTGCAACGCAATATTATAATATTGTAGTGGACGGCGCAATAATCAAGTGGAGCGATCATGCAAAAAACTTAGGCATCACGATAGATAACCGACTAGCTTTTGATTTTCACGTAAAACACCTTCATCAAGTGTAACAAACGACTTCCGGGATTGGACCGTGTCATGATTGAGATCGAAGAACTCAACGTTTCGCCCACTTTCGTAAGGGGCTTCATCAGGAGGAAAAAAGCAAAAGAGCACGGTAACTCAACGTGTTAACCACGCCAGAGGCGAAACTCTTTGCAAGGGAAGGGACAGAACAGAACTCAACGTTTCGCCCACTTTTGTAAGGGGCTTCATCAGGAGGAAAAAAGCAAAAGAGCACGGTAACTCAACGTGTGAACCACGTCAGAGGCGAAACTCGACTATCGAGTTTCGCCTCTGACGTGGTTTACACTTGTATTCAGTGGAACACGAGCCACCAAAGAGCATAACCATCTTGCGGGTTTTTGCTCGACTTCACAAGGTGCAAGGCACATTAAGCCAGAAAATGCTGGGTGTTCATATACAAATACTACGCGGTCTAAGCCGAAAATCCATGTTAAAAAGAATAATTCGAGTAACCGCGAAAGCCTCAAACAGTATATAACTTTTCACCTCTCTAGCTCCTCAGAAGAAATGTAAAGGCTAAAATAATGCTTTTCATCCCTCCAAATTATCGAAAAGTGATAAAAATAGGTGGGAGGCTTCCCCCAGAAACGGCGGGTGATGGAAGAAAACTGTGGTCATATTCGGATTCAGGAGGTCATTTTACATAAGGATCAGCAGGAATGGTACCAGGGCCGACCTTCATGCAGACCAGTGTTACCATTACATTCAGAGGGGTTACAATGCCTCACAAATCCTTCCAAAATAAAGTTAGCTATATCCAAAGCTGCCGAGGCAAAGCACCCATGAGGAGCGATTCAACTTACACAAATCAGGACTGGCATGGAATGGCCGAAAATTTGCCTAAAAACATCTAATTCAACTTATCAAAAGTTCCAAAAATTGAAAAGGATCATCAGAAGAACTGAGGAATGCAAAGTGTGGTTGAAATTGATAAGGATATAACTGTAGCTTGTTCAAAAATCGTTAATGATGTTAATAGGGTTGCCTAACCAGTTAGGTAGAAATGTACTGGATTTTTGGAAATAAATGTGAATAGTGAAATCTAATTAATTATTTGAAATATTGCATGCGAACCTACAAAATGAGCTTAGCAAAATGTCTAGGTTACATCGCCAAACCTGTATTTTTACAACGGAGGCTTCAGCAATCCTTAAAACCTTGGAGCATCCCCAACAAGATGGAGGAACGGACTTGGTAATAATGACAGATTCTCTGTAAAAAAAAAGTATTATCAAAAATTCGCAACTGTCACGATTTCAACAAGTAGCATTTGGAAACAAATAGCAAAGTCGCATCTGTCAATAATTAGTAAGTAATGGTTGACAAATATTGTTTTGTTGTCATTTACCTTTCAAAAATGTTCACGCACAAGGAAAAAGACGACATGTTATTAGTTTATGGGGAATCTCAAAAGAACTCTAGAAGAGCAGTTCAGTTATACGCCCAGAGATACCCCGAACGTGTTATTCCAATTGACAGATGCGACTTTGCTATTTGTTTTCAAAGGCTACTTGTTTAAATTCTGACAATTGCGAATTTTTTATAATATTTTTTTACAGATTTGCTTATAATTTTCGAACGGAAGAAGATAGCAAATTTTTTTCTTCACAAAATATGTTCAGAAAGATTAGCTCTTTTTAAATATTCCAAAATATAGGTATGTTTCCTGGAAAAACATATTCAATGACGTCATTACTTCAATTTCCAAATATTGCAAAATATGATAATTTGGCTTAAAATGGACCTTACTCAATCCCATTTAAGAATCTCTTTTCAGATTTTGTCTATCGTTTTTCCTCTTCTTACAATAGAGCTGATACATCGAGTTTCGCTCACCCTGTACACAGCGTCCTAAAAAAGGTAAAGTGGCACCTATACAAAGCGTGTGTAATTCAGGAGTTATTTGCAGACGAGTTGAATAGCAGATTGGAACTTTGTGAAGAAATAACCCACCAACTTGAAGGCAATACAAATTTTCACAAAAATATTCTGTTTACTGACGAGGCAACGTTTTGCTTGCACGGCACAGTTAATAAGCAAAACACACGATACTGGTCTTCAACAAATCCTAACTGGTATCTAGAAGGACACAAAAAGTACCAGCAGAGAGTTCATGTGCGGGCAGGAATGATGGGAAACCAGATTTTCGGACCTTATTTTTTTTTAGAGTAATTGAACGGCCGAGGTTTATCTAAATTTTAACTCGCCGGGGTGCTACTAGAACTCTAACAAAAAACGATTTCTAGTAGCACTCCGGCGGGTGCTATCGTCAACTTTAATAACATTTTTTGATAGTATCCGAAGTAAAAAAGTTACGCCCATGTTTGTATTAGTATTTTTACAAAACGACGAAGTCCTAAAAGCACTTTTTTAAAAGTTCCGATAGTTCTAATGGAAGTTCTAGTAGCACCCCGGCGAGTTCTATCGATAACTTTCATAACATTTTTTGATAGTACCTGAAGTAAAAAAGTTACACCCATTTTGTGTTAGTAGTTTTACAAAACGACGAAGTCCTGAAAGCACTTTTTTAAAAGTTCCGATAGTTCTAATGGAAGTTCTAGTAGCACCCCGGCGAGTTCTATCGATAACTTTCATAACATTTTTTGATAGTACCTGAAGTAAAAAAGTTACACCCATTTTGTGTTAGTAGTTTTACAAAACGACGAAGTCCTGAAAACAATTTTTAAAAAGTTCCGGTAGTTCTAATGGGAGCTACTAAATTTAATTGTAGCGCCCCGACGAGTTCTATCTATAACTCTAATAACATTTTTCGATAGGACTCGACATAAAAAAGATACGCCCATTTTTGTGTTTTTACTTTTGCAAAACGACGAAGTGCTGGAAGAAATTTTGCAAGCTATTTGAGCCTCTACGGTACCGTATTTTGCGTTATTTTCGAAGGAGAATAAGGAACTTAAGTGGGATAATAATTTTATCGGACTTTAAAGGTTCTTATCTTAGTTCCTCATTCATAGTTTCGCTAAATACACGTCATGTTATTTTCAACAGTAATGACCGGCTCTTTTAACTATATTCTTATATTTGTTCAATGTCCAGTTCAGTCTCATTTCACAGTGAGCTCAGTTCGAAAACTTTATGATCTTCATTCGAAAAGTGTTGTTTTTATAAAGCTTTTAAAGTTTGAGTGAAAATTTGGGGCATTTCTGTGTATAATACAGAAAGTGTTAGTTAACAAGTAACATATATATTTCCATAAATACGTTAGTGATACTCTGTATAATAATTAGTTTTTTCTATATTGTCGATGGCGTGGTAGACGCATTTTATTAAGTTTATTTTGTCGTTTGACCGTTTATCGATTTCTTGGGAATTTCGATTCAAAGATACTGTGTGTCGTTGTAACTTGTTTAGATTAGTTGCAGCTTTTGATTGTGTGTCTGTTGTAAGCATTCTTCATTACATGAAAACGCAATCTGATGTATAACTGTTTATAAGTAAGCAAAGGAAGGTGCCAAGTTAACCACTCAAAAAGCCTATTTGCGGGGGGGTCCTATAGAGTTGAGACCATCGCCATTGTGTTAGCCACCTCCGAGAATCATCAACCTGCTGCTTACTGGGTGGCCTTGAAAATTCCAACTTTCACCATGTACTACCTTGCAGTTAACGAACACAATTTCTTATGTGCAAAAATATAATTATTAATAAAGTGTGTATTGGCTAATAATAATAATAATGGTGAGGCACTAACACCCCATGAAGGAGGTTGGCCTGCAAGGCGGAAGGTCAGAGCTTTCGTATCCACGCTATCACACACGGCTGTCGCCTGTCAAATTCATGACACGTGGTGATGTGGTGAGCATCACGCATTAGACAACCGCATTATTACCCCTTATTCTTTCGAACGCAGGTCTCTAATTATTTAAAGCGACTAGGTAGGCCGCCCGCCAGGCATCGATCTGGGATTTGAACTCCAGACTCCCGCGCCGCAGTCCGATGCTCTAACCACCGAGCCACGCTGAATAAGGTTTAATAAATATGTATTTACTATAATTTGCGTAATAGATTTTAAAATGAATTTAAACATGGTTAACGGTTGCCAACAAATTTTAAGTACGTAATAATTTTTTGTGATAATTTACTCTCATTATACAGTTTTAATATACAACCCAACTCACTCGCGAGCTTATTTTCGTCGACTTTTTAACTTCGAGTCCTATCAAAAAATGTTATTAGAGTTATCGATAGAACTCGCCGCGGTGCTACTAGAACTCCCATTTAAACTACCGGAACTTTCAGGACTTCGTCATTTTGTAAAAGTACTAACACAAAACTGGGCGCAACTTCTTTACTTAGGGTCCTATCAAAAAATGTTATGAAAGTTATCGATAGAACTCGTGGGGGTGCTACTAGAACTCTCATTAGAACTACCGGAACTTAAAAAAATTAAAAAGATATTTTTCCGGTTTATAAAAGATTTTTTTAAATCTTTTTTTATATTAGAGTTCTAGTAGCACCCCGGAGAGTTCTATCGAAAAGTTTTATAACATTTTTCAATAAGTATGACTGAAAAAGAGTTACAGTGGTATTTGTCTGAGGAAAAAGTGAAGTTAGCACTCCAAATTTTCGATTCACATCGTTTTCTCTTAAATACAAATAACTATTTTTAAAAATAGCAAGGAACTCTAGAACTCATTGGGGTAGAACGGGAACTCTTGAAAAGAATAACATTTTTTGAACTTGTGGTGCCAACTTCACAGAGGAATATGGTTCCAGCAAGACACACATTTTGGGATTAATGTCCGCCAGTACCTTAATGATACCTTTCTAAATCGTTGGATAGGCAGAAGAGATCCAGTAGAATGGGCAGCTCGGTCACCAGATTTAAGTCCGCTGGATTTCTTCCTTTGGGGCGACCTTAAAAGTAGGGTTTACTTAAATAGGCCGGAGACATAGAGAGCTTGAAAAATCGCATTCGTACAGAGATGAGGACCATCACACCTGAAGCTGTTTCAAATGCGATTGATGAATTTCAACGTAGAATTTATCACTGCCAGGCTGTGAATGGTGCTCAATTTGAACATTTATTGTAGTTTCCTTTTTTTGTGTCCAGATTAACATTAACTTAAAATAAACTTGTTAGAGTTATTTCAGATTAGTTCAGTTATTATGTTAACAGTGTAGATTGCGTAATAAGCTTAACATCACTCTACCATAACTTTTTTGCTTTTTTCTCAAAAACTAGTTCAGTAAAAGTATTAAAGTTTGATATCATTGAAAAGAGAAAAACATCTCTATCAAATGAGTACAATATAGGAGTACCTTGTCATTTAAAAAAAAATGTAGTGATATTTGCTGTTCCTTTGTTTTTTAAGAAACCACTAACTAAATATCTTCCTGTAATGAAGAACTAAATACTAGACAACTTTTATTTCAGATATTTTTTGATAAAATAAATATTTACCGAGATATATAGAATATTCCATACTTTTCGGACACCCTGTATAAGGAAATCAATTTATTTTAAACACCATTATCAGTTCATTTGTAAAGCGTTACCAAAGAGGACGACTTGTGGAATTTACCTCAAGTGAGTTTTGCTGCTATGGCATGTGTTGATAAAAAACGCTTTGTTTTGAGTTCTTTATCGCAAAACTGTGTTGTGTAAAAATTTACTTTGAAGCAGAAAAACGAAAAGGGAACATTTTGCTGCCGCTAAGTACCGCGAGAGAAAGAGTTGCCAACGCGCTAGATATAGGACGTACTGTTGATCGAATTACCAAAAAAGATAAGGAAAATCTTACAACCGTTGGTATTAAACGTTCAAAACCAAAAACGGAAGACATACCAGAAGGAGAGAAGATGGAAGTTCATATCGGAAGTAGATGACCTTGTCGAAACCTTTAGAAGCTATGAGTTTTAAGTACAAGAAAGACTGTAATCCTAGATATTTATGTGAGCAAACTAGAATTGTGCACCAGCAAGTAAAGCTTTTTTTTTAAATCACATAAACAAAATGCTGTGGGTTAAAAAAACAATTGGTGTTTCTTGACGAAACGCGGATTTTTTCCAAAGGGAAAAATCGTAGAAGCTGGCAGGATGAAAATGTTAAAAGTGCAAGAAAACCTAATGGATCAGGTGGAAAAAAAATGTGTTTACATACAGGGTCAAATAATGGCTTTATACAAGAAGCCAGCTTAGTTTTTGCCTCTACAGCAGACAACTCTGATTATCATGATAACATAGATAGCAAACTTTTTGAAAAATAGATATCAGAGAAACTTATCCCAAATTTAGCGAAACCTTCTTTGATAATAATGGACAACGTATCATATCACAGTCGAGTTATCGAAAGACATCCAACGTCGAACTAGAAAAAATATAAAATTCCCCGACCCAAATGAAAATTGAGCTATTATGTCTATCAAAAACAGTTGAAATTAAAAGAAATATACGTTGTTGATGAAATGTTGCGCGAACACGGACACGAAGTTCTACGTTTGCCGGCGTATCATTGTCATTTCAATGCAATTGAATTAATTTGTCTAATTGTAAACGATTTTACGACAAATATATTGGATAAGATGGATACAGAGATGAACAGGTGTTGAATATGTGGAATGAAGCTTTAAATCAATGTCGACCAGAAAATTGGCGAAAATTTATCGAACATACCACTAAACTAATTTAAACTTGGTTGGAACGAGAAATTGTAACAGATGATATTCCTCAAGTAGATATAAATTCACAAGACGATTCAAATGACGATGGTTTTTTTGAAAGTGATAGTGACAAAGAATAAACAGACGGAAAATTATGATTTTGTGCAATGTTATATATTTAATTGAATTTATAATTTGTTTTATACTTTTCCAATACATTTATATTAATTCGGTGTAAGTGTGCAATTAAATAAATTATGTTTAATTAAAGGAATTTATGGATTCAGTTACAAACAATTAAAAACTGTGTTTTCGTATAATTCGGAAATTAAAATTTTGATATTTTAACATCAAAACTATAATTTGTTACTAGAATGTTTCTTTCTACCCAATCTTAAGCCAATTGTAAGTAACAAAAGATATTCGCTTTTCGTTTTGTATCTAGCCTACTTAGAGCTGACGTGTATGAATTCTTTACTAAGACCTGCGTAAACCGCCTGTCTTCTTTTAACGTACGGGAATTTTTTTAATGCAAGTGTAGTTTTAAATACCAAACACCTTGCAACACTGCCTTCCCAGAGCGGTCCCGACTTTATACTGGTATTCAAGCAGCTTTGTAAACCTTTAAAGTGTGGAACACATCGGTGGATTACTATTTAAAATGTGTGCAAAACTTAAAAATATCGTACACATTCCAATGCAAATAATTTTTTGAAAGTTTTAATAGAGCTATAAAGCATGTATGTTTTGCTAGAAAAAACTGTCCAGTTTAACAAACAAACTGAAAATGCCCCGAAGAAAAAGACAATATTTAAATTTTAAAATTGAAACAACAAACGCCACACCACAAACGTAATATAAAAAGATAATCACAGATAATTCAATTTTTATTATGATTTTACATGAAAAGATTTTCAAATTATATCACGATGTTAAAAATTCTATATCCATTCTATAATAAAAACAATGAAAATTGTATTCACATATTCCTAGCACTTTTGTTTTTAAAACTGGTCGATGGCAAGTAGACTCTTGTGGAAGACAGCGCTCTTACAATCTCACATTTTCCGAAACAAATTGAGATGGGAAAAATTTACATTTTTCACCTCAAGTATTTTGCAAAACTGGTGGAAACCTTATTTCCAGATGTACAAATGTTCAAATATAAAATCAGCAGCATAAACTGTCTGTCAAGTATACACATTCATTAATCCATGCATAGAGACAGACATTTTTTATAGACAAAACTCTTTAAATCTTCAAAATGGGTATTTCCATATTAATATTAATTCTGATTTTTTGCACGCTTCTAATACTGCCCCATGCTGGTTATATGATATAGTAAAAATGTAACCTTGATAATAGTCACATCATATAGCCCCTAAAGCAAGCCAACACTCACCCGCAGATATTTATTCAAATATGTATCACACTTACACTTTTATAAATACAACGTCAACCACAGAGAAAATCTGGGAATTATGTATGTCGTCTACTGCTAAATAAGAACTGCTAACCAATTTCGAATAATGTTGCATATTTATAGATGCGTATTAGATAACGTCAGATGCATTTCTATTTTATTTGAACCAACCAGATGACCTTGTAAAGAGTATGTTAATTGCTGTTATCTAGCAAACCTTCACAAAGTAGTTAATTCCTTGCCGTAGGCCACTGCCCAATAAGTAATTCAAATTACATATTCACCTTAAATTTTAGGATTATCAAACAATAAGATGACAAATTTATCAAACACTACTAGAGCTTCACTTCCCACAAGACTTGGGTGATATTTTAAGTGTCGAAATTTAATTTAAAAAAACTTTATTTTATTTCCACACTGAGCAATTATACAATGTCTTTACATAAAGAATGCTGCATAACAACTGACTTAATTCTAATTGCAATCTGTCTACAAGCAAGCAAGCAAGTTGATAAGATAAGGAAATGACACCTTGGAAGATTATCAAAGCGTGCTTTATCTGTCCCACGTAACTCTTGTAACTGTACCTATTACTAAAAATGGTGTTAATAAAAACAGTCACGTTAAAGACAAAGAAGAAATATGCAATAACTAATTAGGGGGGGACAAAGTGAACGTATGCAGATTTTTCAAAACAATTGCATCATCTTCAGTAAAAAATATGTTTTCGTTAGCAAATTTTTAGTTTCGCTATTACGATGGTTTTGCACTTCAGCAACTAATATTGATTTGATATTTATATTAAAAGATCCACTCTTATCGATATTTGCCAGTTTAATAATAAAACGTTTGCATTAACGTTATGTTATTTGGATTATAATCAATAAATAAAGATAATACTAGAAACTTTAATCCGAAAGTGAAACTAAATTTAAACAGTAAGTTTTTATTGAAAACTAACGATAGTCACTTTGTTTTCTTTTCGTTTTTATAACATGGTAAGTGGTTCGATAAAACAAAAAGGTATGTAAAAGCAGATGTACGATCTGAAAGAAAAAGAGAATTAGTAAGAAACAGCACCTTTAAGAGAGAGGTTTTGACTAAATTAATTATAAAGTGGACCTGTAGAATGATGTAACTAAGCAATTTTAAGAATCCAAGCAGCTGATTATCCAGGATAGCAGGTAGATGTAAAAGGATGACAACGGTAGTGACCGTTATTAGAAGAACATGTGCGAGTTGGTACTTCCGAAGTTACAGAAATTTCAAGTTGTGGCGCTTAGACTATAATTTAGGTAGTATAAACTAAAAATTTAAACAAATAACTTAAAAGCGGGCATAAACATAAGTGCAGCTAATATTTAGAGTTCTAATGTAAAAACAAACATCTAAAGTTTTAAATTGCTTTAAAAGGTTGTAAATCAATAGTGACAGACTCGTTTAGGACTGTATATTAAAATTGTAATGTTAGTTGTAATGAAAATGTTGTCTTATGGTGTGTAATGAGTTAATTTGTATTTTTAAAATGTCAAATTTATATTTTGAAACGTCCATTTTATGCAGTTGCTAGACAAATCGTGGTACGCAGGCTGGTTGCGTAGGAAAATTCATTTTATTACAGTAAAATGAGTGTATTTTTCAAAACGGGAGAAAATACATTGATGTTTCCAATACTCCAAAAATTATAAGAGCACAAATTATCAAATGGATGCCAATTAAACTTATATAAAATAATTAAAGTTTTGTCATTTGACATTTACCCTTTCGGGAGTGCTATCATCCACGACTTGGTGCTGTAGCCTGTTCTGGCTATTTTAATTTTAATTTATAATGATGAAAATGCTGGCTACGATTGCCGGAACGATACCGACCCCGGGCAGCTCAGAAAAGCCAAGGTATCAATTAATAACCTCAAGTTTGTTACCCAAGAACGAAAGGCAGAATGACTTTTATAAGGGTATAATAAGTTTAGCTGGATGCATATCAAATTAAAGTGTATTCAAAAGACAGGAAATAAAAATATAACAATGTTTGTAACTCAATCAGGTCTCTTCTAATAGTGGATATCGTTCGCTCATATTCGGGCCCTGCCAGTCACTTATGCACCAGGTTATGCATAGAGTAGTTTTACTGGCTCGTAGGCGGATCGGCGAATCTGAATGCTGCAATGACATTTGTTAGCGAGATCCGCAAGTGACAGCGGTACGTAAACATGAAACTCGGCTTTGAACTTTTAATCGGACAAAATTTCAGGAAATATAATATTAAATAACGTGTATACCTGGTGCTATTAGTATTATCGCGGTCTGCAGGTGTGGTGAACGTGGCAGGCTTACCGGCGGCCGGCATGTTTAGCTGATTTCTCGCTGGCGAAGGCTTCACACGTCCAGGTGAGTCAAGTTGCACTTGAATTAAGCTCGGGCCTTGCAGGCGGCGATCGCCGTGAAAATGTGAATTTAGGCCGCTGCTCGCCGTTGTCGTGAAATGGCCCAGGAATTAAAACGTACGAAATTATTAATGCAGCGTCGTCTGAATGTCTTGCTTTCGTTGCGGCTACATACAGGCTAGATTTTCTGAGGAGAACCTTAGGCCGCTCTCGCGTTACGTCGTCCAGGTCGTAATTAATGGTTTTAAAGCCTAATAATTAAGCGTTTTGACTAGTGAGAATTAGCTACACGGATCTAAAGTATCCGCTGAGTGAACGGGACCTGCTGAATTATTTTGGGTGCACTGATCGGCAAAATCAACGGGTTATTTAGCGGACTTCTCACCGAATAGCACACAGCGGCACCCTCCTGGTGAGACGGAACAAGCGGGTAAAGTACGTTTTTTTCCTATAAAAATTTTCAAGGTCAAGATAAAATTGGCAAAACTGCTTTCTAAAATTATTATAACATTTACTTTGGTCAGGTTTTTCTGTAAACGACTTGTGTCATTTTGACATTTAAAATTAAATTGTCAACTTTTCTTTTTTGAAACTGAATACGCGTAAAAACCGAATCTTTTAATTAAATGTAAAAAAGCATTTCTGAAGTGTGCAGAGGAACTGTTGGATATGCATCCTAATATACCAGAAGAAGACGTTTACGAAATATTAGCAAGATCTTTTGAAGTACATAGAACTTTAATGCCAGATTTAAATTTTCCACCAATTTTTAGTTCTAAAAAGTTACTAAAACAAATTCTACCAACATATATTTTTTTAAAGAAATCCAAGTTATGCCAACATAAACCCTAAATTATTTGACCTTGAAAATTTTTATAGGAAAAAAACGTACTATAGTTTGGCGGTGTTCTCACCGGATAGCACACAACGGCACCCTCCTGGTGAGATGGAACAAGCGGGTTATTTTGCTGTGTTCTCACCGGATAGCACATAACGGCACCCTCCTGGTGAGACGGAACAAGCGGATAGTTTGGCGGTGTTTTTACCGGATATCACACAATGGCAACTTCCTGGTGAGACGGAACAAGAGGGTAGTTTGGCAGTGTTCTCACCGGATAGCACATAATGGCACCCTCCTTTTTTTTCCGTGGAGGGGAAAAATCTTCAATAAGACACCCACTATTCCGTGCTAGTGGGTAGTGCTGGATTTTTGCCAGCTAAAAAACCCCTCCTTTCCTTATAGTTGTGGACCCCCTGGAACCCCGAAGGTATTGCTTCAGAGGATAAGGTTGTAAATTAGTTGGCATATTTAACTACCTACAGTTTATTCATTTGCCTCTCGTTGTCTACGTCGTTCATCGTCTTCCTTAGTCTTTATAATCTCACTTATCATCTTTTGTATTTTTGCCCACTTTGCTCCATTTTCTGTCATGAGGTTCACTATATTATTCGTCGTAATTTGTGTTTCTAGTGCTCTGTTTGTCCTCTGTCGTATTTCTTGCCATTTTTGACACCGAAATATCGTGTGTTCAGCATCGTCTTCTTCGTTGCAGTACATGCATGTCCCTTCCTCTCTGATTTTAAATCTTTCCAGATATTTCATAAAACATCCGTGTCCGCTTAAGAACTGCGTCACATAAAAGTCCACCTCTGCCTCTTTTCTATTTATCCATGGTTTGATGTCCGGGATGAGTGTGTGTGTCCATTGGCTTTTTTCGCTATTTCGCCATTTATTCTGCCATGAGTCTAATGTCCTTTCTCGTGCTTCTTTTTTGCTAATTCTGTCTTGTTCTCTCCTTTCTTTCCTTTCTTGACACATCAGCTCTAGGGGTATAACTCTTGCCAGCACCATGCTGCCTTCTGTTGAAATGGTCCGATATCCTCTACAGATTCGGACTGCTAGTATTCTCTGCGTGCTGTTTATCAGATCTTGGTTATATTTTCTTTCCAGGGCTTTTTGCCATATTGTACTTCCATAAAGCATAATTGACTGCACTACTGCGTTTAGCAGCCTTCTCTTGTTCTCTCCCCCACCTCCGAATTTTGGCATAATTCGTGCTAGTGATGCTGAGGTCTTTCTCGCTTTGCTGATCGTTACACGTAAGTGTTCGTTGTAGTTCAGACATTTATCTAGCGTTATTCCCAGGTATTTAACACTGTTCTTGGGTTCTATCTGCACTCCGCCTATCAAAAATTTGACCTCTTCTTTCAGTCGTTTCCTCCCCATTAGCAAGACCGCTTCTGTTTTCTGGGGGGCCAATTCTAATTCATTATCTTTCAGCCATTTCTCTACAGCCCTCATCACTTCATTTGTGGTTTCCACTAATTCTGCCTCCGTTTTCTTGACGATTACTGCCGCTAGGTCGTCTGCGTACGCTATGATCTTAGCACCTTCTGGTAGGTTTAATTTTAAGACGCCATCGTACATCACATTCCATAGGAGTGGTCCCAGTATGGACCCCTGTGGTACTCCTCCTGCTACTTTGTATACTTTCCCATTTTCGTCCATTATTGTCCTCTTACTGAGGTAGCTAGCTATTATTTCTCGAAGGTATTTAGCCACTTTCCTTCTCCTCAGGTCTTTCATTATTAGGCGCCATGACACTGAATTGAAGGCGTTTTTAACGTCCAATGTTATGAGAGCGCATATTCCTCTCGTTTTCCGGGTCTTCCTCATCTCTTCTTCTGCCGTTTGGGCCACTTCTTTTATTGCGTCTACCGTAGATTTACCCTTTCTGTAGTCGAATTGTCTATGTGATAGGTCCTCTTTACTTTCTATTTCTTCTACCAGTCTTGCGGCTATTATCTATTCGGTCAGCTTGCCCATCGTGTCTAACAGACACAGCGGCCTATATGCGCTTGGTTCGTCTTCGTCCTTGTTAGGCTTTTTAATCAGTAGCAATCTCGCCTTTTTCCATTCCTCTGGAAATTCTCGTTTTTGGAGTATTTCGTTCATTATCTTTGCCATGCATTCTGGTGTTTCTTCCGCCATCAGCTTGACTATTTCGGAGGGGATTCCATCTGGGCCTGGTGCTTTTTTCACTTTCATCTTTCTTGCAGCTTTTTTCACTTCTTCTATCGTTACCTCTGGTATCTGCTCTTCTTCTCCTCTTTCTGGTAGCCAATGAACGTCTCCTTGTTTTGGAAATAGTGTGTTGATTACATTTTCTCTCATTTCGTCTGGTATTGATAGTGGTTTCGGTCGGATTTTCTTCATTACTATGCGGTATCCGTCTCCCCAGATGTCGTCTTCTACGCTGTTGCATAGTTCTTGCCATGCTCCATCCTTTCCTTTTTGAATACGAAGTCTTAATTCTTTTCTACTTTGTTTGTAGGCCTCTTCTGCGCTCTGAATGGTCGCCTCTGTTTCGTTGCGCGCCCTGCTTCTAGTCACTTGCCTTCTGAGTTTATTGCATTCCATCCTTAGTCTGGCAATTTCGTTCGTCCACCAGTATACTTCTTTTCTTTTTATGCTCTGTGTCTTTTTCTTCATCGAAGCGTCACATGCTTCAGATATGGCTTGCATTAGTTGTGGGATCTCTAGCTTATTTTGATTTTCTGCTTTCATTTTCAGTATCTGTATAAATAGATCTTTGTCTAGCCCCTTTGTGTGCCATCCGCGTCTTCTTTGCCCGTTACAGTCTTCTTTCTTGTCTGCCCCTAGCTCGTATTTTATGTACCTATGCAGGCTAAGGGATTCTTCTTCTGATACTCGCCAGTTTAGAACCTTATTCGCACATCTTTCAGAACAAAAGGTTACATCTATCATGGATTTCTGTTCCCTTCTAACAAAGGTTGGCTGTCCTCCTTTGTTTTGTACTACCAATCTATTTTTAGCAATCCATTCAGCTAATCTTTTACCTCGTGCGTCTTCTCTTTGTGACCCCCACTCTGGGGACTTTGCATTCCAATCTCCTGCGACGATTATTTTCCTATCTGTTCTTCGGATATCTTTCTCTATTTTTTGCATATATCTTACGAAGTCTTCTAAATCGCAGTTCGGCGATATATAACATGATATTACTCTCCATTCTCCTACATTTATCCAGCAGTATCCCTTCCTTTTTTTCTTTCTGCCTGTTCTAAGATTTCTGTTTAATATTTTAATGGCTGTGTCCCACTTTTTATCGGCTACCGATGGCCCTTCCTTTTTGATCAGTCTTACATTGGGTTCGCTAATGATGATCATATCTGATCCCTCTCTAGCCGCGGTTACTTCCTCCATATCGTGTGATGCTACACTTCTTCCGACATTAATCTGTAGTATTTTAATATTTTGTCTATGTCTGTTGTTGTCATGGGACGTCCGAGGTCTCCCATGTCTCACTATCTGTGGATTAGGCGTCAATGACTTCGCTGTCCGGGTCTTCTCCTCCGATACCCTTCATGTTTTCTGTTCTCTGTGTATCATCATTTGCAGACACTATAGTAGTACGTCTTCTTGTTCTCTGTCTTGTTTTTTCCTCTTTTCTGAGTTGTTCCTTGTATTTGGGGCATTTTGCTCTGTCTGCTCTGTGCCCGTCTACCCGGCAAGCTATACAGTGTTCTTTGTTTGTGCAATCTTTGCTTTTATGATTTTCTCCTCCGCATCTGAAACAGTTGTTCATTCGATTGGGTCCTTGACATTCCTTCAGTTTGTGTCCAAATTCTAAGCATTTATAACAGCGTCCTAGTTCTATTTTTTGTCTAATACGGCATATCGTCCACCCTATTTTAATATTACCGAGTTCTAATATTTGTTCCCCTGTTCTTTTGGTCGTTGCTATAGTCGCAGTTCGGTTTCCTGTCTTGTTTTCTCTAATCATGTCTATTTTGATGGTGTCTGTGGGTTTTCCTCTAAGAGCCGCCTTCAGGGTATTTCTGATTTCTTCTTCGTCTACTGTTATATTGATGTCTAGTATATGGATCTTAATCTCATCCGTTTTTATTATGGCTTTTACGTTAATGGCACCCTCCTGGTGAGACGGAACAAGCTGGTAGTTTAGCGATTTTCTCACCGGATAGCACACAACGGCGTCCTCCTAATGAAATGGAACAAGCGGGTAGTTCGGCGGTGTTTTTACCGGATAGCACACAACGGCACCCTCTTGGTGAGACGGGACAAGCGAGTAGTTTGCCGTTGTTCTCACCGGATAGCACACAACGGCACCCTCCTGGTGGAACTAGGTGAGGGAGAAAGACCAGGAAAATTCTAGGAAGATTCTGTCTTAAACTGGCTTCAATTTCCCTTTATATACCCTGGGATGGCGTAATCAGCCGTTGCGGCCGGTTGATTAGAGTGGTAGATTCTTGCTTAGGATGCGCGGAGAAATACCTGCGTCTGCCCGCGATGACGTCGCTTATCGTCTTCCGCACGGCCCAAGGATGTAGCGGTCCTGTACCTATCGTGATTTACGCCATGGAGAAACGCGCGAATTAATTTTTAATTCTAAAATCGCGTTCGCGCTGGGCGAAATGTTACAGTACTGATAAGTAGTAGAAATGCTGTGGACCTGTAGGAGTTCGCCCCTTAGCTGTTACGAGTCCTTCAAAGTAGCCGAAAGTTTCATAAAAGATTTAAACAATATTGTACATATGTCGAAGACCGGATTAAAAAATCATCTGAAAGGCACAATTAATGAGAACTGAATTAACTCGTACAACTTATACAATTAATTCCTGTGAGAAGCTAATACCTAATTGATATCCACAAGTGCCGTCAAATTCAGAAATTAACTAAATTGCGAATTCCTATTAAAGAAGTCTACTTTATCGCAAAAGTCGCTAGAAATGTATTTCAATCATACAAAGACATGTTCCAACCTGAATGAGAGTTCTCTTGCTTAAAAAGAATTACAGAGCTGGTAGAAAAATAAATATTTAATTTGGAACATTTAATAAAGCAAAACGTATATAGTCATATCTATATTTGAATTTAGAGGTTAAGTCAACTGACGTTTAAGAGAGTAAATATTTGAGGAAGGATATGTAGAAGGTAATTTTTACAGAAAACAAAATTTAATTAGATAAAATGCATCCATATGCCCATAGATCATCTCACTATATAGTACATTGGTGCTTTTAAAATATCTCTATCTAGCTTCTACTTATGTGGCTTCACATATCACTCGTGGAAGACAGTCAGCTGCTACGACAAGTACTCTAAGGGGCTTAAATTATGCACCAAATCGTCTAACGGTTTACAAACCACCAACACATATCATTAATGCAACAATTCTCGTTCGGGTCCACAATGTACAAAATTAACTAATAAACATAGAACATGACTACTACTTCTACCATTGAAATAAGAAATACCTTGCCAACTTTGCATTTCTGCTTACCGTACTGGATTTTCTACTCCTCACAGGCAACACTAACTTCCAATGGAAACAAAAACTCAATCAGTCATCGTCGTTTTATTACTCGTAACAACCTCACAGGCTCTCACTTTTCTCTCCCGTCCTTATTACTACTGACCCTTTTTAATATATATAATAGGCAATAACAAGTTAACATATAATATGCGCAACGCCACAGGCTGTATCAAATTGACTTTTTGCTTGAAATGAGGAAACTGCAAGACATGCACAGATTTATCAATTCAAAGTACCTAATGTGGTTAATTTACAGTATCTAAATTTTTGTGTACCCAAGAGCCTGGAGAAGCAAAAAACACGATGGTGACCCGATGAGACGCCAGGTGGAGACGTCGGGATGGTAACTCACCACGGAATTATTTGCTCTAATCTGGTGTGGATCGGGAAGGCCGACGACGACGCATGCGACTGTAGCGACGGATACAATACCTCGAAACACGTTATTTAAATGCCCGCTAGAGATACAACACGGAGGTCTATCTGAGAGGCGCTTGTTGGCAGCGACGGACACTAAGGCTACGCTAACACAGGTACGGCAGGTTGACAGGTTCAAAAACGAGTTTGTCAATGTCAAATTTATCATAGGCGCTACTAGTGAGTGCATAAATAACAGTTTTTATTATTAATTTACCTTTCGGAATGCGAGGGCACAATCATTTCTTTAGGTTAGAAGTGAGACAGATGATCGATTTCAGCCGTAATAAAACTGATTGTGCATGTCACTGAAAAACTGAGTTTGGTTTGACGTACAGAACACGGAGTTTCCCTACCTATGTTAGCGAAACTAACGTGATTTAGTTACCTCAACGGACATTAGAGTCAGCGTACATATATAAAACAAGTAGAGACACTCACTGCCGGTTCCTTTGATGTCAAAATGCCTATTTGGATGACCTTGAACAGCTCCTGGAGGGTACTTTCCGATGGTACTAACAGATGGCGCCACTACCTTATCACATACTAGCAAGATGCCCGTTCTTCGTACGGGCTACAAATGCTTTTTCTTCTAAATCTCAAATGAATTCTAGGGCTCCCCCTACCCTTCATTCGATATGCTAAACTAAGAAACGCCGCAAAACAATATTTTAGGTACAAAAGACACAATATTCTTTCCAAAAAAGTTCTCCATAACCCTTTTATGCTTCACGTACTCCCTGGAAATCTGTACGTAATTTTTATTCTCCTTGTATATATTAATAAAACTATAGTTTTAGTATAACAACAGGGTAATTTTAAAATCCCTTAAACTACTTTATAAATATTTTAAGAATACTTCTATATGCCAAAAAACAATAGTCTAACTCAATAAATATAGGAGATACGAAGAGTTCTTTAAGTCTCCCCGAATCCAGATTTGCACTTTTAGGGGTTGATTAGGGAAAAATCCTGAAAAGTGTTTTTAGACACTTCTATTGGATACATATGCAAGCAAACAATAAGTCGATATCTTATCGGGTTTAAGAGATATCGAAGAATTCGTAAAAACACAGTTTACCGCTTTTCACCCCCTTAGGAGTAAAATCTTAAAATCTCTGTAACCACTTTCTAAATATTTGAAGAATGCATATTATAGTGGTATTAAGCCCACGAATTGGCTCTGACTGCAGTGCAGGACAATCAACAGAAATCAGTAAGCACATAGTTGAGATATTTTAAATAACTGCAATGGTAAACAAAAGTAACATAGTAAATGCATTGATAATGAGATACGAGAACCAATAATTAGTAGAGAAAGGCACGCTAAGACAGGACATGTTCAGGGGATTTTGAATTGGCTCGTTAATTAATAATTTTAAAATGAAAGGTTTGTGCACATGCAAAGCCAAACCGCATAAAATGTATTTACCACAAATGGTTTGTTGGCTGCAATTTGAACACAGCGTAAGTTTGTTAAATCAAAGCATAAGATGGCAAAAATTGTGAGCATAGCAGAAAGATAATTCAGTACGAAGCAGAATAGAAAGAAATTGCAAGAGAGCAATGGCTAAATAATGGCAACAGGTTGTGGCAAAAGACATGAAAGTGAGGAACTCAATAATTAATGCATTTATAAAAACAAAGTAAAAACAGAGCACAGCCGTGATTAAAATAACGTTTGTGAGTGCAACGCAAAGAGACAATTTAAATTATAAGATTAAAAGACACTAACTTGGTTTTAAGAAATGAAGGGACTTTTTACTAAGATATATTAGGTTTAATCGATTTGTTATGACGTAAGGAATCTATGACTAATCGATGTCCCATTCTTTTTGGAACACCCTGTATATATTATAATGGTCTTAGGCCCACGACTCACTCTGCTAGCAGTACAACTTAAGAAACAAGCCAATAAGCACAGAGTTGGGGTGTTTTATGTAACTGCAATACTAAGCTTAAATTTCAATCAGTAAATGCATTGGAGAGGAGATGCCAGTATTAATTGAAGAATTGAGTAAGGAACGCAAAGGGCAAAGCTTGCTTTTCACAGGGTCGAAGTTGAAGTGCAAATTAATTAAATATTAGGTTTGTGCAGAACGAATAGCCGAACCGAAAGAAATGAATAGTCACAAAAAGGTTTGCGATGTGCATGTCAATGAAGCGTAGATTTCAATATATCTAAGCAGGGCAATTTGTGAGCAATCTTAAAAAGGTATAGCAAGCCAAAATAAAATAATAATACGTTGTGAAGAGCAAATATAGAAGGCTGGCAGAAAGACAGGAAATAGTAATTGGAAAATCAGGCAGACATGAAAAAGCAAGTGAAAAGCAGACAGGACATGGAAAAGCAATTATGAAGAAATTAACTCTATAAAATAATCAGTGCAATTAACGCGAGTGAAGCAGAGCAGAGCTCATAAAACGTGTTTGCGGCGCAAAGAGACATTTTAAAATTAAGAAATGGACAATATTTTAGTTATAAGAAATTTGTAAATTTAATAATTTGTAATCAAACTTATTTCTAAAATGTACTTAATTTGATCAAAACTAATTTCCGTTAGCTTGGTAACCATAGTGATAGATTAGAATTTGTTTTAATAACGGACAAACAAGAAGAAAACAAATGAATTCATTAAGAGCTTGACATGTAGCTTTTCTGCTCCACTTTAATTGAAGTTTTAACATAATAAATTACTATATTTACACATAAAAAGTATATCATTGTGTTGGGCAAGTGTCCTAGTTTATGCGTGAATGTTTGGGCGTTTTCCGCAACAAAAAAATAAATTTTCATTGAGACTGCCTTCGAGGTTTTCCGGCAGCCGATCACATCGGGATTCCGAATTTCGATTCCGGCCAAAATAAGAATCCTGAGCCAGTGATTTCCACTGCGACGCATCAGGCAGGAGTGCAGGAGACCGACCAACAGCATCAATACCGAAGAAAACTGTTTCAGAGGCAGATACCAGCTGGGGCCCCTTTCCGAGCATTGCGACTAACACCACCAATTTTTAAGGTACCGATTTATCCTAAAAGTATCAGTGTTAGCATCCGGGAATTTGTGTGCATACGAAACCAGACCTTGCTTATCAAGATTCGAGCATATCCCAGCATCCAGCGAAGGCGCAGCTCAAATAATAAGCGTTTTCCCAAATTTGAGGTTAGGCGAAGGTAAAACAATTGCGAGATTTAGACGGCGTCCCTTCTGACGTCATGGAACAAATTAATGCCTGAAACAAAAGCTAATAATAACCGCAATAAGCGCGAAGATTTGAATAAATACCTCATCGAATGTTCACAATTTTGCTTATTTTAACGTAAACAACGCTGGCTGCACGATACGAACCATTTTGTAGGTTTTGACAGTATTGCATACATTAGTTACTGCGTATTGAAACTAATTCAGGTGTACAGTGGCGCACCAGATCAAGTAAAAATTACAATCTATTAACAATTCACCCTGGGATTAAAGTTAATTGTTCTACTGAGCTAGCGTTTCGATATAATAAATTGCAGATAAATAAAATATTGAAAGGGCATACTACCATTTATTTTGGATCAAGTAAATAAAAATACAAGACAGCATATTTTAATCAGTCTAAATTAATTTTATAAACACCCACAAAAGGGGGGGTTATTAGAAAATAAACATAACGAGGAATCCATCTCAATTTAGATAGATGATTGGTAGCAAAGCCAGTAACTAGCTCTGATTGGTAGCAGAGTCAGTAGATATAGGAGAGTGCCGCCACGTCCGCCATGTTTGTTTCTCTGTCATATGCGTCACTTTGAGATTTGTAACATAATTCCGTCAATGTGACATTTTAGGCAATTCGAAATTTTACTAAAAATTGGCAAGACTGTAAGTCTAAGTCAAATTAGAGATTAGCAGGTTAGGTTTTGTTTGTTATTTAACACAGACTGACGCAAAACATAACCTGATAACCTCGAATTTGACATACTTATACAGTCTTGCTAATTTCAAGTACAATTTTAGACATAACTCAATCAGTTACCGCTGGTGGGAAGCCAAGCTTTGAAATACCCCCCGGGTTACTGTCCCATACACTCTAGACAGGTTTCAACATTTGGCATGAGTATCTCTACTTGTTGATTTATGTACACTTGCGGCCAATAAAAAACGGGACAACTCTAATACAGGTTACAGAATCTAGATTGAGACGCGATGAAAATCGGAACTAATGTTAGAATCTAGTAATTTCCAAGTTTCGTATTGGTGACATTTTTACATCTATCATATTGACATTAAATTGTTAACCTAATTTAAACTAAATGACACAATAAATTGTTACATTCTAATTTTTGAACACTTGGAGCGTCTGATTTTATGCAAAACATAGTGCATTATTGCAGATCTCGATTCCAAGCTCTGACATCCTGAGATAGGTGGCGCTCGTGTAATGAAACAAGAAAATTGTTTGTTTGGGTGTTGTCTTTTGTCTTGCTGTTTTGGCGTCCATTTCGGGATGGAATTGTAAGCCGCTTATTTTGAGCCAAGAAATTTGGCTTCCTCTTGCCGTTTGTGCCTATTTCTGATGGAATTGTAGTGCTTGAAAGTTTCCATGGATCGGAATCCGCTAAATAGTGCTACGCAATGATTTCTGCTTGATCCTTGGTATGTAGTGTTGTTCGTTTAATTTCTTGTCTAATTGGAAGCTTCCTATATAGGAGACTTCGTACGGGGCTTTGTACGAGGTTTAATAGGCAGCCGACTTCTTCTTTGGGGCCTGCTCTTTGGCGTCTCAAATTCACTTGACAGCTCCGATTTAAATGGATCGAATCTTGGTGATGTCAAACTAGGCCACGGGACCCGTTGCTTCATGGAAAAGGTTTGATAGCTGTCACAGCTTTTCGTCGACCCAAGGTGCTGTACAATCTATTACTAAATTTAATTAAATTGTGTTCAGTGCAACCTTTTTGGCTACTTGTTGCATTTCATGTGTCTTGTTTATTAGTACTTGTGTATCAAATCTTTCTACTACGGTCAAGCTCGTTGAAAAATAGTTATAGTTTAGGAATTCAGTTGAAATTTGTAATTGACTTTATGGAAGGACTTGTCTTTGCTTAGTTAGATTCGTTAACTGAGGTTTAACATTTAAATACCCATTTCTGGTATTACCGTGACTTGAACGAGGTAATACTGTCACACGAGCGGTTTCATTTATAAGCCAATGTGGCTTCTGGTAGTGCGCTTACACAGATCTGTTTAATTAGTACAAACACCAGGTATTGAACGTGGGTAATATAGAGCTATGAATACATAAGACTTTCTTTTGACGTGTACAGAACACAGCGTTTAAGGACTATTTGTCTGGAGCTAAATTTACTTAATTACTCTTGTTATTAAATTTTGATTACATTAAGTAAAAATTGAGGTCCTAATTAAAGTCAAACGTCGAATTGCCGTAACATGTGTGTATGCTAAATAGCCGTTATGTTACGTTTATCTGGTTTGCCTTTCTGGTATTAATCCTTATGTACAGACTGTATCGAATATGTTAGAACCGTTGTGGGTATTATATATACACAAGTGAAATCTGTCTTTTATTTGCTACTGCGTCGAATCTCTGCTTTCTTGTATAAGCAATTTAGGTTCGCCGTTACACGTTTCAACGGGGAGTATTAATACGAAGCTACAACGGCGTGGCGCCCTAGGATCCTGGAAACTCAGGTAATTTGTTCTTTGGAACCCACTCCCATCTGCGACTGATTGGTCACGAGCGTAAACTCCCAAAGCTACCCCTATTTGGTGGCAGAAATTTATAAGCAGGTAAGAGCGCGGAGAGACTTTGTGTTACAATACATTATTGGTCTTAAATTGTCGTATAGTAATAGTAGGGGGGTAACAAAATTAGAGGCGTACGCAACATTTCGGTATGGTGTACTATCAGTTCTTGAATGTTAAAAGGATTGCGGAAATAATGGTGTTAAGTTGAACAACCAGGTTCTGCTAAACCTTCTATCCCAGCAACAGCAATTTTTACACTTTAAAACACAAAAATCTGTCATATGACGTTAGTCACTGCGCAAACAAAATCCCTCTACCCACCGTTACTGATTACTTGTCGTTTAAAATGTAACCAAACTTTGGATGTTTGACAACTTTCCACATATTTCCAATTCATCAAATATGATCACATCGCCTTTCATGACCTACCTTGAGACTCAATCTAGTTTCTGTGACCTGTAATAGTAATTTACGATACAAGTGCGTAAAGCTACTCTTTACGCACGAGTGGGGTAGAGTTAAAACGCGAGTGAGCGAGCGTTTTAAGCCCCCTCGAGTGACTAAAGATGCTTTACGCACAATATTTTATCTACGATAGAATCTAGAAAACACGGTAATAAAAAAAATAATCCGAAAATATATCGGTCTTACCGTGTGAATCAGAAGATGTTTTCAACAAATCGACTGGTCGTCCATTTTATAAATTCATTGCAGTGTTGGGTAAGTTACTGTAAAAAAGTAACTAATTAAGTTAATCAGTTACTCGGCAAAAAAGTAACTGAGTAAGTTACTAAGTTACAGAATTATAAAAGTAACTTGAATAAGTTACTAAGTTACCATAAAGTAACTCGTTATTTTTTAAGTTGCCTTGTTTTATGAGAGGCTACTAATCTACATGCAATTACTATCAACTTAATATCAACAAAAACACATATTTATAAATAATTGTTTAGTAGCAAATATTCTATAGGGTATAATCTTTGTTACTAGTACTGTCTGATTGCTTATGTATAAAATTTATGGGTTTTTAATTGTTACCAGTTAATTTTGTACGTTTTAAGTGGAGAACGTCTTTTGCAGTACTGAACAATCGTTCTACTGGAGCACTGGAAGGGAAGGCAGTATTATATTTAATAAATATTTCCCTAATCGTTGGAAGTTTATCTAAAGTTGTTAAATTAGATGAATCGCACTTCATATATGTTTCAGTTTCGTCTATATTTTTGGACCGCTTTTATGTTTTGAAAGAAAAAAAGTGGTGTTCTCCTTTGTCTCCATCATTATTTTGTGGACTGGGAAGTGGGCAAACTGATGAAGTAGAAGCACGATTTTTTACTTCATTTTCTAATAATGTAACAGCGTTTTGTGTCTTTTCTGCATCACATATCCACTCAAATTTAAACCAAAGATAAGTAACCGCCGCCAGAGTGTAGTCAGAATTGTTGCGAATTTCTATGAATCTAAAATAAAAATTGGAAACAATTTTTTGGTGTAGTTGACAAAAATTTCTTGTTAAATCATTTTGTTCAAAGTATGGGAGTGCAATGTTTACTGTACTGTAAAATATAAATAACCATTATACATTATAGACCTAACTTGAAAATGAATGAATCTGTTATTAATGCATGTAGTTTAAATTTAAACTGCAGTATCCTATAGCAGCTACATCGCGTATTCGGTTACTTATTTAATTTTTTTGATAAAATATTGTTTCGTTATTATTGAAATATAGAGACGGTGAATGTATTTTCGTCTGAATTAGGCACCCCCAACCTGCGCACAGGCGTTAGGAATGTCACCACCCAAATAGGATCCGTCAAATATTATTTATTATCGACTAAGTACAAGAAGGTATTCCTGTGGTCGGTACTAGCATTTGCATACTAAAGCATTCGAAATTTCCACAAATTCTTCAGCTTCAGGTATAATTTCTTAAAAACCGAACATTTTAAAATATTTTACATTTGTAGCATGAAAATGTAACTTGTCATATTCAGTTACTTAAGTTACTAAATAATTGTAACGTGTTATAGTTACAATTACTGAAAATACAAAAGTAATTAAGTTACTATTAAGTTACTAAAAGTTGTAATAAAACACTGTTAGAACCTCTGGTTTTAATCTGATCACAATTCGTTGAAACCCCTAACCTCACAAATATTTCATAATCGCTAAAAACGTATTTCGACAGCTAAGCTGTCATTTTCAATAGTTTTGAAGAGAAACTAAGCACGACAAATCTGCCCGAAGATAAGCTCTTCACCAAATCACCCGCGAAAGTCCGTAAAAGACTTTCACGGGCAATTCAGGAAACTGTCTAGCAAGATGGAGCCGAATCCATCGGTGTTAGGATAGGTACTAGGAAAGGTGCTCTAGTCTCCGGGGCCGGGATCTAAAGCTGGTAGTCCGGATCAGGTTCAGGTTCAAGTCTCAAGTGTCTTTAACTAGCTGCGGATTCGCTTTCATACTCTTCCAGCACCTCGTTATCGGGACATTTTTAAAGGGGCTTGGAGCGGAAATTGCGTGGTGTACCGGTTTACGCTACGTCCGCTCATAGCGCCTAAGATCGCCTTATAGAAAATCCAAACTCCATAGAAATGTGAGTGAAGAATGTAACAGGAATTAGCGCTATTCAAATTTCCAGCACACTATTTGTGCCTAAGGTAAATTTGACACGTGGGCTAACGTTACAATGCGATGACATTCTAACTTACAAAATGGGCCTTTAACTTAAAAATTCCTAAAATTTTTATAGATGACACAACTAGTGGTGCTGTCGATAATTTTTGTTGCGCCAGAGCACGAGTATCTGCGATGAGAAAAAAATCGCACCAAACAGTTGTAGCTATTTTTATCAAGACAGGTATAAATGTCCTGCAGTGACAAAAATTGCCAAGTAATGACAGGATCAAAAGGCGCATTTACCATTAATTTATCTAAATATTCGACAGTTAACAAGTATCCTTAATTGTCAACACCAAAGCAAACTACATTGTTTTATTACCACTAAACAGTCTCCATCCTGTTTGTGATGTAAAATCTTTTGTTAATAAAAGACTGTAATGAGATTTGGACGCAAAAGTTTACAGCAAGTTAACAGAGTTCTCATTAGAACTGTAAAATTTACAAGCGAAATTTAATGAGATTCTGAAGAATTTTTGTTTAATATTAAAGCAGTTGGTTATAATAAATCAGTGATAAACAAGAACTGTATGCAAGCAACTTCAAATGCGAGATAAATTTCTTTAAAAGGCAGGTTCAGTGGCTTTAATGCAAAAGAGTGTGCCATGACAATTAATTTGTTGGACGAGGATTGTACTTCTGATAGTAGCCTTCAGGGAAAACTTTACCAAATAGTCGAACCAAACAATGAAGGCAATTTTCAATAAAACCCCATTTTGTAAGACTTGTCAAGATGAATCTCACAGGCTTAGAAATATCTTAAATGGAAAAAATCCAAACGTTTGCCTGCAGACACAATTTCGTTGAACAAAATAGATAGACTTATGATCTATTTTTTAATTTATGATTTGAAGAATAAAAAATCTGGTGTGATCCACTCACACAACTTCCTTTTACAGTGATTTTATAATTAGCCAAAAATGAGATTTTTAATTTTTAAGGATTTGTCTAAAATTTTCAAAAATTGCAAATTCTACAAAAACGGTACAAAATACAGCGTTAGTTCAAGAAACAAATTTTCTCTAAAATTTTAAGCTGAATTCAAAAATATAATAATATACCGGGTTTTCTATTTAAAATAGGAGTTAATAAAAAATAGAAAAAGAGCAAAAGAAACCCATTTTAGAAGTATTCAACTGAAAAATCACCTATCTCACATCAATACACATTAAAAATGTAATAAAAATGTAAAGTTTGAACTTTCGGTTATGCGATTTTCTTCAAAATCTTGCTGTCGCATCTAGATAGTACACAAAACTTATATATGAAGTTTAAACGCCATACCTCTTTTCGTTTTTGAGATATTCTGTTCACAGACAGACAGACAGACACACAGACAGACCAATGAACAAAAATATGTTTTTTGGGTTCAGGGGACTCTAAAACGTGAAGATCTGGTGAAAACTTAATTTCAAATTTTTAGGGTGAATCCAATACTTCCTTTATCGTAAAAGGAAGTAAAAATGATTAACGCAAATCGTTCATATGCATTTACAGACAAATCTCAATCAAGTATGTGCTGGCATACGGATGATTCATCGGTTTTGATTGTCTGGCCAAACATGTCACCAGAACGTCGCTCTATGTAACGGTTATATGTTTAATGAATAAAGCTCAATATTATTTCATCGTCCACACAATCATAAGAAGATGGTGTCATTATACATATTCACTTGTATTGTAGCTGCAGCGCGAAGTTGTAACCACATTCACACAGCTTGCATGTTTTTATTAACAGTACAAGTGAGCACAATCATGACGGATAAGTTATATATTTTACACAACTTCACGTTGTAACCTTAGATTTTATTAAAGAATACTTCACAGTAACAGCAAAAATTTGTATTAATTAACAGCACAAAGGAGCACGAGTGAGCTAAATTTGATCAAATTAAAAACACATAATTATAAAAGTGCGTCTTTATTCTTAGTGGTGGGGGGTTTTGTTCCTAAATATCGAACCGTTTGGATCCGGCCCTGTACGGCGCGGCGGCGGCCAATTCCGGCGTAATTTGCAAGTGCTAATAGGTAGTAGATCTCGGTGCAAATTAAAGCAGTAAAGTGCCGGGTATATGTGAAGGAAGGGCTGTAAAGCAGGCGGGCGTGTTTGGTCAACCTTCACGGGATTGCGGCTACGATGGACCGGAATATTTACATTGAGCAATCGTCATACTCGTAAAATTTGGTCTGCGTACGGCTCGGGCGAAAGTTACGGGCCCCACTTCTCGGACGCCGAATGGCCCCTTGGGGCGCCGGCGAAATAAAATCGCGCAGCCCCACATTTTTGCTGGCACCGAGACTGTTTAATGTCAAGGGACGTTTTTTAAAAGTTTTGCAACAACATAATGTCGTGTCAAAATAGATAAGATGCATTGATTAAATGTTCTTTAAATATTGGAAGGCGAACATATTCCAGTGATTAGGGAACTCGGCTGTAGTGCTGAAGATAAGGTTCCATCTTCACACCTAGCAAGAGCTCACTCAGCCGCTTTAAGAAGTGGGTACCGAAAGCACACTTGTAGTCGTAGGGAAGTAAGATAGTCGCCAAAAACATACTGTTACAGCCATATCACCTACTCCTCCATGGAATCTAGCACTTTGAACTTTGCTTTGCGTTTACTTTAGGTATTGGGCTTATTCTGGGGTGTCTGGGTATCCATGTGAATTCTCTAAGTGCTGCCTTTGCATTTATCGTTTCGCTGGTCATTTAAGCTGTTTAGTTTCAGGATATAGTTAAATTCAACGATCATTCGTTTAATAAAATGGTAAATTTATTATATTAACTTATAGTACAATAACAATTTGCGAGTAATCTCTAGTCGAAATGCTAATATCTCTTATCACAACATAGGCGGATCCAAAGACTTCCTAAGGGGGGGGGGGGTCAATTGATTTTTCTAGATTGAACAGTAAGGCCAAATTGATAGTTTAGGTAGGCATTGCCTACTATGGTATGGTACTAGGTAGATATTTAGAATAAAAGAGGTAAAAATAAAAAATATATTTTTCAGTACAGCATACGAGTATAATTTTTATTTGTCTTTTCGATTTCAACAAATAAAAAGGTAAGTTAAATTAACATTGTTAAACAGAAGCAATAATGAACCGCTATTTTTGTTACCTAGGTATAGAAAAATAACAGAAAAAGTATACCACTTGAATGGGTCTAACGTCAACTGTTTTGGGGATAATAACAATTTCATGCAAACAATGTTGAATTTCAGGCGGCTGCTGTAACAGAAAACAAATGAATGAAGAAATAGAAAAAGGGTGAATCTGGGTATTACTGATATGCAGGGCGATCAACATTTGCAAATTTATTTTGATATGTTACTTCATAACTCTAAATTCAACTGATTTCCAGATATACGTGTTTAAACATGAAAAAACAATTTAAGCCACTTAAAGTGCTCCATTTCAAAGAAATTGACAGAAAAAGTCCTTGTTTTATATGCGAATAGACAAGCCAAGTATATTTATCCAAATAACTAATATTAAAATATCTTTAATTACTTTCCCATGTAATTTGTTTTTCCGAGAAAGGAAATGAGCACGATTTTCAAGGAACGTAAGGGTTCTCAAATAATTATTTTTTTTTTAATCAGAAGGACTCTTAAGAAGTCTATCAGTGCTGTCAAAATAAGCTCCAATGACGTTTGACAAACTTTCGATCTTCCCATTATTTGCAGGAATAGAGGTGGATGCGATTTCAGTTTCTGTGGAATTTATTGACAAATCATCTGCTTTCTATGGATTTTGAATTTCTACCGTCTTATCCTGAGTGACATGAAAAGCGGTAGTTTTTGGTATTTGTATAAAAGCGTCTAATGTTTGTTTTTTTTAGAAGGTGGTACCATTCTAAAAAATTAGACAAAACAAAGTGAATAAATTTGAAATAATAATTTATAAAACGAGTTTTAAAAAAATGCCTTATTTTATGTAACAAAATGAAGCATATTCCTTACTGGTTTTATAAATAGCTACTTCATCACTGATTGTGAAATAGTTTTCTTTTCACAACTGATTGCAAAAAGTGAGACGTTTTGAAACTTCACTCAATTTTGAAAAGTGATATTTTATACCCAGCAAGATTAGAGAAAACTAGCAGTCCAGTGAGACAAATGTCTCATTTAATAAAACAAAAAAGACCGTCCCGGACGGACCAGCGTCACGGACGGACCAGCGTCACGGACGGACGGAAATCACGTGATTTCTCGAAAACCGGAAGTGTCACGTGACTGAAATTCGGTTCCTGACCTGACATGGCCATTCCAAACATATAACTTTAATAACTTTTTTTCTATCTCTTACGGTTTAGCTGCTGAAACAGCGTCCCGGACAAAACAGCGTCCCGGACAGACGGAAATCACGTGATTTCTCGAAAACCGGAAGTGTCACGTGACTGAAATTCGGTTCCTGACCTGACATGGCCATTCCAAACATATAACTTTAATAACTTTTTTCTCTATCTCTTACGGTTTGGTTGCTGAAACAGCGTCCCGGACAAAACAGCGTCCCGGACAGACGGAAATCACGTGATTTCTCGAAAACCGGAAGTGTCACGTGACTGAAATTCGGTTCCTGACCTGATATGGCCATTCCAAACATATAACTTTCATAACTTTTTTCTCTATCTCTTACGGTTTGGCTGCTGAAACAGCGTCCCGGACAAAACAGCGTCCCGGACAGACGGAAATCACGTGATTTCTCGAAAACCGGAAGTGTTACGTGACTGAAATTCGGTTCCTGACCTGACATGGCCATTCCAAACATATAACTTTCATAACTTTTTTCTCTATCTCTTACGGTTTGGCTGCTGAAACAGCGTCCCGGACAAAACAGCGTCCCGGACAGACGGAAATCACGTGATTTCTCGAAAACCGGAAGTGTCACGTGACTGAAATTCGGTTCCTGAGCTGACATGACCCTTCCAAACATATAACTTTCATAACTTTTTTCTCTATATCTTACGGTTTGGCTGCTGAAACAGCGTCCCGGACAAAACAGCGTCCCGGACAGACGGAAATCACGTGATTTCTCGAAAACCGGAAGTGTCACGTGACTGAAATTCGGTTCCTGACCTGACATGGCCATTCCAAACATATAACTTTCATAACTTTTTTCTCTATCTCTTACGGTTTGGTTGCTGAAACAGCGTCCCGGACAAAACAGCGTCCCGGACAGACGGAAATCACGTGATTTCTCGAAAACCGGAAGTGTCACGTGACTGAAATTCGGTTCCTGACCTGATATGGCCATTCCAAACATATAACTTTAATAACTTTTTTCTCTATCTCTTACGGTTTGGCTGCTGAAACAGCGTCCCGGACAAAACAGCGTCCCGGACAGACGGAAATCACGTGATTTCTCGAAAACCGGAAGTGTCACGTGACTGAAATTCGGTTTCTGACCTGATATGGCTATTCCAAACATATAACTTTCATAACTTTTTTCTCTATCTCTTACGGTTTGGCTGCTGAAACAGCGTCCCGGACAAAACAGCGTCCCGGACAGACGGAAATCACGTGATTTCTCGAAAACCGGAAGTGTCACGTGACTGAAATTCGGTTCCTGACCTGACATGGCCATTCCAAACATATAACTTTAATAACTTTTTTTCTATCTCTTACGGTTTAGCTGCTGAAACAGCGTCCCGGACAAAACAGCGTCCCGGACAGACGGAAATCACGTGATTTCTCGAAAACCGGAAGTGTCACGTGACTGAAATTCGGTTCCTGACCTGACATGGCCATTCCAAACATATAACTTTAATAACTTTTTTTCTATCTCTTACGGTTTGGTTGCTGAAACAGCGTCCCGGACAAAACAGCGTCCCGGACAGACGGAAATCACGTGATTTCTCGAAAACCGGAAGTGTCACGTGACTGAAATTCGGTTCCTGACCTGATATGGCCATTCCAAACATATAACTTTTATAACTTTTTTCTCTATCTCTTACGGTTTGGCTGCTGAAACAGCGTCCCGGACAAAACAGCGTCCCGGACAAAACAGCGTCCCGGACAGACGGAAATCACGTGATTTCTCGAAAACCGGAAGTGTTACGTGACTGAAATTCGGTTCCTGACCTGACATGGCCATTCCAAACATATAACTTTCATAACTTTTTTCTCTATCTCTTACGGTTTGGCTGCTGAAACAGCGTCCCGGACAAAACAGCGTCCCGGACAGACGGAAATCACGTGATTTCTCGAAAACCGGAAGTGTCACGTGACTGAAATTCGGTTCCTGAGCTGACATGACCCTTCCAAACATATAACTTTCATAACTTTTTTCTCTATATCTTACGGTTTGGCTGCTGAAACAGCGTCCCGGACAAAACAGCGTCCCGGACAGATGGAAATCACGTGATTTCTCGAAAACCGGAAGTGTCACGTGACTGAAATTCGGTTCCTGACCTGACATGGCCATTCCAAACATATAACTTTCATAACTTTTTTCTCTATCTCTTACGGTTTGGTTGCTGAAACAGCGTCCCGGACAAAACAGCGTCCCGGACAGACGGAAATCACGTGATTTCTCGAAAACCGGAAGTGTCACGTGACTGAAATTCGGTCCCTGACCTGATATGGCCATTCCAAACATATAACTTTAATAACTTTTTTCTCTATCTCTTACGGTTTGGCTGCTGAAACAGCGTCCCGGACAAAACAGCGTCCCGGACAGACGGAAATCACGTGATTTCTCGAAAACCGGAAGTGTCACGTGACTAAAATTCGGTTTCTGACCTGATATGGCTATTCCAAACATATAAGTTTCATAACTTTTTTCTCTATCTCTTACGGTTTGGCTGCTGAAACAGCGTCCCGGACAAAACAGCGTCCCGGACAGACGGAAATCACGTGATTTCTCGAAAACCGGAAGTGTCACGTGACTGAAATTCGGTTCCTGACCTGACATGGCCATTCTAAACATATAACTTTAATAACTTTTTTCTCTATCTCTTACGGTTTGGCTGCTGAAACAGCGTCCCGGACAAAACAGCGTCCCGGACAGACGGAAATCACGTGATTTCTCGAAAACCGGAAGTGTCACGTGACTGAAATTCGGTTCCTGACCTGATATGGCTATTCCAAACATATAACTTTCATAACTTTTTTCTCTATCTCTTACGGTTTGGCTGCTGAAACAGCGTCCCGGACAAAACAGCGTCCCGGACAGACGGAAATCACGTGATTTCTCGAAAACCGGAAGTGTCACGTGACTGAAATTCGGTTCCTGGGCTGACATGACCCTTCCAAACATATAACTTTAATAACTTTTTTCTCTATATCTTACGGTTTGGCTGCTGAAACAGCGTCCCGGACAAAACAGCGTCCCAGACAGACACGTCTATTAGATAAAGGATGTTATAAAATAAGCATTGTTTTATATACGGGTACTTACCTTTAAAATTAAAATTTTGCCGGCTTTGAATATTTTAAACTTTGACTAACTAGTTGTACAATTAAAAAAAACAATGAAAACATTATATTATTAGCAAAATTGTAAAAAGTCGGCGGTCACGGTGCAGTTCATTGTTTTTTTCTAGTGGAGACTGGTAGACACTAGACCGGTCACAGAACCGGCATCGACGAGTGACGAAAACCCCCACCAACGCTGGGAGGTGAGAGCAAATTTCTATCTATTACAAAAAAAAATGAAGAATGTGGAAGCAGCATTTCAGCAAATTCAAATTAAAATTACGGGATGCTATAAGAGCGCGTTTTGGTTATAATTAAAACAAAATAGTCAACTTTTTATCAGAATACATTTTTAACAGGCCCAAGGGGGTGTCAATTGTGTCATTGACACCCCCTTGGATCCACCAGTGTATCACAATGATACAAACAAACAGTTACAGAGTTTGAATGTCCAAAACATATATGAATAATCCTGGTTATCAGCGCTGTGTACAAGTCTTGAAATCCGGAACAACATGCTGTTGTTTATTATATGAAATCAGACGTCGCATTAACTGTTTGATATAACTGTATGTATTCCAAAGGCGTGGCCAGGGTTCCAGTTAGAGGTGGGCAAAAATTGATATACACAATTAACTAGGATTACATATTATTGTTGTTTACTTTTTTACAATTAGCAAAAAAAAATATTATAACTTTAGTTTTCGCAATTTTTTTTAAGACTTTTTCTTTTAGTTCTCCACTTCGTTCCAGTATTATTTTTCTGTGTACACTCAAGATACATAGTCTAATAAAGCGGTTTTCTGATATTGTTGACGGCAACCAGATTTTCACTCTACGCAAAGCACTAAAGGACCTTTCAATGGTGCATGTTGCACACGGTTGAACCAAGGAAATGTGCAAAATATATTTTAATTAGGGAAAAAACCTATTTTATTTTAGTTTTGCCAGTTCCAACTCTTGCAGTTCTTCTTCTCTAAGTTTTTATTCTCCCAGGGATTGTACCACAGTTCCGCTTGATTGTTAGAATTACTCCAATTATAGCAGGTAATCCAAAAAGCTTTCCGTATTTTTTAAGTTTTCAAATATCATGTTTGTTTTCCAACTCATTTCTCGGAACAGAACGCGCACATACACACTGAAATATTGGAAGTGAAACAAATGCGCGCATTCAGCGTTATTGTGCATTTTCGATTACAGCTAGATTATTCCAGATATATTAATTAAGGGAAAAATGCGAGTGAAGGTTTTTGCTACTGTACCATGAATATTATCATGCAAGCACATCATATACATTTATTGAATTTTGTTTTTTCAAAATAACAGTATTTTTATTTATTATTTTCTCATTATTTGCAAACCATGCTATTGCCACTGACATTGTTTAAAACCATTCGCGGCTATCACATTGTTCAGTTTATTGCACACATTTTTTGACACTGACATTTATATCACGAACTGCACTTCTCCCAGAACTAAATAACCTTCCTGTTACTACTTGTACAGCTCGAAGATATACTATATAATGGATTGTGTCGTACGAGTTGTTTTTACTCATTTGTTTTAAAATTAAAATTAGAAGTATAAGCTATTATAGTTCAGTTTTCGAATATCTTGTAGAATATAAATTATAATAGTAGATTATGCAATGAGGGAGAGAAATGCGTTATTTTGCTGAGGTACAATTTCTGACTCGAGGGCGAAGCCCGAGAGTCAGAAATTGCACTGAAGCAAAATAGCATTCTCTCCGAGTTGCATATACTATTTTTTCCACGTTGCAGGAAGATTTAAAACGAAAACCCGTTTTTTTAAACGTCATTTATTGACATTTTAGTTACAATTATTTTAAAATTAGTAGCCTTTGCTAAATTTTAAAGTTGGTGGCACTGTAAGTCATTATGACAAGAGCTCACAATTATGTCAAATTCGAGGTTAATAGATGAGGTTTTGCGTCAGTTTATGTCAAAACTGACGCGAAACCTAACCTGTTAACCCCGAATTTACCATAGATTACCATAGATACGGTAACATTTTTTACTTTAGTCCCTAGGGGCTAAAGTAATTACTTCTGTCCCTAGAGATAAAATGAGCTACTTTAGTCCCTGAAATAAGTGACTAAAGTGCCAACTTTAGTCCCGCAAGTGCAAAAAAGTGATTATAAATCAACGTCTTTACATTTTTTAGAGGTGGGAAAACGCCCATCCGTGTCACCCCCTGGCTACGCCCTTGATGTATTCACTGACTTTATTCAGAATGCCGTTGTTTAGAGCAATGTTCGGACTTCATCGGCGTCAGCCATTAGGTACTTTTGTTTTCTATAAGTTTATTTTAAGCCTGCATCTTTTGCTTTTCTGACTACTATGTAAACATGAACTGTAATCCTTCCAATCTTGTGGAATTTAAGACGATGTGGCTGGCGAATATAAGATGATTTAATTTCTTTTAATATAGACAAACTTTTTTAGCAAATCAGAATGAAGGTGTGTATGCAAGATTTTGACAAAGAGGGTTAAACATGTAATACGCATATAGTGCGACTAAAGCCGATCAAAGTTTCAATATGGGTGCACTGCACATACCAGCGTTTTTCTAGATATAAACCATTTGCTATTACAATAATTTATATTATTCTGTGCATTTATAATACGGGAATAGTTCAGATGTGAATCAGAATGTACCTTTAGTATCCTAGATAGTTATCTTTCTACTTTCTCTACTTTCTACAAAAAATAGCGTTTATGTAATGATTATTTATTATTTATTTAGCGTATGGCTTGTTTGGCCGGGAGTCCCGGGTCTGTGACCCGAGATGTTCGGCCGCCGACTGTATGATATATCTACTAAATAATTATGGCTTACAAAATGCATTAATTAGACATTTATGATAACCAGCCCAGTACGTTTTGATTGTTATTTAATGTGAATTAAATAATTGAAAAACTTAAAAGTTAAAAATAAAGTGAATTGCAAGTATAATATTGATCAAGTATGTAAATTAGGTAATGTGATTTATCATGTTTGTATATGAAATAATTGAGTTGGTTGCCTTGCAGATTTTTAAAAAATAAGAACTTGCCCAAGAAGCAAATAAAAACGATTGTATTTCCCAAATTAAGCGCCAGCGTGGTTCGGTGGTTAGAGCATTGGACTGCGATGCGGAAGTCTGGAGTTCAAGTCCCAGATCGATTCCCGGCGGGCGGCCTACCCAGTCGCTTTAAATAGTTGGGAACCTGCGTTCGAAAGAATAAGGGGTAATAATGCGGTTGTCTAATGCGTGATGCTCACCACATCGCCACGTGTCATGAATTTAACACGCGACATCCGTGTGTGAAAGCGAGGATACGGAAGCTCTGACCTTCCGCCTTGCAGGCCAAGCTCCTTCATGGGGTGTTAGGCACTAACATTATTATTATTATTTCCTAAATTGGGGAAAAATAAATTCAATTGTGTCAGTAAACGTGTTAGTTTATTGTTTTATTGAGTGGCAGAAGGACCGAAACTAAATAAAATTCAGAAGCGGTAAATAAATTCAGAAAATAACATCTTTGTCATACACAAGAAAAGCGTCCGACTTACAGTAGTCACCCAAGGCAGTCCCTAAGCATGGGCGCATCCACAAGGCACCTTGCAAGGTAGGACCTTGAGAACACCACACAGAAGGAGCTGGGATCCTGTTTCTACATCTGGAGCTGAGAGTTTTCCGACCTAAAAAAAGGTCTATAGACTACGAAGTTAACGGGCTGTGTTGAGCCTGAAGGAAGTGCCGCTTCAACGAGTACAACCACCAAACCCCGTTCCAGCTGTACAGGTATGGCCAGGGCCATCTGCAGCTCACTATTGAGAATTCATGTAAACAAGAAGAAACCTACAGAAAGATTATCCACTTGGTTGGAAAATCAATGCAAACAAGTCTTCATAGGAAGCTAAGTAAATCTATCATTTACCTGTAAATTATAGCTAAAATACAGAAAAGTGTTTTCGCCGAAGTGAGATTAAAGATGGTGTGTCTAATTTAAAATAAATACAGTGGAGATCTGAATAGCGAATATGGCGTTTAAATGTCAAATGTAAATTTGAATATAAGATTAAACAATTACAATTTGTGCATGACCCTACCTCATACAAGGGTCAATTGTATTTAAAATAACATAAGCTGAGCTAGTTAGAAAACGTAATATAATTGCACAGTAAATAATTTACGGGAACAGAAATATAAATTATTACACAAATAAATATATTGTAAGTGTTGCTAATAATAAACGCGAATATCACTTCAATATGTACCTCGAGACTAAGGTATAATTTAATCCGACGTGTAATTAAAAAACTTCTCCTTGTGGATTAAATAGCACAGTATAGTACCTTGGCATTGCAATGCTCTTTCTGTGAATATATAAAAACATTTTATTTAGTTGAAGCTTCTTTGTTATAGAATTTACTTTTCACAGAAGCTTGCTCAAATATGTACCGTTTTAAATGTCAGATCGACTTACCCTAAACTATTGTATGGTATGTACGGTGCGCTAATTATGTTAAGTAACTTTATACAGGGTGTTCCAGAACTGAATCTCCACTGATTAGTCATAGATTACTTAGGTTATAATAAATCGATTAAACCTAATACACCTTAGTACAAAGTCCCTCCAGTAAGAAGTTATAGGGCCTTGAAGTTAAATTTTTTCTTTCTTCTTCTTATGTTAATTTCCACAAATGTAAAGGTGCCGATTTGAATTTTGGGATACCAGCCCACTATTATATACTGCACTAGTAAAAAATGCTTGATACATTAGACTTCACTGTAAGAGGCACTCTACCTATATCTGTAGCTATAACCTTGTTACTTATAACATTTATTTAAATTTTAAGTTATTTTCCGTCACCGACCTCATTAATTGATTTATTATTGTTGTTTACTAGATCGCAATCATTACCCATTGTTTTTGGCTACTTGATAATTGCACGTCTTAATGACAACCAAAAACAGTTGATGGGCATTTTAAGGTAAACGGTTGCTTTCACCCTTATGAACCAAGAGTACTTTATTTTTATGCTTTTTAATTTTCTTTCTGATAATAACTTAACATTTAAATAAACGTTATAAGTAACAAAGTTATAGCTAAAAAAAATTTCCATATATAGGCAAAGTGCCTCTTACAGTGAAGTCTAGTGTATCAAGCATTTTTTACTAGTGCAGTACATAATAGTGCCATGTATACCAAAATTCAAACCGGTATCTTTACATTTGTGGAAATTAATATAAAAATTAAAAATTAAACTTTAAGGCCCTATAACTTCTTACTGGAGGGACTTTATACTAAGGTATATTACGTTTAATCGATTTATTATAACGTAAGGAATCTATGACTAATCGGTAGGGAGGCAGTTCTGAGACGCCCTGTATACTACCTCAATAAATATTTTTTACAACATGAAACTCTTACCCAGGTTGGAACACGTATTTATAATTGTAAAAGATTTGTAACAATTCTTTCCGTTCAATCTTAATACCGGTTATGTAGATTTATTTAATATAAAGTGTACGCTAAGGGTTTAACCTTATAATTCATTCTTGTGGATATCGCTTCTCAGCTTATATCAGGGAATAACTAACTGGGCATTGCATGGACAAAAGAGAAAGAAAAAGGGAAAGGAAGCCCGTTTGAGAGAAGGCCTAAATTAAGTAACACACCTCCCCACGCTACAAAAAAGAAAAACCAAAAAAAGTCCCTCCGTGACAGAAGAACCTGCAAACAACCTAAGCAGAGTGAGGTACAGCATAGGCAAGCTTATAAAATTTTGTAAAGATTATAGGAATGTCTTTACGGAATGAAACTTATTACTAAGGAACTCGTGCTAATAACGTATGCAGCAATACAGGACGATATAGAAAAGACGTGCTAATACACGTGCAAGAGGTCCTGCAAAAACAGAAAGTTGACGCGGCAAGAATAAAGGTTGACTATCAACAGCAAACCAGAGGAACAGGTGAGGGGAATAACATGAGAGAATTAGGCACCCAAACAGAGGAAAGTCCAGGCAGCTTCAGAATACAAGAGACATGGGAACGCAAACCAACACTACTTTACAACACGAAAGAGATATGGGCAGCCAAAGACAATTCAGGATATTATAGTCGCAATGGCCCAAGGTGGAGCATAAGAAAACGAAGACAATCAGTAGAAACATACTATCGGTGGATAAAGAGGACGTAGTATACGTAGTAGACGCAGAAACAGCGTAGCATGATCCAATAGCAAAACAACTAACAGAAAAGTACGTGCACGTTAAAAAGAAATAATAGATAATAAATTGCTTCCGCCTGGGAAGTTACACTATACGCTAAATAACAACGCGATGCTCTATGAAGAAGAAAATCAAGGAGACGTAGAGGACAGGTACGTTTTTCTAATTGGAATGAATTCCGGTAATGAAGAAAGTAGAATTGAGTACCTAAATCAGCGGCACAAATATGAAGATCAATTCAGGAAGTTGGTGGAGTTTCACTCTAAAGATAAGCCGGCGGAAATAACTATATACAACGATAAAACAAGAAGACCAGGAAGGTACAAGGAAGAGAGTGATCTCAGCCAAATATGGACAACGACTGGAGAACAACTGAGTAGAGGACAACATAAAACAAAAAGAAAGAAAATATAATGATACGACGAACAGGGCAGGACGCGGAAACCTATGCAGACATCCTCAAATAAGTGCAAAATAATATAAACCTAGAAGTCGGTATAAAGGTCAGAAAAATTAAGGAAACTAGAAATGGAAATATGAAGCCCACTACAATAGGAAACAAGGAACAAAGAGATGCTTTCATAAAGCAAATGAAAGAAAAAATAAAGGAAAGGTCTTTACAGAAACAACAGTTTCGAAGAAGACGTTATTCGTAAAGGACATCCACGAACTAATAACAGAAGACGACGTAAAAGGCAGCCCAAACAAGATAGGCGAAGAAAAGGGAATAAAAGATATAGATACACATCACACTAGACCTGGCTAAAAAACTAAACAGAGGTAGAGTGCGACATGCGTTTGTTAAACTACCGATAGAAACGGCAAAATGTATCCTAAGAAGAGGTTCTATACATGTTGGATGGGTGGAGTGTCGAAAAGATGCTACAAGTGCTTAAGGTATGGGCGCATCTCAACCAACTGCGACAAGAAGGAAAATATAGAGGTTAGGTGCCTAAAATGCTACCAAGAGCATGCCAGAATGAACCAGCATGCTTTGCTTAGGGCATAACAGGACACAGAACCGAAGACGTTACCTGCTCCAAATACATAAAGGCAGTGAAGGATTCGAGGAAACCCAGGAGGAATTCTCGAACAACAGTATAATGGGTGCTAAAATTTTACAACTTAACCTAAACAGACATGAGAACATGAGGACTTTAATGACTATTTGTATAGATTCAAGATCATAGAATGACATTCATCGCATGGTTTTTCAATGCATCCGGTGGAAGCGTCAACGAATGGAGACCGAAATGGCATTGGGGTTACGATTAACACCAGAAGACCTAATAGACGCAATTCTGCAGGATAAAACAAGCTGGGGCAAAATAAACACCATAATTACAAAAATATTAATGCAGAAAGTACAAGATGTAAAAGACGCGCAAAGGGCAGAATAAACACTAGAAGAAGATAGCCTGGGAGGATAAAAACACTCGCATCGAAGCACTTCCGAGGGTGAGAGGTGTCGTGAAGGGGCCTGGACACAACGCCCACTGGTCACAACGTCCACCACCTAGTATGGCCGCCATGTTGGACACAACGTCCACCGCAATTTTTGGTCATAACGTCCACCCTGGACACAACGTCCACCGCCATAACGCCCACTCTGGTCACAACGTCCACCGTCGCATTTGGTCATAACGTCCACCTTGGACACAACGTCTACCGCCACAACGCCCACTCTGGTCACAACGTCCACCGACGCCTGTTGAGAATAACATTTTACGGCGTTGGTCGTAACGTCCACCCGGGATACAACGTCCACGGCCATAACGCCCACTCTGGTCACAACGTCCACCTTGGACCCATTTTAGAAGTATTCAACTGGAAAATCACCTATCTCACATCAATACACATTAAAAATGTAATAAAAATGAGAAGTTTGACAAAAATCGTTAGAACCGTTTTTGAAAAAATCGAAAAAAACTGAAAAATCACAAGAATAAACATCTACTTCCGGTTATGCGACAAATACATAGATACATACCATGTTTTTATGTTGAATGCATGTATGTATTAGTTTCAAGAAATTTCAATAAATAACATATTGTTTTTTTGTTAAAACGGATTAAAGTTTCATTTGCGTAATAAATGCAATCTTATGACCAAAAACACCGACATAATTAATACACATTAAAATCAAAATAACTGTTCAGCTTTATGTTTAACTTTAAATATCTCGAAAAATAATGACGTTGTCGTGACGAAGGAAGAGTATGTTATTGGAGTATCGAAAAATTGTGCTAAAATGGCAATTCCGCCAGTGGCGTAGAATTTGGGAAGGGTCAACCACTCACTTGCCCCTGTGGTACGCCTCTGGTACTAGCCAAAAACGTTTATTTAACATAATTTAGCATGGTTTACAGTGTCTACACTTCCTGCCAAATATGATACGGATACGTCAAATAGTTTTAAAGTAATGGGGAAAATAATTTTTAAATTTTTATATAAAACACCCTATATCTCAGTAAGCAGCCGCATTTTATCTAAGTGATTTGGGTTAAATATTAATATTTTGAGCCCAGGATTCTACAGTTAAAATATTTCCAATTATTAATAAAACACCCTGTATATACAGTCTGTTCTACAAAAAAGGCCCCGCCTTCTAGCTACTTTATTATTTATTTTAGACCCAATAAACCAAATGGCACATAAAAAGCTACATTTTAACACTATCAAAAAAAAATTATCTTCGATTGTTTCAGAGTGGTGACGTCACATGCAATTTTTTTAAATAACACTGTATATATTTTTTTACATTTTCTGGTAGAGGTTTTTTTCTCTTTTCAACAATATAAATATTTTATGCCCCTACATTAGAAAATTTTCGAGAAAAATTAAAAAACTTTTTTATCGGTGGGAGGCCACGATACAAAACTATAAACAAAAGTGTAACTCAGAAAAACAAAACAATAAACACTTTAGATTATTCTGAAATCTGACAGTTAAAGCGTTTGTCTACTATTTGTTTTGTTTTTCTGAGTTGCGCTTTTGTTTATAGTTTTGTATTATGGCCTCCCACTGTGCAAAAGTTTTTGTAATTTTTCACGAAAATTTTCTTATGCAAGTGAATGAAATATTTATATTATTGAAAAGATAAAAATAACCTCTACCAGAAAATGTAAAAAAATATATACAGTGTCATTTAAAAAAATTGCATGTGACGTCACCACTCTGAAACAATTGAAGATAAAAAATTTTTGATTGTGTTAAAATGTAGGTTTTTATGTGCCATTTGATTTGATATCAGGTTTATTGGGTCTAAAATAAATAATAAAGTTGCTAGAAGGCGGGGCCTTTTTTGTAGAACAGACTGTATATGCTGCAAAAATTACGTATTAACTCCATGTTACGTTATTAAGAGGACAATTCTGAGTAGGAAAAAAAATTAAACAAAAGTTCCTTGTCTTATATTTTCGAAGATATAGCGAGGTTTTATTTATTTCAAAGCTAGCAGGGCTGGCAACATTTTTTAATATAAATATAACACTTAATTGAAATCACTGTAATTTTCCACTGATCTCTTATTTATTGTTTGTGTTTGATGTACGAGGTATACCGGGTGGCAATGAGATAAGAGCCACGTCTCTATCTCCTTTACTTATCAATGGATTTGCATTAAATTTATTGCAAGAATATTAAACATAATTTCGGATTGACAGACGGATATAATCAAAATATCCAACTTCTGCTTTTACCGGAAATGTCATTAGCTTTGATTTTTTAAACAGATTACCCTACATATTTTATCATATTTTATGTTTTTGGGAATCTAAGGCTTAAACTACATACGACAGTGATGCCGAATCTGCTTAGGTATCACAATCTTAATTTTAAAATTTATTAATTAAACATCTTTCAGTTTTAAATAAATATAAAGTAGGGCATAGTGCGCATCGTTAGACTAGTAATTACAAATTCTATCCAATGGTACGATGGCTCTTGGTAGGTGCCATTTAAAAATTACTTTTTCTCAAACAACACGTTCAGCATATTTTAGCCGTATAGAAGGTTTAATTATACATATTTTCATCGTAGCCAACCAAATTTGTAAAACTGGTATTGCACTGCCATTTCAACAACCGCACATTAAACATCTGGAAATATATCAGTGTTTGGGACTTGATTTCATACAAAACTGCATTGGTTAGATAAACTATTGTTTACTTTTTTTTATTGATTATAAGTTTGCGTTAGTCAAGTCCTCTATTTCTGATGATGGCGTGTTCATTAAATTACTTATTTCCTCATTAGTTACTAGGAATAAAAATATGGTCGACTTATCTGGGGGAACATTTTCATAATTAATGTATTGATTGTTTAATTTATTTTTTATCTTAAGTAAATACATCAGCCATATCTTTAGCAACCCCACTGAAATGTCCATTGCATTCATCAGCGATTTCCTTTTCATTCTGGAGTTGTGTATCTTTTTTTGATAGATTTGTTTTATGATAGATTTACAAGCACTTACATTCATACTGTAGTTTGCAGTTTTCCAGAGGTTTTTCGCGTCAGAAGTTTTACTTATTTGTTCAGTATAATAATTACACTTAACTGTTCTTATTCAAGTTGGTAATATATTGTAGGAATTTTATAAGTTTATCGCATTTCTATATTCAAAATCGTTGAGTAACGCGGTATTTTTCACCATAGCAATGGCGATTCGTTTTACATTTGGCAACGCTCAAGTGTAGTTTTGGTGGCACTGTCAGTCTATATAATACTCGAAGTTATAAAGTTAGCTTTTGCGTAAGTTTTGACACAGACTGACGCAAAACTTAACCTGCTAACCTCAAATTTGACAAAGACTTATATGAACACCCAGCATTTTCTGGCTTAATGTGCCTTGCACCTTGTGAAGTCGAGCAAAAACCCGCGCGATGGCCATGCTCTTTGGTGGCTCGTGTTGTTTGAGTATCTTGAGAACGAGGATACTTAGGCAGATTTGGCCGTTTTGCAAAGGTCTTGCGAAACGTTAGTGAATATGGATGCACAAACAGCAAAACGGCCAAATCTGCCTAAGTATCCTCGTTCTCAAGATACTCAAACAACACGAGCCACCAAAGAGCATGGCCATCGCGCGGGTTTTTGCTCGACTTCACAAGGTGCAAGGCACATTAAGCCAGAAAATGCTGGGTGTTCATATACAAATACTACGCGGTCTAAGCCGAAATTCCATGCTAAGGAGAATAATTCGAGTAACCGCGAAAGCCTCAAACAATACATAAAGACTTATAGTTTGTCCAAATTGAGGTGGCGCAGTCCAGGTATACGGATTAAGCGGGGTTTCCTGTAAGTGATACTTTGTTTACATGTAATCCCTAGTTGTACACGCTACTTACCCGTTGAGACGACTTCTAAAAACCTGCACGTATTTAGGTAAATTATTGAGCCCCAGTTTTAGTACTAAAATAATACACTGCTATGGAATATAATTTTTAATTAGGAGCACATAAAAACAGTACATTTTCGTTATTAGATATTAACAGGAAGTCTTCTAACTTGCAAATGTTTTATAAACGGCGTCCTTTCTGATTAAACAAAATTTACATTTCCTTTTTCCTATAGCCAATCAGAAAAGAGCGTACCACATTCAAATTTCAAATAAATCATAATGTGCAAGTATAAATTTTAAAACTAAACAAATTTGTAATTATAATGTAACATAAGTTCAGATATATGAAAACATGATTAAATATTAATTATTCACATGGAATAATAAGTCTAAATTCATTTATTTTAAATTGGCTCAACAACGTATATTATCACCAATTGGTTAGAAATACCTCAAAGAGGCAGTACACAAATTTTTGCGGTGGACTCAGTAATGACCGGTAGTATGATCGATATACATGGAGCAGTTTTGCAATATCGAGTATAGGGGGCTCGTTATTAAGCCCGACATGTCACAACGCTGTTGAGCTTCACAACGAATTGATATATATATATATATATATATATATTAATATTACGAAGGTTTTCGCGGCTGATATGTATTAACGGTAAACATTTCAGGGTGTCATACCGCTTAATAAATTTGAAGATTTCTTCAACTGGTTGAAGAACATCTTGAATGGCGTTTGGGGTTGGACGACGTTTCGACGAAATCACATTCGTCATTTTCAAGTCCTTGTAGTCCTGGTTTGGCTTCTAGTTATGCGGCAACACGACGGACTGTCAACTTGATGTACAGCTGACTGAATAGGTTGTTTATCAATTACTGTGGCAACTAGCATCGAGGGAGCTGTACTGCTAGAACGGATGGCTGGTGTTCGTAGAGAATGGCCGGCCGTTGGTTGTAGTAACGTTGGTAACCACAATGCAGGTAATCGGCTTGTGTCGTCGCGGGTGTTCATACAATTCGGACGTTTCACGATTTCGATGGCTTCTCGTATGATGCATGCGTCTTTGTGTTCGACGCTGGCAATGCTCTTGGTGTTGTCGAAATCAATCTTGTGCGAAGTATCCCATATATGATGCACTAGCGATGAAGTGTGTTCCATCTTCTTAACATAATTCTGATGTTCCTCCTTGCGTGCCTTTATTCTCCGGTTGGTGTGGCCTATGTAGCTGCTATCGCAATCCCGACACGGTATCTCGTAGACTCCTTGGTTTTCCAAAGGGATGTACTCTTTAGGATTCCTCAGTATGGACTGGATTATTCTATCCGTGGTAAAGGTTGTCCTGATGTTAGATTTTCTAAGGATTCTTCCGATTTTCTCTGTCGTGCCTCGGATGTGCCGACAAGGAGAATACAAGACAAGAATTAGCAACCCTTGCTCGAGTATTCGAACAAAATGGTTATGGCAGAGCAGCGATTAGGAAAGCGTTCCGACCACCGAAGACCAAAACGCAAGACGCAGAAGAGGAGAGACCTTGTGGCACGGCGTACCTGCCTTACATCCGAGGCACGACAGAGAAAATCGGAAGAATCCATTAAGTATTATATAACCTGCCAGTCCTAAGCCTGGATAAAGCGCGGAGAGAAGTTAACATTTAAATCTAGGAAAGAATATTAATCTTTTTACTTTCCTGCTACATACTACCCAATATATTCCTATTTGTATGTTATGTGTATAAGGTATATAGTACAAGGAAAGTATTGTGATCATGTAAAAATCTCACCGCGAAATGTTAACTTTTCGTCACGTTCTCCGAATCTAAAAAACCCACTTTCAAAAAATATGTGGGTAGATGTGTAGAATGTTTTCGTTTGGCTCGGATTTTGTTCCTCACAATACTACTGTAATTACCGATTTTAACCAAATTTTCACCAAAAATCATTTGGATCCTAACTTACCCTGATCAGATTTTGGAAGTAATTAAAAAACTGTAAGGGCAATAACAGTAGCGGCAAAATGTAAAAAAATCGTAGAATAAAATTTTGATTAGGTTTTCTATTAAAAAGTGAACCACACATTCTTGGAACGCTGTATTATCTGTTACAAATAATAGCGACTTTAAAGTTTTTAATAATTTTTGCCAGATTCAATAAACAGGAATCGAGTATTTAATAATAATATTGCTTTTATTCTACCATATATACAGTACATTCTTTTTATACTAAATGAAACAGAAATGAAGATCAGCTTGATAATAAAATTATCAGTTGGTCTAGTACTTTACCCGCAAATAATTTTGTTAATATATAAGATACTGTAATTAAATGAAATACACTTCCGACATTATCAGCCTTATCCGTCCGAATAAAATAGAGAGACCTTAGTTGACAATAACTATTAAACAGTTTTATACAACGTTTGTTAAGATAGCAACTTATCCGCCCTGTCTTCTACTAAGTAACTCCCTCATTTATTTTCTAAAAGTGGATGATTAATTATATAAAATACGACTATAAAAAGTTTAGTTAGTTTAGTATATTGTTTAATTTCTATAACACTATGTTCAAAAACTAGGTGTCACTGACACACTGATAAAATGCGATGATCTGTACGAAAATATGAGTTATTACCTAATCAATAAATTTGACACCGGTGTAACAACTCTTACTAGAGTTTTAAAATAAATCTCAAATAATCACAAACATTAAAGTACCAACAGAAACGCATAGAAGTTAGCTAAGTGAAAAATTGCTAAATTTAGTGTTTTTGTAATAACTAATTTGCAAGTAGAAGTCCGCCAAGCCAAGCGTGTACGCAAATGACACCTTAATTACCGTTGATATACCTCTTGGGCCCAAATGAGCCGAGCGCAAGTAGGCCTATGTCGTATATCTAACGTGCATTTAAAGAAATCCATTGCCTGCCTTTTTATTTCACTCTTAGGAAAATTTAAGAAAAATATATCTCACTCCACTCCACTGTACATTTAACCTAAAACCAGACGTTTTTGACATTGGTTATTGTGCCCACCAATTCCTGCATAAATAATTCAAGAATCACATTGCGTAAAATGTATAGCCAAATTATGTTACTCTAAGAACTTTGAGAGGGATTTGAATAGACGAATATATTATCCCCGAGCGATTGGAGCAGGCAAATGTGCGGTTTATGAATACTTTTCAATTGGATTAACTAAACTAAATCTAGCTTAGACGAATAAATATCTTGTTATAATAAACTGCATTATGCTTAAAATGTGCTCTACACGTTCGCTGCGGCGTTCTGACATTCATGTTTTGTTTTTGGTGCGGAGCTTCTGTAAAAATAAATAAAGATTAACACATATAAGTTTTAAAAATTCCAATAACGGGTTTAGGAGTTTTACGAAATGTTTGCATATTCATATACCTATTTCTAAGTGGGACAAAATAGTAAAGAACAGGAATAACGCTAGCGGCTACAGAAAAGCCTAATGCTCTATAAGTTGCCACGTGTAATGAATTTTAAATAATTAAGTATACGCAAAATGCAAGTCGTTATGTTTATTTTCCATGATTTGGTGTTTATTTAATTCACTAAAGTTTAACAGACGTCACCTTTTCAAAAAAGCAGTTTCGATCGCCTTGATTTTATCGCAAGTAATTACACGAGCGGTCGCTTTTTATCGGGATATAGTTGGCTTTTTCACGAAAATTGGGTTGCCAGAAAACTTGACCATGCAAACCGTCAATGATCAAATGGCGATTCCGTAAAAACGAGTAATTTTATCTGACGAATTTTAGAGTCAAGTTGCTGACAGGAAACCCAAATTGAGGTTTAAAAAGGCAAATATATTGATTTATACCTTCGGAAGTAAAAGTAGGACTCTTAATATTTCCAAACAATAATGTGTAAACTGAAACACTATTTGAAGTTCTATATCAAAAGCTTAAAAAAAAGAATGCCAACTCTGTTTGCTAAAGATCTTATTCTTCTTGTTATATTTAGAATTTCGTTGTCGAACGTTTATTAATTCGTCTTGGAATAACTCCTCTTTCAATACAGTTAAAATCTGCTATTCAGTGATTAGATTAATTTTTGTAGGTGTGATTACACTTGTATTGTACATGGATATTGTTTATATATATATATACAGTGTGTCTACTTAAGTTGGAATCATATTTGACCTAGTATTGTGCTCTCTTTGCACTATTTTGGGAACATTCTGTCCTTCTTACCTTTATTTAAAAAATTTATAGAACTGTACTTATTCAATTAAACTGGCATGTAATTCTAATTAACCCGCATGTAATAAATCCCTTTGGTGAGAGATTTGTTGAATTCTTTATTGGGTTTGTTTTGCACCAACCTCTCAATTTATGTTAATTGATAAATCTGTGACTCTAACTTACAAATTCAGCTCTGCCTTATTGCCATTTATTCTGAAGTAATTCTATTTAATATCGGCAATGCTTTACCAATGTAGTTATGAATTAAAATTTCTAATGTGACTTCTTGCAGTTGCCTGCTTACCCCAGCTCTGTGCTTTATTGACTTGCTTTATTTAACTAAGCTGCAAGCAGAGTTGGGTAACGGGCTAAAAACCATCTCAATATGTGCCAAACGGGGTTCTCAGCTTATGTGTCGACAAAAAATATATACCGCAACAGACTTGATGCCTAACCTAACATGATAATTCATTTTTTATCCATAAAGTCTAATATTAGGTATATCTGCGATAATAAAAATCAGTACCACTCATCTCATTAAATTTTATATTTAAAAGTCCTGTTTGAATAGGTTATTTTAAGAAATTTTGGGTTGATTTTGAACTAACTTTTTGAAGCAAACAAATCTTATTTGAAATAATTATAATTTTTGGTGCAAATAGCCCATTTACAGAATGTTACATTAAAACCAAGGGTTCCACAATAAAAATGGATATAACAAAGTGTTCGACTTATCAAAAAGATTAAGAAACGCTGATTTAGATGAAATAGCAAGCTTTTGAAGAAAATCACATAACCGGAAGTATGGTTTTTACTCTTGTGATTTTGCAGTTTTTTTCGATTTTTTCAAAAACGGCTCTAACGATTTTTTTCAAACTTTACATTTTTAATGTGTATTGATGTGAGATAGGTAGGTGATTTTCCAGTTGAGTACCTCTAAAATGGGTTTACTTTTTTTTATTAACTCTTATTTTAAAAAGAACACCCGGTATATTATTACATTTTTGAATTCAGCTTAAAATTTTAGAGAAAATTTGTCTCTTCAACTAACGCCCTATTTTTACGGTTTCTGTAGAATTTGTAATTTTTAACAAATGCTTAAAAATTAAAAATCAAATCTTTGGCTAATTATAAGATCATTGTAAAGGAAGTTGTGTGCGTGTATTACACCAGATTTTTTCGCTAGTGTTCGGGTGGTTTTAGTTATTTGCCTTTTACATCGTTGTGCATATAAAAAAAATTCCAAATAAATGCAACTTTATTATGTATGACAAAAAGTTCTGAAGTTTATTTACTAAAAATACGTTTGCATTGTATGATTATTCTAATATTACAAGTGGTTTGCACTAATTTAAACAACCAATCTGTTTACATTGAATAACACGAGCGGGCGCACGTTGTAAAATCTGCAACCGGATAACCTGCTGGTAGACAAAATAAAGATATAGCTTTTAAGAAACAGTAGACGCCCGCAACGTTGCCAACAGTACAGGATCTCACGTTAACCGTAGAATATGTATTATGATTATATACAACTGGGGCACCCGAGTGCCCTCTCAGAGAGCCACCAGGAACTACTCGTGTATAAAAATTCATAAAAAGTGACAAAACGAGATCCATACCCGCAGTCGAGGCGATATACAGGTTCCGCAGCAGAGACTAACTTCCACTAAACGAAATAATTTCGGAATAGGATTATTTAATTCGCTTCCTAGTACTCTCAAAAATGCCCCAACAAAACTCTTCAAAGTTAAGCTTAAAAAACATCTTCTGGCCAATGTCTACTATGAACTTTCCGATTTCAGATTTGTTGAAAATTGACTGTCTTGTTTTATTGACTTTAGTATTTTTGTTGTTACTGTATTTATCTGTAGTTGACTATTTCTGTAAATGCATTGTATTTTTTTATTTTTATATTTTTATATTTAAACTGGAATTGTGACATATCTAAGCACCACGGTGTATATTATGATGAATAAAAATACAATACAATACAATACAATACAATGCAAAAATCTATATTTAGGCTTCTTTTGATTTTTAAAAGTCGACAAACTCGATATACTCATAGATACACGTTGAGATCCGTATTCGGATTTCGACTTGCCAAAAGGATCTCGACTTACATATTAAGTATCACCAAATGATCTCGACTTGTATAGAAAACATGTTTTTGAGTTACATAAACGACACATTGGTCAGATTTGTCAAGGTCATTGTTAGACCCTATGTAACATTAAATAACTAAAATTATATAAGCATTGGTATTCTAAAGTCTGTGATAAAAGATTGCAACAAATAGGCCACTTCTACTTAGTGGGACACAGGAACGTTACTTAGTTGGAATATTACACTCAACTGTCACATAACTGATATCATAGAAGGAGAACCATGCATTTTTTTGAAAATTGACCAATATTGAACTGGTTACCTGATAAACACTCTAGGGATGCTTATCAAGCGATAAGCGCCCTAGGGATGACTATCGGCCCCGTGGATGGTGTCATAATTAGAAGTAGAATTGCAAAAAACAAGCAAATTGAGTCTTTTTGCGTTATTATGTCAATTCTAAATCATAATTCGTATACTGTTTTTATATAATAATCTTCAAAATATAAACGCGAGCGACCTACTTACAAATAATCTTGCCCATCAAAAGAGTTATCGTGCTGGTCTCGCCCTTGCTATATTAACTAATGATAACACGTACAATCACGTTTTTTCAGTGACGTCAACCTTCTTTTTTATTTTTAGTTTTTAGGGACTAATTACCAACTGTTACAATGACCAATAAGGAAACTTTTTTTTCGAATGAGGTGTATCGCAAACCAATGAATCTTTAGGTAGTGGAGCTGGAAATACATACACTAGACAAAAACCATCATAGAGAGAAAATCGTCAAGAATGGGGAGGAAATAGCCTAAAACCAACATTTTCAAATTCTAAACGACATTAGCATTAAAGAAGGCAGTCAAGGGTTGATTAAATAACAAGTAAAACAAAAGTGAGCGTTGTGTCCAAGGTGGACGTTGTGACCAAATGCGAAGGTGGACGTTGTGACCAGAGTGGGCGTTATGGCGGTGGACGTTGTGGCCAGGGTGGACGTTACGACCAACGCCGTAAAATGTTATTCTCAACAGGCTTCGGTGGACGTTGTGACCAGAGTGGGCGTGGTGGCGGTCGACGTTGTGTCCAAGGTGGACGTTGTGACCAAATGCGAAGGTGGACGTTGTGGCCAGAGTAGGCGTTATGGCGGTGGACGTTGTGGCCAGGGTGGACGTTACGACCAACGCCGTAAAATGTTATTCTCAACAGGCGTCGGTGGACGTTGTGACCAGAGTGGGCGTTGTGGCGGTCGACGTTGTGTCCAAGGTGGACGTTGTGACCAAATGCGAAGGTGGACGTTGTGACCAGAGTGGGCCTTATGGCGGTGGACGTTGTGGCCAGGGTGGACGTTACGACCAACACCGTAAAATGTTATTCTCAACAGGCGTCGGTGGACGTTGTGACCAGAGTGGACGTTGTGGCGGTCGACGTTGTGTCCAAGGTGGACGTTGTGGCCAAATGCGAAGGTGGACGTTGTGACCAGAGTGGGCGTTATGGCGGTCGACGTTGTGTCCAAGGTGGACGTTGTGACCAAATGCGAAGGTGGACGTTGTGACCAGAGTGGGCCTTATGGCGGTGGACGTTGTGGCCAGGGTGGACGTTACGACCAACGCCGTAAAATGTTATTCTCAACAGGCGTCGGTGGACGTTGTGACCAGAGTGGACGTTGTGGCGGTCGACGTTGTGTCCAAGGTGGACGTTGTGACCAAATGCGAAGGTGGAGGTTGTGACCAGAGTGGGCGTTATGGCGGTCGACGTTGTGTCCAAGGTGGACGTTGTGACCAAATGCGAAGGTGGAGGTTGTGACCAGAGTGGGCCTTATGGCGGTGGACGTTGTGGCCAGGGTGGACGTTACGACCAACGCCGTAAAATGTTATTCTCAACAGGCGTCGGTGGACGTTGTGACCAGAGTGGACGTTGTGGCGGTCGACGTTGTGTCCAAGGTGGACGTTGTGGCCAAATGCGAAGGTGGACGTTGTGACCAGAGTGGGCGTTGTGGCGGTCGATGTTGTGTCCAAGACCCGTCGTGAAGACCGTTTCACCCGGTTAGCTTTTTCCAGCGCCGGCAACATTCTACCTACAATAAAAAAGGCATTACATAGTTTCATTTATTTATCTTAAATCTTGTCTTTCAAAAATATTTTACTCCAGCCTTTCATTTACTTTTTATGACCATCTCTGCTACTTAGAACTCTTATAAGTCCTTTGCTACAGCTAATTATAATAATTATTAAAATTAACTTTAACATGTAATTATTCAATCATTTATGATTGAATACAATTAATTTTTTTGGTTCGTATCAAAATTATATGCATTTCCATTCATTATGGAAAATACACTGTTTAGTATTTTTAATTGATTATTTCACTTATCACCCAGCCTAGTTACTACAATAATCTTAATTACTGTTATATTTTTACTTTTCTAATATCAAATTGACAGTATTAAAAATACCAAATTAGCATATTAAATATTAAAACACAAATCCTCTTCATAACCAACCTCACAACTTCTATTTTCAGTTCATGACAAGTCTATCTGTCATTCCTAATTCCAAACGTAGCACCTCTCTATAATGTTTACTAACCCACACATCATTTTGCTTGTACAGACCTTGCTTTGTTAAACTACCCACCATCTTATGAGAACGAACAGAAAACAAAACGTCTCATCGTCACTTTCCAATGAAAAGAGATTGTGTAATTTAAGACCGATTCTGAATTAAGGTAGGCACAAAACCAGCGCAGCATATAATAAATAAAGTAATAAAAATTGTTATTTTACGCTGTTTTGCATTTTTTTAAATAAATTGTAGATAGGAAAATTATTTTAAAAAACAGTTACAGCATCTTGTAGCAGTAACGTTTGTGCAACTGGCGTTGGGTGGCACAGAAAAAGAGACACAGAATCCTTTAACATTTCCATTTTCGTTAGATAATGCTAAAAGCGTGACATACGCTTATATATAAGGATTATAAAATAGTAATTTACAATACAAGTGCGTAAAGCTAGTTTTTAGTCACGAGTGGGGCAAAGTTAAAACGCGAGTGAGTGAGCGTTTTAGGCCCCGCGAGTGACTAGAGATGCTTTACGCATGTATATCGTACAATATTTTATCTACGATATAATCTAGAAAAAACGATAAATATAAAAAATATATTTCAATGTAAATTAAGAGTAGAAGCAACCGGTCGTTATTTTGCGTGGTTAAAAATTATAAAACGCGTTGCTACTGACGGTGTGCCGAATGAAAGCTTTTACACACGTTGCTACTGACGACGTAAGCTAATGAAAGCATGCTATGAAACAGTCGTGTTACAAACTTAAAACTACCAGTTGAAAGTCAGTTTTACACACTGTCGTAGATAAATGTCTTTTTTTTATAGCACATGTTCAAGTGTGCTTTTATCAACTCAAAACAAAAGGTCAAGTTTTACTTTAACAGCAAGGGTAGATAAAGTAATTTAATTTTCTAACTTTTGTTTAAATTAAATATGACAGCTTCGTATTATCGTAGCAACCCAATCTAGCTATGACATTTTGAAATGTGATTGACTGTCCTTATCTTCTTTTGAAATTGTTAAAGTTCTTGCTATAGAAAAAAATATTGTATTATACACGATGATAAAGTTATTTCTATCCACTCTTGAATCACTCGTGGATAAAATTTAACTTTATCGTCTTGTATAATAAATTACTATTATCTACGACAGTGTGTAAAATTGCCTTTTAGTTGGCAGTTTGAAGTTTGTAAAACGACTGTTTAATAACATGTTTTTATTAGTTTACGTTGTCAGTAGTAACGTATTTAAAAGATTTCATTAGGCACGTTGTCAGTGGCAACGTGTTTTAAAATTTTTAAAACACGCAAAATTACGACCGGTTGCTGGTAATCCTAATTTACATTTAATTTTCTTTGTAATACTTCCTTTTACAATAAAGGAAGTATTGGATTAACCCCAAAAATTCGAAATTGAGTTTTCAACGGATCTTAACGTTTTCGAGTCCCCTGAACCCAAAAAACATATTTTTTTCATTGGTCTGTCTGTGTGTCGGTGTGTCTGTCTGTCTGTCTGTGTGTCTGTCTGTGAACAAAATATCTCAAAACGAAAAGAAGTATGGCGTTGAAACGTCATATATAAGTTTTGTGTATTATGTAGATGCGACAGCAAGCTTTTGAAGAAAATCGCATAACCGGAAGTAGGTGTTTACTCTTGTGATTTTTCAGTTTTTTTCGATTTTTTCAGAAACGGCTCTAACGATTTTTTTCAAACTTCACACTTTTATTACATTTTTAATGTGTATTGATCTCAGATAAATTATTTTCCAGTTGAATACTTCTAAAATGGTTTTCTTTTGTTTTTCCTTCTATTTTTTTTATTAACTCCTATTTTAAATAAAACACCCTGTATATTATTACATTTTTGAAGTCAGCTTAAAATTCTAGAGAAAATTTGTCTCTTCAACTAACGCTCTATTTTGTACCGTTTTTTGTAGAATTTGTAATTTTTGAAAATTTTTGACAAATACTTAAAAATTTAAAATCAAATTTTTGGCTAATTATAAGATCACTGTAAAATAAAGTTGTGTGCGTGTATCACACCAAATTTTTTACAGTGTTTTCTAGATTATATCGTAGATCAAATATTGTACGATACACATGCATAAAGCATCTTTAGTCACCTGCGGGGCTTAAAACGCTGGCTCATTCGCGTTTTAACTCTACCCCACTCGTACCTAAAGAGTAGCTTTACGCACTTGTATCGTAAATTACTATTATAGTCACTTTTTTAAACATAAATATAGAAGCGAGTTTATTTAAACCGGTCAACATTTTGCATCTTTTGCATGATTCGTGTATGTTGAATGTTAGTTGCTCTGATACTATGTTCAAATAGCTGTGGAATAAATTTCGTCATATCTTGAAAATCTGTTAGATATTCGTAGTTGCCATTTCTTCCACTTATAAAAGGTAATTAAGCAATGCTCTTTGAACCATAAAAAACACTTCAATTATGAAAAAAAATTGAATTTGTTGAAGCGCCAGGCTTTGCAACTTTCTTTAAGGAACGAAAAAGAATTATAGCATGAAGAAGTCTGCCAATAAAAGAATGGAGTATATTAATTGACGCAGACTGCAGATATGTGTAGAACACAACATTTATAATACGAATTAATAGAATTTTTCCTTATCTGCCGTACTCTCACCAAAATATAAAGTTAAAAATATGTTAAGTGTCATTTTGACTGTTCTCTATTATAAGAGCACGAGGAGCCTAAACATCTATTTTATATTATTCTCCTTAACATAGAATTTCGGCTTAGACCGCGCAGTATTTGTATATGAACACCCAGCATTTTCTGGCTTAATGTGCCTTGCACCTTGTGAAGTCGATCAAAAACCCGCGCGATGGCCATGCTCTTTGGTGGCTCGTGTTGTTTGAGTATCTTGAGAACGAGGATACTTAGGCAGATTTGGCCGTTTTGCTGTTTGTGCATCCATATTCACTAACGTTTCGCAAGACCTTGCATCATCAGAGTGAAAGTCGCACTGTGCAATTCTATGCTAAGGAGAATAATTCGAGTAACCGCGAAAGCATCAAACAGTACATCTACTTTATATGTCTTGAAGAAAAATACTAATTTTTAAAAATACAATTATTCCTAATAAAATTCTTGAAATTTTACTCTGCGAACTATCAACATCATCAGATTAACTAAGAAACGTGCACAAGAAGATTCGACTTATTTTTCGTTTCGGCTATAGAACACATTTTTATTTTCTTATTTCTATTACAGCTGTTATTCCTGCAGAGATTTAATAAATTTTAACATTACACACTTAACTTATTGAAATGTTCACTGCCCAGCCTAACTCAAATCTTCGACGATTGTATGGTCGTGAGTAGGATTTAGGCTCTTATAGCTGCTAAGCAAAAACAACGTACGCGAGCAACCGAGCAGGGATCAATAAATCGCGTATGAAAGAATACATCATAGGTAAAATTTAAGTACCAAGGCTTTGATGAATTTAAGTTACGCAGATACAGCGAAATGGATTAAATAAAGATCAAAGGTTTTAAAGTCAGAATAAAACACGCGTTATACTGAGTTAGAGAAATGCAAAACAGGCCAGAAAGCTACTGTTAAAATAACTACATAAGTATGCCGCGTTCGTAAAACAAGAAAACTGAAAAAGTTAAATTTATGAATTGTTAATACTAAGTGTTGTTATCAATGCAAAATTACGAAGTGAAATAGTATGCAGGTTAAATTAGCAACTAACAGATTTGAATTAATTGAATTTAAATCTGAAAAGCGAAGATAACCCCAAAGTAAATAATTCTCTCCAGATACTCAAAAAAGCTAGGTTCTCAAACGTAATTCGCGAACGGAACGCGTGTCACAAAAGCATCTGAACAACGAAGCGCATTATAGTACTTAAAATTAAAACTTCCTAGAAAACAAATCCCCTTGCTGAACTCCATGGGCGTAAAGATCAAATTCGTCCCGTATACTACCTTAACAAACAATTGTGCAAGTCGAATAAATTCCAAAATTAATTACTGTACTAAGCTAATAACAGGCAGAAAACGTGATTGACTAAAACAAATTAATTACAAATTTACGCTTAAGAATATTAACAAAATCCAACAAGACGTTGCTGAAATGCTGTCATTTTGTAATGATTGCAAACGCACGCGGGTACCTTCTCTGCATTGTAGTCGCTTGGTGGTTTGAAGAAAACACGCCTGGGTGGCAACATGGTGGAATGCGGCGTGGCCACACACACACACACACACACACACGCACACACACACAATCATACCAATCAACAAAATCATGTTTTTTGGGTTCAGTTAAATGATAGCATTTTGTTCATACTTCCAGTCTCCTTAATAAGTAAAATAAGTTCTTAAAACAAAATTCAACCTATCAATCTACTATTATTTTTAAAACGTCATGGGAATCTTCTTTACCGAATAATGCCTGTTAAGCTGTTCTTGTTACGTGAAGGTTGTTACGTGTTAAAACCCTATTGTATTAAAGTTAGTAGTTTACGTTATATATGGCCGTGAATAGACGATCAATTGGGAAAACGCAGTCGAAGCGTATAAAAATTAATATCCGAGTTGCAAGGGTTTTTAAGAAAAAAAAGAGGGTAGAAAAATAATAACAAGTTTTTTTTCGAATTGGTGAGTTGAGAAAAACCTAGCTATGCATTAAGAGTTTCGTGATAATAATGTGGTAAACTCGGGATTTCTCGTTCTTCGTTAATAGTGTGTGGATACTAACGAAACGTGCTTGAGACAGATTTTGAGAGCGGGTACCATTTTTCAATAGAAAAATAGTTCCAAGTCGTAGACTGAGTAGGGAACCACGGAATTTGCTGCACAGTTTTTGCCTGTTATTGCAGGGTATGTATATTGTTTTTGGAACTATCTGATTCTATTTTCGTAATTGGAAATTATAGCAACAAGTTCGGGGCAATGAAAACACATTAGTTTGAACATCTCTTCATAAAAATGTCACTACGGAGATCGTGCGATTGCTTGCTGTCAAATGACAGCTGACGTTTAACGACTGTGATGCATGCTGATTAAACACCTGAGAAGCTAGTCTTCGAATCCACAAGCATAACGATTACCAGATAAGTGAAGTAAAGTTAAACTTGTGATATTTCACATATTCTCAAATAGTAAGAACAGTTTATAACTCCTTAATTGTACACTTGCTATTATATTTCTGTGAGTTAGTATTAACGTCAAATATAGTAGTTAGAAAGTCAAATTGACTTAAGCTCAAGTGGGTGTACCACCCTTAAACGAAGGGGTTGACAAAGCCTCGGTCAGCTCTTTTAACTCTCGGCAGAATATGGCGTGGTGTAAGGATCAGGCTAAAAACGAAGCCGGACATCTCGGTGCCGCCATCTCGGCGCGGGGCCAGCTCGGCGCCGGGACAACTCGGCGCAAGGCCATCTCGGCGTCGAATTCAAATTCGCAAACTACAGTGTGCACTACGTAAAAAGATTATTATAAACCAATAATAAATAAAGTGATTGCTAAAAAGCTGGCATTAAATAAAAAAAATATTTAGAATTTCTTGGAAAATCAAACACTGACGACCAGAGGTGTTGCAAAGTGATTACAAATGGGCCAAAACAGAAGTTGTCACGTGACTTCCGTTATCAGTAAAATTCAGTTTTTTTTTAAATAATTACGAAAAATGCATTTACTAGAAAGATAGGGACAAAATTTAGAAAAAAAAGTTTTCTGGCCTTGAGATTGTTCAGTCAGCTAAACCTAACACACAATAAGAAATCTCATTGAAATCTTGCATAATTTCCGAAAAATAGTACTTTTTGGATTTACACAATTTCGAAAAACGCCATTTTCTAACTAAGTAAAGTGCCTTTTATGTGACAAATATTTCTTTAATGTTTATTTCCCAAATCAAAGGATTTTATTGTTAACAAAGTTTTTTTATTACGAAATAAAAAACTTTGTTACAAATATTTGTTTTTCCATAGCAGTCTTTGTTAAAAGTAAAATTCTTTGATATGATCAAAGTAGGCCGAGGATTTTGAAATTTGGTATGCGATCCTAGATGTTGATTCTAAACAACTTCTCTTAATAACTTTTTGTCGTATTTGCTACATAAAAGGCACGCTACTCTACAGTAAAATAGGTTCTTTGAAAATTTCCAAAGCATACTTGATTTTTCAAAACTGAAATGCTGTTAGAAATTCGCCTTTAACCAAGTAGGGCTAAACCCCAAAAATAAAAATTTAAATCGAAAATTGTTTACCTTTTACAAGAGTCGTTTCACCTATCCGGAGACAGTGTCTGTATATGTATATAGGGTGATTTTTAAGTTGATTCTCTCCTTTTACCAGGATATAAAGCTAAAAAAGTAAGCTTTTTTCTTCATTTACCACTTTTGCGAAATATCAAAACTGACGGAGGTACAAGGTGTTAAAGTTTCAAATTAAGAACTGAAATTACTTAACGAAAATTAAACTAAACTTAATCTAACTTCAATGATATGTTCAAAATTATCACCATTCGTTTCTACACACACGTTCCGCGTATAAGAGCGATGCGGTAGCTACATTTTCATGACACTCCCTGTAAATAATACGCATATTCACTCATTCATTGTTTTCATAAACATGAGCCATTATTGTAGCAATAACTAAGAAAATTACAATGGAAAACTAGTTGATAGGTCATTGCTTGACAACAGAGATAAACAAAAATAAAATTGTCCAGCCGCCTTTGCGCCAAAGTTTCGTTTTTAATTTGAAACCTTTAACACCCTGTACCTCCGTTAGTTTTGATATTTCGGAAAAGTGGCAAATAAAAAAATTGGGTTACAAAGAGGGAAAAAAAGTTTATTTTTCACTTCTCAAAACAAGTCACTCTCTATAAAAAATCCTGCTTGTTCTCAAACTAAAAATGCACTTGTCAAAATTTAAATATCCCTTTCCGTATACGGGGTGGTTCAAAAATATGAAAATGGCTCAAAAATAAAGCACCCTTATTTTTCAAAATAGATTAAAATGTTATTTGAAAAAGTTGCTTAGAATTAAAAGTAGGTGTCAAATATAAAGTCACAGCCACCTGCTCTAAAAAACTATTTTTACTTATTTTTCTTATTCTTCCACTACCCTGCCAATTACCAAACGCGATACTTCAAAGTTAATGTATTGGCGAATACGATAAGAGTGCATTGTCGAATTTCAGTTTCGTTCACTTAACCTGAAATTGATGTGACGCGAAGTTAATGTTATAGATCTCATATTTGTGTCAACAAACACACAGATATCTTAAAAAATTAATAATACGCGATCCAAACATCAATAGCAATTCAAAGCAATTATAATTTTTAATAAAAATGTTATAATAAATATTTACAATTAACATTAATGTATATTTTGAAAAATAAGGGTATTTTTTCTTGAGCCATTTTCATATTTTCGAACCTCCCCCGTATACGAAGGGGATATTTAAATTTTGGCAAGTGCATTTCTAGTTTTATAGAGAGTGATTTTTTTGAGAAGTCAAAAATAAACATTTTTTTCCTATTTGTAACTCAATCCGGGGACATACTGTGTATAAAAAAATACTGGTAATGTTTACATTTTACATTATACAAAATGACAGCTTATCCGAAAACCTATTTAGCCCGTATTAGAAATATTGAGTGATTTTTACTTAGTAAGAAAATGGCGTTTTTCGAAATTGTGTAAATCCAAAAAGTACAATTTTTCGGAAATTAAGCAAGATTTCCATACGATTTTTTATTGTGAGGTAGTTTCAGCTAACTCAACAATCTCAAGGAAAGAACCCAACCTTTTTTCGTAAATTTTGTCCTTATCTTGGCTAGTAAATGCATTTTTCGTAATTATTTTTTAAAAATGTTGGATTTTACTGATAATGGAAGTTACGTGACAACTTCTGTTTTGGCCCATTTGTAATCAATTTGCAACCACCTCTGGTCGTCAGTGTTTGATTTTCCAAGAAATTCTAAATATTTTTGTTTCATTTGATGCCAGCATTATGGCGATCACTCTATTGATTATTTGTTTATAATACTTTTCTTACGTAGTGCACACTGTAGTTTGCGAATTTAAATTCAGCGCCGAGATGGCCTTGCGCCGAGTTGGGTGGCGCCGAGATGGCTCTGCGCAGAGTTGTCCCAGCGCCGAGCCGGCCTCGCGCCGAAGTAGCTAAGAAATGCTTCGAACTTTTACAATTGAACAGTAGATTAATAAAAGAATTGGGCGCCATGTCGTTATTCACAACAAATAAAACAAACCTACTATGTATCCAGCCAAAAATGAGCCCTGCTTCATCGTTACACGAACAGAACAGAAATCGTTTTCTCTATGCTTCACTCTCGTTATTTACGAGTGCGACAAGGATAGCATTACATTAGCACGTCTCTGGGTGTTTGGAAATGGATTTGACTAGCGCGGTATGTGTCAGTAAAATTCAGTGTTGCCGATCTTAATTATAAATCCCTAGATCAAATGAATATATTATCAGTAAACAGTAAAAATAACTACATACCTACAGCAGCAAAACTATTTGGAAAAAATTGGGTGCTATTAATACGGAAATTATACATAAATTAAGTCAATTTTCAGGATTATTTATAATCTTTCACCGATTTTTTTAATAAAAACCGAAATTATAGGCAACATTGTATGTGTCCATAAACATAATGATGAACATCTGATCTGTCCATCACATTTTTTGCGGTTATTTGTCGTATAAACGCTCTTTGACAGTTTTGTAGTAGTTCACTAACAATACGCAGCAGTTCTTTCCAGGGTTAAGAAAAAGTGTAATTTTATGCATTAATACGTCATGCAAGACAAGACATTGCTCACAGTTTCGGTAATTGTTGCTGAATTTATAGAACTATTTTGAGAAGGAAAAAACAGTGGGCATTTACTTCCTTTATCTTGTATGCAGGAGATATGACAAGTTAACTTATTATTTATTATCTTTTGTACAATTGTTTGTCTATTGCGGCGAGCGGCTGAGACTTTAGAAATTAGTATGTCTACTGCTAAAAGGGCGAATACTCGTAGAAGTAACCAACTAGTTTTATCTAGTCCTGGTACCTACAAAGTGATCCCGCAAGAAATAAAAACTGCAGACCTGTCAGATTATTCTAAACTGGTCATCAGAGAAACTATATATGTAACTATAAGATGCATAGAGAAGGTATGGCGTATGATGTTTATTTTTATATTTATTTCAGAAAGAAAAACATATTACTCTCAATTATTTAAATTATTAGCTTCAGGAGCAACATATTATAATATAGGCAGAAGCAGTTTAAACATTGTTCTACATGACGTTGAATTTAAATTTCTCAAAGACGAGCACTTTCAGCGTACCACCACAACCAACAGCCTAACAACCTGACCACCTACGCTGCACATCAACATCTAAGGATTTCTACAAATTAACTCAGTGTCTGAGAAACTAAGAAGGACGTTAAAACTTCGAAAAGCAGCTGAACCAGATAGCCGACTACCTGAGCTATTCAGTTTCTACCCTAGCACTGCACATTTACTGCATCCCCTTAAACAGACTATTTCGAACACCAGAAAAATACCTACAGAGTGGAAGGACGGTTTCATTATAAGACTGCCAAAGAAAGTTAATCTGGGTGAGCGTCGAAATTGACAAAAGATCACTTTTCTTAACCATCAAACCCACCCTTCGCAATGAGCAAGCAAATTTCAGCCCCCATGGCTTAGTACGGTTACCTCAATACATCTTAACATTTCATCGAATACTTCCTTTTCTGTTCGGTTGCATTCCTGTACATTCCAGTAACCAATACTCATGTACTGTTTTCGCAGCTTCCATCTACTTAAACAGTGTCTGTCCCTGTTTCTACGTATTATTAATGTGATTCTAATATAGTAACAATTATAATAAAATTTAATAAATATTATTGAGAAATATGTTTCGCTTCTTCTTCTTACAGTGCCGTATCCATCAGTGGATGTTGGCAACAATTGCAGCAAAATCTTCTCGGTTTTGTGTGGCTCTAAATAGTGTGTGAGTGTCCAGATTTGTCCAGTCCTTGATGTTTTTGAGCCATGAATGTTTTCTCCTGCCTATACCTCGTTTTCCTTCAATTTTTCCCTCCATGATCAATTTCAGAAATAGGTACTTTGAATTGCGGAATATGTGGCCCAGGTATGCCACTTTTCTTCGCTTCACTATAGTCAGAAGCTCTCTATCTCTATTCATACGTCTCAAAACCTCATCGTTGGTCATATGCGCGGTCCAGGGTATCCTTAGAAATCTTCTGAAGACCCACATTTCAAATGCTTCCAACCTATTAAGCGTATTGACTTTAAGAGTCCACGTTTCAGCTCCATATAGTAATACGGCATAAATATAACCCTTGACAAAGCGGTATCTTAATTTCAGACTAAGGCTTTTGTTAGTCAGTAATTTTCTCATATTGAGGAATATTTTCCTCGCTTGCTCTATTCTGCAGACTATTTCCGTGTCGGGATTTAGATTTTCAGTTATCCAGCTGCCGAGGTATTTAAACTTTGGGACATGCTGAATAGGTTTTCCATATACGAAGAGATTTACTCGGTTCACTGGTGTTTTACTGACAACCATTACCTTTGTCTTGCCTATGTTTATTTTCAATGACAGTTTATCTCCTTCAGACGATATTCTGTTCATTAGTCGTTGTAACGCTTCCGGACTGTCGGCAATTACAACGGTATCATCCGCATATCGGAGGTTGTTGATAATTTGTCCGTTTATTTTGATACCGTCATTTGAGTCTTGCAAGGCACGGGCGAAAATAGCGTCTGAGTATACGTTAAAGAACAAGGGGGACAATACACATCCTTGTCGTACACCACATTCAATAGGAGTATTTTCTGTGTTGTCGTTTCCGATTCTAACAAATGCCGTCTGATGTTTATAAAGCGTTTTAATAATGTTTAAATCATTTTTGTCTATCCCTTTTTTTCAAGGAATTTTAGTAGTTCGTTATGGTTGACGCAGTCGAATGCTTTTTGATAATCGATGAAGCACATATATACATCTTTCCTCTGGTCACGGCATTTTTGGAGTAGCACCATGAGGCTGAATAGTGCTTCTCTAGTGCCAAACCCCTGTCGGAATCCGAATTGGCAACAACTCATGTCCTCTTCGCATTTTCTGTGTATTCTAGCTAGTATTATTTTTAAGAATATCTTGAGAACGTGACTCATCAAGCTGATCATACGGTATTGGTCACATTTGTTAGCATTTACTTTTTTAGGTATCGGAATAAAAGCAGATTGGAGCCAATCTCTAGGTAACCGACCAGTTTCGTAGACGGTATTGAACAATTTTACCATGTAGTCAATACTATCATCGTCAAAAAGTTTTATAACTTCTATGTATACGTCATCTGGGCCGGGTGCTTTGCCTATTTTGCTGTGCTTTATTGCCTGTATTATTTCAGATTTTAGTATTCTTGGGGATTTTTCGCTTTTGTATTGATGGTCAGTTACTCTTAGATCGGGGTTCTTAAATAGTTGTTCGATATAATTCTTCCAGTGATCAAGTATTTCATTGTGATCTGTGATAACGGTGTCACTGTCGTCGTTAAGTCTCATTAAGTTTGGATATTTTATTCGCCCAGTAGTTTCTTTCACATGTTTCGCTTAATTTCAATTAAAATCTAAAAGAAAGCTAGAATCACATACCTAACCTCAGAAAATCATCATGTATGTCAGCTCTGTAAACGTCAGTTAATTGTCAAACTATGAATGCTGATTTGACTAGACATTTTTTAATCTTATACCATACAGGCAGCATTGATGATCAGGATTCTTCTTTCGTCGGATACATAGTAGCTAGCAAAATAGATCAACACCTACTTTGTAAGCTTCGCTGCACACCTGATTCTAAATGTAGTAATGCAGATAACAACAAATACATACAGTAACAGTCGAAAAATATTTAATATTAAAACAATTAAATCAGGGTTAGCGTCGCCCAACTTACACACACAGGTATATCGAAACAAACCAAAAAAAAAACAACATTTCGAAGTGGCATTTCGAAATTAACTAAGTATAACTTAAATAACCAATGCAGGCTAACACCTGTGTAATCCCATTAATGATAATATAATATACACCCTATTTCAGCAATTTTGAATTATTTACATACCCGCACTTAGCGGTAATAACAAGTGAGCCAAAAAGGTTGATTAAACTCGCTCAGTTTGATTTGCTAAGATCTTAGTAGAACTGATATAAGTTGCGGCATAATGCCTTTGACGATAGAAAATAATAGATGCTGATAAGAGCATGCACTTACAGTTTAAATAAAGATGAATTCCAGCGATCGGCAGGAAAATCCCGATGCGTTGCATTCTTCTACGAAGACTCAAAGCCAGATTGAATGCATGATCCCAAGGTCTAGGCTAGAAATAAACTAGTATCCAAAAGGAAGGATATTCCTGGCTACGTACAAGCGCAAATTAGGGAAGCTGGAAACGTTAGCTTCGGGATGCTGAATTTAAGCCTTTATGAAGTGAGCCAATACAAGCGGTTTCTAGCCCAAACTAAACGAATTTCAGCCCAAACTAGCTCAAACTAGACGAATTTCAGCCCAAACTAAACGGATTTCAGCCAAAACTAAACGGCCTAAATATTTGAAAAATTAGAAAATGAAATAATCTCGCAAAAGCATTCTTACCCAACAATGCTACAAGCGGCTTCGCTTGCTTGAAAAACAAGAACGCTTCAAAAAATTAATACTGAACCAGATATTGCACTGTTTTCACAGTCAACATGGATATAGCTAGATATAGCTATAAGGTGGTCAGAGAGTCGGTGTTAAATGCATTTACGCGCTTTTGAAACAAAGTTGAAACGCGGCGTTACATGGGAGACCCCGTTTTATAATACGAACTACGATTAGATATGAATTTGAAGTCGACAATTGTTCCCTTTTATGCAACGAGAATAGACTAATCAAAACCAGAAGTATCAATAAATCTGTATAAAGAATTGCTTCTTTCATTCAAACATTAAAGTTTTAAGGGTTGTAGAGTGCTGTATATACATATATGGTAAAGTGTATAAGTTTTCTTTCGCCTATATAAGTGTACTTGGGAGTAATAAAACTTGTTGGCGCCCAGATAATTTGGAAATTTCATTACTAAAGGATTCACTCCGTCTTTACTGTAGCTAGCGACGGGCCCCAAGCACACTTTTATAGCGAACAATTTTTTAAGTAAAATATAGAAAGTCGATCTAAAGGTAAGAGAAAAGCTAACAAGGTGTTATTTAATGGAATAAAATTAGGGTGCCTATTTTGTCTAGGGTTCTCGAGTTCTCCTAAAGTACGCCACCATTTTACTTAAATGAGTTTTTCTATTTGGCGTTTTTAATATCCATTCCAGCACCCGAATAACGTCATTTGCGTGTTAGAATAAGTCGCTATGAAATGAAGTTATTCTAGCACCCAAATAACGTCATATAACGCAAAATATAAAATATTTTTATTTTTTAATTTATAAAATTTATAAAAGCGGCAAAATAGAAAAGATAGTATAAAACACTCGTTGCAGAAGGTCCTTCAAGCACTCATTTGTTCGTCAACTCGCCGCTACGCGGCTCGTTTCAGAGTTTCAAATTCGTGCTTGAATAGATCTTTATTTTTATAGCTTCAGATTGACGATTGTGCAAAGCTTTATACCTTTATCGTGTAGCAACGATACCACGTTCCTGCTGCTTCGGACAAACTTGCATATCTTCTGAAAAGCTGCTTTTAACTGCAGGTACTCGAACGACTTGTAGCTTTTCAGCTACCAACGGGGATACTTTTGTTTCAGCAAAAGAACTTTTATGTAATTTGAATCACCAATGTTATCTTCAATCTGTAACTTTAGCGCTATTCAGATTGACCAGTTTAAACGCATTCACGTAATGCATAAATGTATTTGTTAATAAAAAACCTTTTAATTTATATTGATTTAAGCATATCTTACCCATGCGAGGTTTCTAAAACTAACTGTAGAAAAAAATTAACATTATCCCCATGGCAATAAACAATTTGAATACATTTTAGTCAATGAGGAGGAATAAAGGCATACGCAACAGTAACCCAATTTCTTTGTTGACATACTTCGGGTAGTCTTAGACCTGAGTTATAACTAAATGTTATGTGCTGATTTGAGAATTTATTAGTTGCCGAAGGAGGACCCGTGCTGGGAGCAGATTTGCATTAAAAGTTTCTGGACGGAGCCGCTCTCCGTGAAAATAAATCTCGTCACTATAATAGTGCCTTTATAGGAATAAATGTTAGCATACAGGGTCATGAAAGAGGGTAGCGGAGTTAAAACGGCGATATTTCAGATGCGGGCCGTGAGCGATGCGTCCCCAGGGGCCGCTTCGGCGCTGCACCGGCGATATTTTCCGGCACTTTCTTATTAGTGTTTAGAGCACTTGTGTAAAGTTGAACTAATTTAAGAGTTCGGAGCCATAAAGAAGGAGGTAACAGCCCTTGAAAAGCTGGACACTGATATACACATCTGCACCGCCAAGATCCGCTTCCGCCGAACTTGGGCCGCTATTTATCCCCGTATCGCAACTTTTAATTACTTCGGCTGCTTCGCCTCCAAGGTAAATCCAAGACGCCTGTTTGCCGCGCTGTCCAGGATTCGGCGACTTTCTGCGACGTCTAAATGCAACTAACTCTTTACCGGCCAAATTAATGAAATTGCTGATTCGTAAAGATGCAGGTTCGAGAGGAAAATATTTTAGTTTATAATTACCAAAATCGGTTTCATCTTTATAACAGTCAATAATATCTACTATATTATTCCTCGACGAATCCACCATCAAAAAGACAGAAACCTTTTCTTCTTGATTATTGGCTCACTTAGTGTGTACGGTATGGGTAGAACCGCAACTCGCCCATCCAATCAGTCATTTGCTTATTCTAATCAGCAATCCCCTAAACAACATGCAATCCTTCCTACTTCTACTCTTTTAAAACAACCAAGTCCTACACCTTTTATGATTGTACCACCGAGTAAACAACCTGCACTGATACCTGCTTCTCTTCCACAAATTTATCAAAGCGTACTTCGACAATTGTGTTCTTTATTGTACGACTTTGACATTAATGCACCGATCAAACACAATGTCGTACACAAAATTGTCACCCTCCTTACTTCGCAAAGTGTGGATGCTTTAATCCGGAACAGCTCTTATTCCTTGAAGGTTATAATAAACATTCTAGACTGCGTAATTTTCAGTTTACTCAATTATTTAATTTGCCGTTATGGGTATTTTAGAGCTAAAGTCAGATTTCTTCTTGAGTTTCTAGATTAAGAAGAAATTAAATAGAGTGTATATTGAGATGGACCCTTATTTGTTTATTAATTCGCTTTTGGGGTTGTTTATAAAATTAATTTAGACTGATTAAAATATGCTGTCTTGCATTTTTATTTACTTGATCTAAAATAAATGGTAGTATGCTCTTTAAGTATTTTATTTATCTGCAATTTATTATCAAAACGCTAGCTCAGTAGAACAATTAACTCTATTCCCAGGGGTGAATTCCTAATAGATTGTAATTTTTACTTGCTCTGGTGCGCCACTGTACACCTGAATTACTTCCAATACACAGTAGTTATTGTATGCAATATGTCAAAACCTAGCAAATGGTTCGTATCGTGCAGCTAGCGTTGTTAACTTTAAAATAATCAAAATTGTGAACATTTGCAGAGGTATTTATTCAAATCGTAGCGCTTTGGCGGTTATTATTATCATTTGTTTCAGACATTAATTTGTTACATGACGTCAGAAGGGACGCCGACTAAATCTCGCAATTGTTTTTACCTTCGCCTAACCTCAAATTTGGGTAAATGCTTATAATTTGAATTGCGCCTTCGCTGAATGCTAGGATATGCTTGAATCTTGATAAGCAAGGTCTGGTCTCCTATGCACACAAATTTCCCGATCCTAACACTTTGGTGTGTTCTTCGCAATGTTCGGAAAGGGACCCCAGCTGGTATCTTCCTCTGAAACGGTTTCCTCCGGTGTTTTTTGTTGTTGATCGGTCTCCTGCACTCCTGCCTGCTGCGTCCCCGGCTTTGGACCCTATTTTCGTCGGAATTCAATATCGGAATCCTGATGTGATCGGTTCGCAATGATCGTCGGAGGTGCTCTCGGCGAAAATTTCATTTTATGTTGCGGAAAATCCCACAAACGTTTTCTAGCTCGAAATATGTTAATTTATTATATAAAAACTTTAGTTGAAGTGGAACACAAAACTACATGTCAAGCTTAATTTAATTATGCCTTTGTTCTCCCTTATTTCCATTATTAAAAACAAAATCTAATCTATGACTATGGTTACCAAGGCATCGGAAATTAGTTTTGATCAAATTAAATACATTATCGAAATGCATTTGATTACAAATTATATTTACACATTTCATATTACTAAAATATTGTCCATTTCTTAATTTTAAAAGGTCTCCTTGCGCCACAAACACAGTTTATTAGTTACTCTGCTCTATTTTTCCATCTCCTTCTGTCTGCTTTTCACTTGCTTTTTCATGTCCAACTGTCTGCTTTTCACTTGCTTTTTTATGTCTTGCTGCCTGACTTTTTATTTGCTCTTTGCAACGTATTATTATTTTCTTCTGGCTTCCTATACCTTTTTTAGATTGCTCACAATTTTCCTGCTTAGCTATATTAAAATCTACGCTTCATTAACATGCACTTCGAAAACCTTTTTGTGACTATTCATTTCTTTCGGTTTGGCCATTCATTCTGCACAAACCTAATATTTAATTAATTTGAACGTCAACTTCAACCCTGTGAAAAGCAAGCTTTGCCCTTTGCGTTCCTTTACTCAATTCATTTATTAATACTGGCATCTCTTTTTCAATGCATTTACTGATTGAAATTTAAGCTTAGTATTGCAGTTACAAAAAACACCCCAACTCTGTGCTTATTGACTTGTTTCTTAAGTTGTAACGCTAGCAGAATCGGGTCGTGGGCCTAAGACTATCACATGTTTTCCCCCAATTTTTGAAAATTAAAATTACTACGCATGAGTGTTATTTCTCAGCATACGTTGATTCGCATACGTTGTCATTTTAATTATCACAAATTTCAATTGCATGACTCAAATCTCTCTTTTAATCAGTCCAATCTGACATTTATTTCATATCTAGCCTTGGTTTAATAATAAACTTTAATCTAATTCCTACTTTATCTAATCCCTATTTTTATCTAATTTCTATATTATCTAAACTAACCTATCTTAATGAGTGTGTCTCAACATTTGTCTAAAATTAACCTAACCTAATGTATTCTACACTATCTAAGTATGGGTAAATTTCCGAAATGTGAAAACGTCCTCTGATTCTGTTATCTATTTCATTAATTAATTCATAAATGTTTTCATCATACCTATATAATAATCCAAAACACTACAGGCCGTGTTTACACGATAAAAAGTACCATGGTTGCATTCGTGCATTTCTATTTTCGGGTTTTTGTAAGCAAACTTCCCTTAACTTTTAATAGCGATATTATCACAGAAAATAATTACTTATTATGCTTATTACTTGTGTTTCTTAAAACTACGCACACAGCTTCAAACGGAAGTCCATTTTGTTTAATAGTTATATCTGGTTATTGAACGCTGCCAAGCACCCAAGCAAAGAAATCCAAGCCGTACGTTTTAACATAGTGTAAAAGCGTCTCCGATGCTTACGCTACATAACCTATAAATTTCTTGTTCATCGCTTTGAAAACACGCACTATATTTGTCACAATCAACAGGTAAACCTACTATTCTAACAGAAGAAGTTAGTTAAACTTTATATTTTGCAGCAGAGGTAAGAGGTTGTCACAGGCAAGAATTCAGCGGCTACTGCGCTTGAGTACCAATGACGTTATCCAAATCGTCGTATTCCATATCCGAGAATAAATATTATAAAACTATGAAACGAGAACACTTCAACTCGAGTTGCTCTTGTTATAAATAGAAAATTTCAAGAAATAAAAAACCATATTTAGGAACCTATCAACCATGACACAAACAAAACTTGGACTAATATAAGGACAATTACAAACAACTCAATAGGAAGAAATCGGCAAGGGCAAAACCATAATGAAACAAAAATGGATGACTTACGAAATCTTAAATATGACAAGAGAACGCCGAAAATACAAGAACAAAAACGAAGAGAAATATAAAGATATTGTTAACCAAATTAGGAAAAAGATTCGAAGAGCAAAAGAAGCCTGTATGTTAGAAACACGTTGGAAGATCAAGCAGCCGCAAGAAAGACACAATATTTTCAACTTACACAAGAAGATAAAAGAAGTGGTTGGCCTAGGACGTAAAAAACACACAAACATCCTGAGAGGCCTACATCGAAACATGATCATGGATTTAGAGAGAAAATTGAGAAGATGGAAAAACTATATTAACGAATTGTTTCATGGCAACAGATCCAACAAACACCACATACATACAAATGACGAAGGTCCGGCAATAAATAGAAATGAGGTAGAACATACAATCGCATTAACAAAAACAAAAAAGGCCCCCTGGACTCGGGTTCAGGGGGTTTTGTTCACTTCATCGGTGAAGTGCACAGTGAAATATTAAAATTACTAGATGACGATGCCGTAACTATCTTAGTAGAATTATTCAACAACATCTACAAAATAGGGATAATACCACATGAATGGATGATACCCATATTCGTTGCTATACCGAACAAACCACACGCTGTAGATTGTAATGATTATAGAACCATAACTTACAAATAGACCATCAGGCCAACCGCATAATATCACATCTCTCCTAGGGTCAAACAGCTAAAATAAAGGTAGATAATGCATTACCAGAGGAAGCAGAAATCAAGAAGGGAGTCAGGCAGAGGTGCGTATTGTCACCTCTGCTGTTTAAAATTTATTCTAAGGCAATTTTCAAAGAATTCCTAATTCCGATACGGTGATCCTGGCGCACAAGATTGTTGGCCTACAAAGACGGGTAGAAAAAGTAAATACCTACAGTTAGCAAAAGATAAGCTTGAGTATAAAAGCTATTTATGCAACCAGTGCTAAAAGTTGAGGTTTATGTACGAGACATGAAAATTAAGAAACGAAGCCGAAGGCTGAGTTTCATAACATGTCTCGTGCATAAACCACTTTTAGCACGAGTTGCATACAATATTTTTTCTACGACCTTAAATTTACTGTTATTAATCCATAACTAAATGTTGATTTAACAAAGGTATGCATCTACGACAGTTATAATTTATGTCATAATAAACAGATGGCCTTGACGAACAGGTGAATGTTTGTGGAGCCAGTACTGTCAAAGTCGGTTATCAAAGGTAATTATAAATACTACACATCTAACTGTATTCATTACATAACGCTTTAATTATTTAAAAAACACTTTACCTCTAACCCAAGAAGTAACTAGAATAACTTTACAATCTCACTTCCAGTTCGAAATTGTAGTTTTATAACCTCACTTCACTTTATAACACATGTGCTAAAAGTAAACAGCTGATTTCTTTAAACACGCTAAATTATAAAACGTCACTTTTAGTGAAAAAAGCTAGCGCCAAAAGGCCTACTTTTAGTGGTGGTCGTAGAAAAACATTATTACAACCAAATTAGTAGTATTAGTAATAATGGCCATAAAAGTTTGCGAAGGAAAGATGACCGGAAAGAGAAGCAGGGGAAGACCGAAGAAGCACTGGAACCATGAAGTAGCGAGCGATCTCGGAAAAATGGCACCCAGTGGCCGGAAGCTAAAGGAATAGCGCAAAATCGAAAATGATGGAAAAAAATTGAGCAAGAGATACAGTGAAGAATCATACCACCTTGACACTGCTTATGCGGTAAACGTGGAAGAATTAAGTTAAGTTTAAGATTCTATACGAAAATAATGCTTTATTTCTGTTATTATATATTTACATTTAACTTGATTTGGTACATGTAATTTCAGAGCCGTATTAGTAATGAAGCAGAAGAAGCGATCGTTTCCAGCGCAAAATTTTCAGGAAGAGAACATTTTGGGGAAAAATCGACGATCGTCTTAGAAAAATTATGCTTATATAGGTAGTTCGAAAATTCCAATGGATGGTGAGAGCGGAGTACCATTAGTGTTGCCAACTCCAAGGAAATTTGAAGTCATTTTTCCACTTTCTATGGAATTTTGATAAAATCCTCAGAAATTACAGAAGTCGATAAACGATCGCTCAGCATTCGATTCAAAGAATAGACAATAGTTTCAGGGGTAATATAGTAAGAAGTAATAAGCTTATTATCGATTATTTTTTTATGAATATTATGAGTTATTAGGACGAGTAGTATTTTCTTGTATTGGGATTATAACGAAATGATATTCTTCAAAAATACATTATTAGGCGTACTACGAATTATGTACAGCGACGCCTATAATTAGCCTAACGGCTGTTGGTTGAATACTAAATAAAATTTAAAAATTATTTAGGGTATTTAGAACATAATAATTTAAAATATATAGCGGGGAGCGCGTAATACTATTTAATTACCTGAGCATCAATGCTAATGATTAATGTATTCCCAAACACACCTTTTGTTGCTTTTTATGTTTAGAACGCACGACCTAACCTAGAAAATCAACTGACATTTCTAAATTAGTTCATTTGACGCGTGAAACAAAACCAAGTTGTCCGCTCTAACTCTAAAGTAATTTAGAGTGAGAGGGGACAACGATCTGTCCGTGCCCTGGTAAAGGACAAATACGTCAAATTGACATTAAGGCATCCTAGCTTATACCAAATCGAAAATACACGAGTCGCTATATTGTCAATATGGTAGAAGGTCATATTAGTCAATGTCCTAAATTTCAGAGATGATGCTTGGCGCAAAATTCAACGAAAAATATTCTCAGGTTGATAATATGTAGTTATTTTTATACCTAGGCACGAAATTAATGTTTGGCGTACGGAGGAATGTTTGTCGGGAGAGACGAAGTCGAGTACATCAAAGTTATTATATACATAACATTTTTTGTGCAACCGCAATGCATCTTATACACATTTATAATGTTTTGTGCAACCGTTCCAAAAAGTTGAAAACTGTAATCGCGGCTGCGAAAACAAATTTCGCAGTAGCAATTGGGTCCGTAAAAGTCAAATTTTAGCCACGGTTGCACAAAATTGTTATTTATTTTATTTTTTTTTTTTATTTTATTTTGGTACTCAGCCAACAGCCGTTAGGCCAATTATAGGCGTCGCTGTACATTTTATGGGGACTTCCAACCCCACTAACGACTGTCATGATGTTATTATGACATCCGGAACCAACTATTTCCGTGACAGCCGTATCACGAGGCGCCGAGAGGAGCAGCCATGGAACTCCCATCCAAGTTCTGACCAGAAAGAGCGTTGCTTAACTCTGCTGATCGCACGTGGACGCTTGTTCAAGCTACACCACCCGGGACCTATTTATGTACCGGGTGGCCAATTAAGAAGGGCACTCGGCCCTATCACGAAAAGTAATAGTCGTAAAGACTTGGGGTAAAAAAATGTATGACTAAAGCGGCCAAGAGAAAATGCTGGAAATTATTTTTAAGTTCCTAGAATGGCCGCCAGGGGGCGTAATCGCATTCTTGAATTTTAAATCCCGTTTTTTGAGAAATATTCTTATATTACAGATAGCTAAAATGGACACCGTTTTAAAGCTGAGCTAAATTCGATTCTTTTTTGTTAAATGCTTTTTGCTCTATCTTTTAAGGGAAAGTGGTGGGGGGGGGGGGTCCGAACATTTTCGGAAAGAAATGTCAATAACTTCAAAATGGCTGAACGGATCTTGTCAAACTTGGAGTCGTTGAAAAGGGCTTTTCTTAGGCTATCAACGCTGCCTTGAGCGGATTGATTTAGATTGCTTGTGTCGCCGCTAGAGGGCGTTTTGAGATAACACTACAAATGAAATGGATTTTCTCAAAAAAATTAAATGCAACGATATCACTTTTATTGCAACAGAAGATAGCCAAATAAGGGTCTAACACGTTAGTGAAAACGGCATTTCGATATTTCTTTCCTAACCTAAAATATCAGTAGAAGAAATTAAAACTCGAAATAATGTCGCATCTTTGGGAATATTTTCAGTATACCTGCCATTATTAAATTCTAATTATCGTTCTTTTAGCAAAATATATATAAATTTACAGTTAAAATACGAACATTATATTTAAAATGTCAATAATAATTAATACTCATTCGATATGATTGAATATTGCCTTTCTGTCCACACGAAAAACTTTGACAGTTGATTGGCGCCTATCAGGATACTCCATCGCATAGATTCTAACAGAAACAGTTGCGTTTTCATTGTTTTGAAAATAAACACGAAACATATCAAACACTTCTACAGGTGGAAAAGGCATTTTTTACAAATAAGGCCACCAAAATGCACTATAAATAGCTGTAATCTTAATATTATTGACACTTAAACACCACCATTATAATTTTTGCTATTTTGTTTTCCAAAGCACACTTGCATTTTAAAAATTTCGAATTTCGTGTGGACAGAAGAGCAATATTCAATCATAGTGAATGAGTATTAATTATTATTGACATTTTAAATATAATGTTGGTATTTTAACAGTAAATTTATATACCTATATTTTGCCAAACGAACGATAATTAGGTTTTAATAATGGCAGGTATACTGAAAATATTCCTAAAGACGCGACATTATTTCGAGTTTTAATTTCTTCTACTGATATTTTAGGTTAGGAAACAAATATCGAAATGCGGTTTTCACTAGTGTATTAGACCCTTATTTGGCTACCTTTTGTTGCAATAAAAGTGATATCGTTGCATTTAATTTTTTTGAGAAAATCCATTTCATTTGTAGTGTTATCTCAAAACGCCCTCTAGCGGCGACACAACCAATCTAAAGCAATCCGCTCAAAGCAGTGTTGATAGCCTAAGAAAAGCCCTTTTCAACGACTCCAAGTTTGACAAGATCCGTTCAGCCATTTTGAAGTTATTGACATTTCTTTCCGAAAATGTTCGGACCCCCCCACCACTTTCCCTTAAAAGATAGAGCAAAAAGCATTTAACAAAAAAGAATCAAATTTTTCTCAGCTTTAAAACGGTGTCCATTTTAGCTATCTGTAATATAAGAACATTTCTCAAAAAACGAGATTTAAAATTCAAGAATGCGATTACGCCCTCTGGCGGCCATTCTAGAAACTTAAAAATAATTTCCAGCATTTTCTCTTGGCCGCTTTAGTTATGATTTTTTTTTACCCCAAGTCTTTACGACAATTACTTTTCGAGATACGTCCGAGTGCCCTTCTTAATTGGCCACCCGGTACCAAGAGCTTTGTGCAGATGTTTATGCCCGAGAGCTATAGACATTAAGATATGCCCTCACGCACACGTTTTATTTCACACTTTGAATGTATAAAAAAAATTAAAAGTTTGAAAAGCTTGAAAATCAATCCATAACGTCCCAGGGCGTAAAGGGCGAGCGTTTATCATTACGTGCGCTAATTATGCCCTTTCATAATGAGCGAGCATAATCATTATGCCCGGGCGGGACTGCTTTATATACTTCATATCGTATCATAGATATACAAGCAAATAATAGAGCAGTGGGAGATTAAGTTATTCAAAATTTCAACAAAAAAAAATTTTATTGAAAATTTTTGAAGTAAATACAGGTTAGGGAAAAATTGGGGAAGCTAGAGAAAAGTTCTCATTTATCTAAGAAAAACACAAAATAATAATTTAGCTACCCTGATTACAACCATCTTGTATTACCACTGATGTAGATTTACATCTGACTGAAACTACCACCGACTTGGTTTAAATGCCACCGAAGTAAAATTCCACCGATGTGGATTTACATCAAACTGGAACAACCGCCTACGTTAACTACCACCATCTGGAAACATCTACGTCTGCATCCTATAGTAGTTGCTGCAATATCTCTTACGTGAACGACCATCAATTTATTTTCGTTCGACATTAACAATTTGACAGCAACTATAGTATCTTTACTAAGTCATTTTTTCTAATTTATTTATTTATTACAGATTTTAAATGTGTCCCTAATATATCTTTGTTTGTGTGTTTCTTTTGGTAGCACCTATTCTAATTTTTTTTTGTAATTATACAGGTTGTCTAAAATTGTAAGGAACATGGCAATTCCATGAGTTGGAAAAGGTTCAAATACTGCGTTCCATAAGAGTAACCAAAATAAAAAATGCAACAATTACTTTGGTAGTTAGGAAACGAGTAGGTACCATAGCTACTTGTTGCCTAGCACGAGTTGCATACAATATTTTTTCTACGACCTTAAATTTAAGCTAGTGCTAAAAGGCCTACTTTTAGTAGTGGTCGTAGAAAATTGCTATTTATGCAACAAGTGCTAAAAGTTGAGGTTTATGCACGAGACATGAAAATTATAAAAATCAGCCTTCGGCTTCGTTTTACTTTTACCACGAGTTGCATACAATATTTTTTCTGCGACCTTAAATTTACTGTTATTGATCCATAAATGTCGATTTAACAAACGTTTGCATCTACGACAGTTATAATTTATGTCATAATAAACAGTAGGCCTTGACGCGCAGGTGAATGTTTGTGGAACCAGTACTGTCAAAGTCAGTTATCAAAGGTAATTATTAATACTACACATCTGACTGTATTCATTACATAACGCTTTACTTGTTTAAGAAACACTTTACCTCTAATGCAAGAAGTAACTAGAATAACTTTACAACTTCACTTCCAGTTCGAATTTGTGGTTTATAACCTCACTTCACTTTATACCACACATGCGCTAAAAGTAAACTGCTGATTTCTTTAAATACGCTAAACTATAAAACGTCACTTTTAGTGAAACAAGCTAGTGCTAAAAGGCCTACTTTTAGTAGTGGTCGTAGAAAAAAAATATTTTCTGGTAAAACGTCAGCCTTGGCGTAATACGAATTTACATATGTAGCAGTTACTCACACAGTGTATTTGTAATAAATTAAATTGCTTGTATAAAACTAGTACTTAGTATTCTTACGGCCGGTCTCGTAAAGACCACAATTTGATAAGATCGCATCAAGTGCTTATGACATTGCATTTTGATACGCTTTTGTTTATCTTAACAAAGATTAAAGTTAATTTCAAATTAAGTTTTTTATAAGACTGGCTGTTAGTGGTGGTGCTTTTGAATATGTGCTCTATATAGGCCATTCACTAAACACAAAAACACTTTAATGTTTTTGAGGTTGGCATATATATACAATTTTTGTACTGGGGATTCTGTATTTTGTTTTGCAGAGGTTTCCCCACCTGCATAAAGGCAGGTTTGAATTTAAAAGTGACAATCAATGACTATTAATATTTCTCATTATTTCAGTGTCAAAGTAGATATTTTCCGGAAATTCTCGCTAGAACTTTTATAAAATGTAATAAAAATACCTATTAATAAACGCTACGTCAATAGTATCCACCAGAATATTTGTATAATATCCTTAATAGTAGTTATTTATAACAATTATGACAGATGCTAAGTAAATGTCACACCTTTAACCTATTAGTTTTAGTAACTTTTTGTAAGTACATTCCTAGACAAAGATGAATTTCAGAAGTACACTCATGAAATGTTGGAAATCAAAAGCCACTTTGTGTTTTTATGTTTAGTGAACAGACTATATTTGGAAGAAATTAATTTCCAAACAATGCCAACTAAATCTATACCCCCTATTTGTTCTAAACAAATGAATGTTTGCCATCTGCTGGTGTTATTCTGAACATTAGAGACGTTATCTACTATATCGGCACAAGTATATACCTTAACCCAGAGATGGGTCTGGTTGTAATCAATTTCAATTTCAATTTTCTAAAATTTTCTAGTGTTTATTAATTTGAACCGCCAAATATTGTAACTGAAAGTGCATTTTTCAATAAGAAATATTTACGTTCTCTGTTTTAATAAGTGTTTCTGTATACAATTCTCACAAACATTTCTAGACACTGAACAACAGGTAAAAATAGAGCAACGTATCTATAACTATAACCTACCTTTTGTTTTACAGCGTCTACTCTTTAGTAGTGTTTCAAAATGAGCAAGAAAAGGGGTCTAACAGATTTGCAGCCAGTACGGGTAATAGAAGACGGGTTGTTTCAAATTCAAATGCTGAGTGACGATAGCAACAATGATGGCTGGTAGGATTTATCAAATACGTTTCCCTGCATTACAATAAGTTTAAAATGAATATTATTACATTGTAGACGTACTTGAAGAAGCATGAGGGCATAACGTAAGCGAGCAAGAGGTTCTACTGCGACTGCAATTGGAAATTCTGCCTGCAGTGGGTCTCAAACCTGCAACTTTCTGATGTAATGTTAGAGGCGAGCACTTGTAAGTGCTAGACATTGTGGGCCCCTATTGTTGTTAACGTTATTTTGAATTAATTGATATAAGTTTAGTAAATAAAACTAGTACAATATAAATACCTACTCGTAATAATAATATATTTTTTCTCAGACTTTGGTGTTAATTGTGGCAGCAGATTGTAGAGGGGCAAGATGATTAGAAACTATAAAAGGGGACAACGTAACTGCATCGAAAATAAAATATCAGTGTGTTTGTAGTGTATCTTTTATAACTGGTAACTTACCATAGTGTAATATTTTTGTCGCAGGTAAACAGTCAAGGTATTTAACATCCAGGCTGGAGTAGGCAGTGGTTAAGCATATTAGTGGAGAATGAAAAGTCATGGTTAGTATTCCCAGTTGCAAATAAAAACTGACAAAAGTGCCGTATTTTACGAAATCGAACTGTCTAATGAAGGAAGGATTACTTAGATTAGAATAATTAGATCAGACCTGTTTGGTAGCTACACTTGAACTCTCCATAAAACTAGGAAGTTACGTCTATAGGGACTTCCTAATGCCCACAGAACTGCTAAGCCTAATGTGTAATGTTAATATTTAAACCCTAACGGTCAAGCGGTCCACTTCACCGTTTAGCCTTAGGCTGAAAACACACGAAGCGGTTCACGCCGAGTCGGCAGCCGTCTGCGATAAAACACACGAGTCAGCGCCCAGTTGACAGCTGTCTGCGATATAAAACACACGAGCCGGTGCCCAGTCGGCAGCCGATTTGACGGCCGCCTGCGATAAAACACACGAGTCGGCTAAAAAGTCACCGCGATAAACATAACGATGACATGTTGCCAGTATTCCTATTGAAGACAATGGATTCGTTTTCGTTTTATTTTATTTGCATAATCAACATGCTGCATGTCCCATATGGCAGGTCTTGCCTGGATTTCCATTACTAATTTTTCAGTTTCGATATTGGAACACATATTTACCACTAAAATTAAATTAGTACATATATAACCTTCAAAACAAATGATCAGTCAGATACTACTCATCTAAGTAAAATATTTTCATATATGACAAAGATATTTGACAACCGTGCCTGATACTCACCTCTTTGAAACCGCTTGTCATGTGTACAGTCATAAGATAGCACAGACTTGAGGGTACGCTCGAAGCGATAAGAAAATCGCGCTCGGCATTTGTTCTGGATGAGCGTACGGTCGGCGTACGCACTACATGACACAGTGTGTGTTTGGTCCGCTTTAAATACATAGAATCATGGACAGAGTCGGCTGCCGACTCGGCGTTAACCGCTTCGTGTGTTTTCAGCCTTATTGTTACAAATGCTAACAGAGATTGAAAACATATAAGCTGCTGTATAAAATATAAAATTTACATAATTGTATACTCATTCTGTAAATCTGTGTGCATTCCTTGCTATTTTTTTTATTTTAAATTTTGAGATACGAATAGGGTTGCCAGATGTGTCTGAAGAAAAAACCGGACAGGATCTTTTTACAGATTTATTTTAATCATATTGCACGAAAATTATAAAGTAATAAAAACAAGACATCTGTCCGGTTTTCCCAATTTTTCTAAACCGGACAGATGGCCGAAAAGCTGAACTGTTCGGTCGAATACCGGACATCTGGCATAACCTAGATATGAAATAGGTCAAATTAGGGCAAAGTTGCATATTTCAATGCTGAATAATGTTCAAGAATGTTTGAGAAATGTTACAAAAAATACCTTCCCCATCTCTCTGTGGTATTTCATCTAACACACAGAGTATTATGGCTAGCTTGCAGAAGGGTTTATTTGAATACGTAAACCAGTTATTAGACTGTCTGAAAATTACATAATCAATAGATCTGTTTGAATTGTTTTCTTGAGTAATAAAGACAAATTCAATATGTTTCTGGTAACACATTTGCACGAATTAAAAATATTTTGTACAACATTCATAATGTAAAGGCACAGAGGTCCAAAATATTGCATGAATTAATAATAGTTTACATACCTCTTTTTTTTTAACGATCTTAGGTAGAGGAAACACAAGCATAAACGTGTAATTTGTTGTATTGTTGAAAGTTTTATTAGATCTGATACGCAAGTTTTTTAACCGGAATTTATTTATATTATATGTTTCATCCACATTTCACATTTATAAATTTTAACTGATACAAAAGAATATTGTAAAATCAATTTTTCCCCTTCTGTAAATTCAAATTTAATTGACTTTAATTTAGTGCATTACAAACACTTTCATTAGAAGACATGGATCATTTAAAGTGTATTGTCATATCGTGTTTACAACGTAAGATTTGCTTCAATTATCAAATTTAAAAGAACAGATGAATTGAATATTGTAATGCAAAATTCTGTGGTTTTAGAAGTTATAGTCAGAAGTAATAATATAAATTTGTTTTGTTTAAGATTGTGCTTTATACCGGCACATTTACTAATTTTTTGCACGACCGACCAGAAAATATACAGTTTCTGGAGAATGTTTTCACCAGAAATTAATGTTTTTCCGGGCAAGATCAGAAAACGAGCATCAGACATCGGTAAATTACTGTATATCATCACACTTCTGACCGATGACCTGCTATTTGCACTTTGCCTTTCACTGTGCTGATCGTGTTTCTAATTATTCGAATAAGTTGTCTTGGCACTTCTAACTCGGCTAGAGCACTCCTTAGGGATGTCTGTTTACCGTATCAAATTCCGCTCATAGGTCAATGAAGGTTATGTACAGTTCTTTCCCTTCTTCTATTGTGTTTTGTATTAAGGTTCTTAGGATGTATATATTTTCGTTCGTTTGTCTTCCCAGTCTAAAAGCTGTTTGCTCCTCCTCTAGCTTGGGTTCTACGTAAGCTCATAATCTTTTCTCCAGGATTCTTGTAAATAGTTTGTGAGTAGTTTGGGCTAGGCAGATGGCTCTGTAATTCTTGCATTTCGCTGTTTCTCCTTTTTTATGTATTGGCAAGATTAGATTGGTTTCCCAGTCTCAAGCTATTCTCTCTTGTTTCCACACTTTGTTCAATAATTCCCATAACCATTCCTTTCCTTCGTCTCCCAGCCATTTTATCATTTCTGGGGCTATCTCATCCTCTCCACTTGCTTTCCCAGATTTTAACAGTTGGATTGCTTCCTGTAGTTCTTCTTTTGTTATTTCTTGTATTTCTATTGCATCTACATTCTCCTCCCACTCTTCCCTTATTGCGTCTCCAAATTTTTCCACGTGGAACTCCTTCCAGGTTTCCATAATTTTCTGTTTCCACTTTGAGTTCGTTGTGTTTATTCCTTATGGCTTTTATTTCTTTGCAATTTGAACCTCTTAGTCTTTGTACGGTTGTCCAGCATTTCTTTGTATCTACTTTGTAATTGTCATTAATTTCTTCCCCAAATTCTCTCCAGATTTTCTTTTTCGCTTCTTTGATTGCTCTCTTTACTTTGTTTCTCTTCTCATTATAATTTCCTCTATCTTCAGTTGTTTTTGATTTCATGTACTTCTTCCATGATTGTTTCTTATCCTTTACTAGTCCTTTTATTGCTCCATTCCACCATTTTGTTCTCTTTAAATGTTTGCTGTGTTTTCTTCTACCGCATATTTCTTCTGCTGCTTTTAAGGTAGTTTTCCTGAATATTGTCCATTTAGTCTCTAGGCCCTCTTCCTGCCCTTCGTTTTTTCTGCTGCTAAATAGGGTGTTAGTCCTCTTCTGGTACTTCAACTGGTTTTCTGGTATTTTTAGTTTGTATGTTGCTATCCTGCTATAGCTTATTTCTTCTGTTTTGTTTATTCTAGCTCGGAGTTGAGCCACGAACGGTCTGTGATTTGAGCCTATTTCTGCCTCTATTCTTGTTTCTATGTTTTGAATTACCTCGTTGAAGCTTCGTGTGTGGTAAGCATATTAGCCGATAGCCAATGTTGCCACCAACAGGCGGTAAAAAAACTTCTTGCGCCAGACGTTACCGTAGTTTTTGGGATTGCAAGGCGTGCATCTGTGTATATCTCCTGTAATTTAGAAACTATCCGCAATAATGGAGTATGATTATAGAAAGGCCTCAAAGACAAGATTACGGCTTAGTGTTAAAAGGAAAAATCAAAAAATTTAGAGAACTGGAGAACGTATGATACTACATCTTTGTTAGCATTGTTAATTTATTTATTTATTTGGGTAAATAACAGGTTGACACGCAAAAGCATCAACCCAATTACAATTTACCACTACATACATTTATAACGATAGTCATGCCATTCAATGAAAAAAGCACAAGTTTGATACCAATGACAAGTGAAGGCAATACAATATACATGAGTAGTAATAATAAATATTAAAAACTAAAACATGTAGGAGAGGAATGCAGGAGAAGTTAAAAGCACATGTGATATTGCTTGCAGTAACAATACGAAAAGGCTTAAGATGCCGTGGAAATAAAATGCAAGGCACCAGCGTGTAGGCTAGGCGATACGCCCTGATCCCCATAGCACCCCGAGACACCCTTAATTCGCAAAAGCAAAATCAGTTTAAAAATATCAACTGAGACATTTTATACTTAAAATTTGTGAAGGTCGAATTAAATAAATCAGGACAGTTTGGAAATTTGCAGTAATAATTATAATACCAAGACAAACGATAAACCAGAGAATTGATTGCAGCATTCGTATTTTTTAATTGTAGAGCAAAAACGTCATTGCTTCGCGTTGGCCTAGATGGAACTTTTAGAAAAAATTCAGATAATAAGTCTGGACAGTCGATTTTCTCATTAAAAAGTTTAAATAAAACACACAAGTCCAACAATTTTCGTCTTGACTGTAAGTTCTGCTGCCTCTGATTTAATTGAATTGATTTGTTTCAGATATTTAGCAAACTTGTTCTGAATTTTTTCTATTCTGAGTGCGATATAAATAAATAAATAAATAAATATAGATAATATACTTATTACTAATAATAAGTTTAAGTGTCTAAGTGCATATACGATAAGATGCATTTTATAAGTTTAATAATATTTTAGGGTTAAAAAAGTGGACGTGACTACCTCCCTGGACTTTCCCATACTGGAAACTGTTCATATCGTCTTTATTCAACAGTATTTACAACATATCAAAATTTCAACTCGATGACTCACGTCTTCACCGTGATAAGCGTTTACACTTTCACGTAAATTGCGGGTAAATATAAAAGAAGTAGTGAGTCACCCGAACTACGTTTCGGTTCGCAAAATTAAGAGAGATTCATTAATATAAATTAAAAAAAAGATGCATCGACGGGATCGAACCCGGGGCTCCCGCGTGATAGGCCAGCACGCTTACCGCAGAACCACACTCTCCTGTTTGAATAATGCGCGCACCCGAGCTAATAGGAGACAGCGATAGGCGCTCCGCTCTGCTGCCTAGAGAAGTTAATTAAATTATACTGCTGCCTAGAGAAGTTAACTAAATAAGTCTGAAAATTAGCAAACTTTTAAGCCATCGTACAACTTAATCGGTCCAGTATCTTCGGAGGAGATAGCGAACAAACATAGTTACACGCAAACAAAGAGAGCTACGATTTTATGTTATAAGATGTGTAGTTCAAAACGTGACCACCGAGCTTCTGTAGATGGCGCCAAGTGGACAAGCCGCCACTGTGCTAGTTTATGTATTATTTTCCTCAAAACGGCTGTAGCACCGAGGTGAAATTTTCTAAGTACCTGGAAATTATATTTTCTAGGGCATACAAAATCGATTTTTTTATTTTCGCGGAAAAAGATTCTTTGACGCAAAAATATAACAACCGTTAGAATAAAAAAATTATTTTTCAAAAATAGAGGGGGGAGGGGGCCGGTGCGCTTACATATATCCACGAGTGTAATATTTTTTTGCATATTCATATGCTCCATTATGCACTGAGCAATCCAGTGAAAACCCCAGCTACCTATCTTGTTTTGTTTATTAATTAAAGGGGTTTAAATTTTCAAACTTCAAAGCTTCGTAGAGGGCGCCACAGATAATTCATGAGATTCTTTAAAAAACAGATCGATGGCCCTTTTCGGGGTCTATCAGTGTATGAAGTTTAAACAAACTCCTGTGGGCAGTTTTTGAGAAATGATTTTTAGAAAATTTCCAAAATTTTGAAAATTTGTAATTTAGGCCCCTTAATATTTTTCAAAACACTTTTTATATCACCTCATGTTAGCCTTCATATACTATTCAGAAAACAAAAATCAATTGAATCGATTCATCCGTTTTTGAGTAATAGGGCGTTAAACTCAAAATTTTCAAAAAATCATAGCGCCCTTCATTTTAAACCTAGCGAGTTCGGCAAAAAACTAACAGATTTGTCTTATGACCCTCTATCGTTATCCGCGAAAAATTTTTCAAATTTTTAATCACGAAAACAGTGATACCAATAAAACATGCGTAACTTCCGCTTCCGGTTTCGGATTTTTTTGAAAAGCTTATTTTGTCGATGAATTTTCGATACACCCCCGCATTCCAAAGCGCATCAAAATCGGAGCAATACTTTCGGCTGTAGGAGCGTCACCCACCCACACACACACCCACACACAGACAGACATTTTTTAAAAACCACTTTTTTGGGTTCCTAGAGGCCCAAAACGGATATTTCTGTGAAAATCTCGATTTCCAAAATTTTCATGATTCCAAGACTTCCCTATACCTATGGGTATGGGAAAGTAAAAATCTGCATGTCAACATTTAAATTCATGTGCGGATGAATCATATGCAGGTGTGGAAGTCTCGTCTCAAATTTAAATGTAAAGTAAGTTGAACAAACAGTATCTCATTCAGTAATGAAATTTATCATAATTTACACCTGCAAAACTAAAAATAACTCAAATTTTGAAAAAATTCTTTCAAAGACATTACTATAAGAATTTTTGTTAATTACCTTTATCGATTGGCATTGAAATGTACTCTCGATTGCCGGGGGTCGCATTCCTAAAATTTTGTTCTAACGGATTTTATGACAAATATACACAGTCTAGGGAAGATCCTTATCCATTTACTTTATTTTGTTATTGATTGATAGTTCTACAATTGCTGACGTTACTGTGCTACCCCGATTTAGAAGCGGATCGAGTTATACCCCAAGTACCGGCACCGATTACGTCAACAAAATACGACGTGTAAAATCAGAAGTTTATCTAGGAAAAGGTTTTTGTAGTAATGGTACTTTTCTTTAGTCCTGACCCTGCTAATTACAATTCAACTGATGAAGATCTTGACGTAAATTTTCTTGGCTCAGCAAGTTCGCCAATAAACGAAAATAAGAGCATGTAGGTTTTTGCTTATAATAACATGGTTTTGTATTCTGAAATATGGTTACCTATTTTTGCAGCAATTCCTTAAATTTTTCGACGTCTGTGGCAAATTATGAATTAAATACGTCCAATATCATAGAGGATTCTATTACATTAGAAGGAAAAAGTATTGTGGATTTGCAGTGCTTTATAAATAACTTGGTTCGAACGGCAAATCATAGTAAACTTTTTCATTGCAAACTATAAAAATTAACATTTATTAAAGAGATTTGATGCGGTTTGTTTTCAACTGTCTAAATGAAATGTGCAATGCAGAAATTGATATTGAAATGTGATAATAAAAATTACGAAATTATGGATATTAACACGTGCAGTAAATGGAATTCTAAATATTGGATCTGGGTTTAGTCATCTTGAAGAATTTCTAACTTCATTGCAGATACCTTCTTTGTCGCAGCAAACATACACTAAAATACATAATAGGGTATGTGAAGCTTTCGAAACTACACCTGTAGAAAAAATGAAGGAAGCAGGTGAATTGGAGAAAGAGTTAGCAATTAAAGCAGTTGAAATTGGTCCTGATGGTGTTACAAATATAACAGTTGTTTGCAATGGAACTTGTGCTAAAAGGTCTTATAGAACAAAGTATAATTCTTTGTCCGGTATGGCCGCAATTGTGGGTTACCGCACAAAGCTGGTTCTTTACATTGGTATACGAAATAAATATTGTACGATTTGTAACCAAGCTGAAAAGAAAAATGAACCCCCAAGGAACATCACTGCTGTAAAAAATGGACGGGAAGCTCGAGCAGTATGGAAGCTTCTATAATATACGAGGGGTTTCAAAAAAACGTTGAAATGTATGAACTGCGTTACATCTGAATGATTACAGATGGTGACAGTAGCTGCTACAAGAAAATTTTGGATGCAAGGCCTTACCCCCAAAAGACTAGAAAAAATTTAATGCAGAAACCATCTGTTGAGGAATTTCTGTAATAAACTGCGCGAAATAGCGTCAAGTACTAAGTTGGTCCTGTAAGATTACGGAAAAAGGTTGATGTGTATACGGGAAATGTGATCTGCTGTAACGAAAGCCGTCAAATATAGAAAGGAACAGACGAACAGCTTAGAAGAAAATGCATTAAATTTAAAGGACATTTTAAATATCGCCAGTCATAGATTTGGTGAACATAGAAAATGTGTTGAAAGAGGCTACTTTTGAGAAAAAGATATACCGGATGATGATAATATTATCCCAGAGTTGACCAAAGAAGGCTTGCACGACAAAATTATGGAACCTTTGAGGTACCTTTCTAATCATTCCCGAAGCTTAATTTTTGATGTAGACAGTAATTTGGTAGAACAATTTGATTCAAAAATATGTAAATTTATTGGCAGTGAAAGCATAAATTTTACAATGGGGCGCTCTTATCAAGCAAGATGTAGTGCAGCAGTTATTCAGTATAATATGAAGAAAACTGTTTTCTGTCTTCATAAATATTTTACAGGAAAAAGTCCCACTGGAAAACAATTTAAACAATACGAGCGTAGGCGGTTCATAAAAGCAATGTTAAACAAAAGACGGCGAAATTTGTTTCCTACTACCATAAATAAAATGGGCAATGTTGGCAAACCGAATGCAAATGTCAGTTCTGGAAAAGAAAATTATGACGAACACCGTCAAAGACTAGATTTAAACCAAAAAAATATGAAGAAGCTAAAAGTTTATTTTTAGAGAATTTAGTTTTAAACAAAGACGAACATAGGCAACTTGAAATTCGCACTAGAGAACAAAGTGATTCTTTTGAATGGCGGGATGAAAGAAGAAAAATTCTGACAGCTTCTAGTTTTGGTTAATATGCAGAAGGAAGGCAAATACAAGTTGCAGAAATCTTGTAAAAGTCCTTCTTTACAGCGGTTACATTTTTCAAAGGCTACCGAATGGGGTAAAAATAATGAAGAAAAGGCTATCTTGGAACTGGAACAACGACCAGATGTTACAATAGAACCTTGTGGATCATTTAAACATGGAACTATTCCATATTTAGCAGCTACACCGGATGGTGTTATAGAAACTACATGACTTGTAGAAGTGAAGTGTCCATTTTCAACGAGGAATATGTCACTCGAAGAAGGAATAGCATCGAAAAAATTTACTTTTGGAAGTTGTCACATGATGGCGTTTATGAAATAAATAAATTATAGCCCCTCTATTACAAATAGTAGCGACATCATGGGGCAAACCTGATGCAAACATGAAAATACAAAAAGTTACTAAACAGTAAATTTCAGTGTAAACAGTGAAAAAATAACAGATCTGAATACCTGAAATCCTTTTCTGCCACTATTTTTACACTTATCGACCCAACACCCTGGCATTTCCACGTCCTCGACTTGAAATTAGTCCCGGAAGAGAAAAATGAATAAAAACACGACAAATGTCAATGTCACATTTTAATTTAATTATGCAACTTCCTAGGCGATTTTTAAATATGCTAGGGACTTAAGGGATACCAACGTGATTTTGCCCCAGCGGCAACATCAATCGTTGACGCTACTATATGTAAATATAGGAGCTATAAAATAAATGTCATAAATTGTTTTACCAGATACAGGAACTGCTCATTATCAGAGAGGAAGTATTGCTTGTTTGCAGTTTGGACACCTAAAGGTATGAAAACCGAAGTTACATTGGCTGATACGATATTTTGGAAAAATGCTACGTTACCAAAATTAAAATCTTTCTATGAGGATTGTTTACTTCCTGAGCTTGTGGATCTATGGCACAGCAGAAATATGGACATACAGAATCCAGGATTTATCATAAATGCTCAAAATAAAAATAATAATTATATAGACGCATTTTCTTGTATTTTGTTTTTTTATGTAACTTAGAGTTGGGATAATGTAGAATAACTTTTATTTGTGATATAATATAAAAATTTAGTACCCAAGTAAAAACATTGAAAATTAGAACGCACATGAATGTATGTATAAGGTTATACATTCCTTGCAGAATTGTAACCACTCACTAAATGAGTTCTACAGACTCAATTACTCATGGTGAGTCACTCCATTTAGCACTAATCACTTAGCTCTTTCAAAGTTTATCATGTGTTTTGGCTGCTTTCACTATTTCCTTCCATTTTTCCTGTCCTTTACTTGTTTCTCCCAGTCTTTTATTCCCATTCTTCTTATATCTTCCCTCACTTGGTCCTCCCATCTCACTCTGGGTCTTCCTCTTTTCCTATTCCCACGTGGGTTCCATTCTGTGATACGTTTAATTACTGTGTCGTCCTGTCTTCTTTTTATGTGTCCTATCCATCTTAACCTTGTTGCTTTCATGACATTTATTATTGTTTCTCCTTTTAAGAATCCCTCTATTTCTCTATTATACAGTCTTCTATTTTCTTCATCATTTACTTTTACTATGGTCTCCGCCGCATATGCCACTACTGGTCTTATTGCTGTTTTATATATTTTAACTTTGAGCTTTCTACTAATTTTCCTATTATTCATAAGCATTTTATATTTATTAAATGCTCTATATCCTGCTTGTATTCTCTGCTCTATCTCTATTCCTTTCCGGTTTTCCCCATTTATATTACATCCCAGATATTTAAAGTTTTCTACTTCCTCAAATTTTAGATTCCCTATTTGCACATTTGTGTTCTTCATCCTGTTTGTCACTCTACTAACTCTCATATATTTTGATTTTTCTTGGTTAATTTCTAGTCCCCTTTTCTTTGCTTTCATTTCCATCTTCTGTAGCTTCTGTGTTAGTATTCTTTTGGATTTGGACACTAGTGCGACATCGTCTGCGTATGCGACTACTTGTATTGCTTTTTCTCTTAATGTTCCCTTTATCATATTTGCTCTAATCACCGCTTCCATTGTAATATTGAACATCGTCGATGACAGTCCATCCCCTTGTCTTACGCCTTTGGTTATCTCAGTTTCTTTTGTTGGTCCTGTCTGTCATCACTATAGCTTTTGAGTTTTCAAATGTCATTCTCATGAGTCTAACTAACTTTGCTGGTATTCCTATTTCTTCTGCATCCTTTAGTAGTGTCTGCCTATTTATTGAATCAAACACTCGCTTAAAGTCGATAAATGCAATGTATATTTCTATACCATTCTCGTAGCATATCTCCACTACTTGTTTCTCACATGTATTGCATCTACCGTTAAATTCCCCTCCTTAAATCCGTGCTGGTATTCGCCAATTGTTCTTTGTGTATATACTTTCACTCTACGTAATATTACACTTGTCAGTACTTTGTAGGTAATGTTCAGTAGTGTGATTGCTCTATAGTTTTCGCACTCCCTCATATTCCCTTTCTTCCAAATCGGCACAATTATTCCTCTCTTCCATTCCTCTGGGATTTTTTCATTTTTCCATATCTTGTTTATTAGTTTGAATATCCTTTGTTTTAGTTCTTCACCTCCATTTTTTATTAGCTGGCTACATATTCTATCTGTTCCTGCAGCTTTCTTCTGTTTCAGTTTTTCTATTGTTTCGTAGCATTCTTTTTCTGTAGGTATTTCATCATCATCTTCTCTATTTTCATTCTCCTCTGTCCACTTTTCTCCAATTTCTTCCATTGTTCCCATCGTTACATTCAGGTATCTCTCCCATTCACCTTGCTCAATATTTGCTGTTGTTCTTTTTCTACTCTGCTTTCTTATTATTTGGTATAATTTGGTGTTACTATTGTGGTCATTTTCAATATCTGTCATAATATTCTTTACCCATTTCTCTCGTTTTTTCACTATTAACTTTGTACATTGTCTCCTTTTTTCTTTGTATATCTCACTATCTTGTTGTTGTTCCGTTCTTAACCATTTTAGTCTTGCTTTATTCTTTTCTCCTATCATCTCTATGCATTCCTCGTCTATCCAGTCTTTCTTCTTTTCTGAACTCTTCCTTCCTATTATTTTTTCTGCCACTTCTATTATGCTTTCCTTTATATTTCTCCATTTTTCAATATCTTCAGTCTCCTTTTTTCCTTTAAGTATCTGTTCAAAATCTAGGTATTTAAGGAAAATAGAAGAAAACGGAGAACTAGGTGTGAACAAACAACCTGTAACGTTCCTAGAAGAAACATATATTTATCCTAATTACGGAGTAGGAAAATGCTGGCAGTCAGATGATGGACCAGGTCTTTACAAAAGATACATTTAAAGGACTCGGGATTTCGGTAGTCGGTACATTGCAAAACGAGAATCGATTACAAGCAAGTCTATTATAAGAAGAATGTTGTATTTCGGTCAGCATTTTTTCTCTCTTCAGCTTTTCTCTGCTCTGGCGATTTTAATGTCTATTTCCATTGTTTAAAAACTTTTTGTATTAGCCTTTAGGATAATTGATAATTAGACAATCTAAAATGTTTATTTTATATAATCTCTCAGTAATCATAAAAATATGTATTGCATTCTTAGTTGTTCTATGTACTATTATTTTTGTTACAATTACATTATTTAATAAGTAGTGGTATAAAAACTGTTATATGTAAAAGAACTCAAATGATTTTTAAAATAAAATTTTTAAATTTACCGCGTTTACGAATGTTTATAATTTTTCTACGGAGTGTAATTTTCAAACAGAGCTAGCGCCAGCCTCCCCTACCCGGGGTTTTTGTGTGCTTGGTGGCACTTTATATAGATTACCCAAACAGCCAAATCTATTACTATTTCTTTTAAATTTCTATTACGGAAATAAATCAAGAGTTGGCCACACTCCTCTACTACAAATCTGACATATCATTATAATGTAGGTACTCTAGTGGTGACTAATGGTCACCTAGGGTTTACCACAGACCAACAAAGTAGTTACGCCAGGTATAACATAAGGGAAATTTGTTTATTAGAGAATTATTCTAAAAATGTAGGTATGCAACCCATTTAACGACAACCGTTCAAATCCATAAGGTAGAATATTACCACACTCTTTGGTATTACGTGGAAAGAAATGTAAGCAGGACACAGTGGCGGGTTGCCTAACTGACAGTGATTTCCGTTTTAAATCAAGAGAGGCCAATCCAGTTCAAGTATAAAATCCTTCACATGATCACCACACTGTTTTGCAGCCTAAAAAGGAAAAACATCTAGACAATCAGCTCTCAGGTTTAATTTCCTAGTTTGTTTCATGTATTATTTAAAAAGATTCCAATCCTGTGGTAGGTCACAAGCACAGTATTATTCTAACAAAAAATTGCAAGAAACACTTACAGCCGTATTCATAGTCGTTCGCCAGCGGCTCACCGGAGTTTTGTTATGAATAGTATGTTGGCGGCACTGTACGTCCATGTCAAATTCGAGGTTATCAGGTTAGATTTTGCGTCAGTTTCTGTCAAAACTGACGGAAAACCTAACCTGATAACCTCGAATTTGGTTAGGTTTTCCGTCAGTTTTGACAGAAACTGACGCAAAATCTAACCTGCTAATCTCGAATTTGACATAAACGTACAGTGCCGCCAACATACTATTCATAACGAAACTCTGGCGAGTCGCCGGCGAACGACTATGAATACGGCTGTTAAATTTGAAAGTAACATAATTATTTATATTGCAATATTCATGTTACAACTTATTTAGTTTTTTTTGCAAACCTACCAAACCACTAATAGCCAGTCTTATAAAGGCTACTAATCTGACGTTAACTTTAATTTGCTGTTAAAATAAACAAAAGTGCATCAAAATTTGTTTACTAATGAATGAAATGTCATAAACACTAACGTTTTGATGCGCTTTTGACGAGCGAATTAAAGTTGACATCAAATTAGTGGTCTTTATAAGAGTATTATTTTATAGTAATTTAGAAAAGGTTTGCGTAGTATGGGACTTTAATCAATTTGTTAGTTATTCAACTTGTAGAAGACAAAAATAACACCATTTTTACAAAAATAATTTATTAATTTATTATAACAACTCAACAATGACTTATAAATTACTACAATCTAACGGAATGCACAGCATTAAATATTTACAATAAATTAAGTCGCTTAATCCACTTCTTCTATCGTGGGGCCCTTGCTGCTCCCGAATCCGCCAGCTTCTTGGCCGCAGCTTCCAGGTGTGCGTGGTCCTGCGCTGCCACCATGCAGTTTAGTCACGATGGGGCCGCAGGTGGCCATCAGCTGCTTTTGTTGATGCTCGTATTCTTCCTTCTCCGCCATCAAGTTGTTGTCCAGCCATTTCAAACACTCATCGGACGCTTTTTCAACAGCACTTTTCTCTTCAGCACTCAGTTTATCCCCGGCATCGCCTACAGCTTGTTTGAGATTGAAGACGTAGCCCTCAAGCTGGTTGCGAGCTGCAATACGATGCCTTTGCTTCTCATCCTCCTCCTTGTATTTTTCAGCTTCGGAAACCATTCTGTCGATATCTTGCTGCGATAAACGCCCTTTGTCGTTCTTTATGGTGATGTTGCGGGAATTTCCTGAACTAGAGTCCTTGGCCGATACGTTTAGGATGCCATTGGCATCCAAATCAAACGTAACTTCAATTTTTGGTACCCCCCTTGGTGCTGGTGGAATTCCAGTTAAATCAAAGGTGCCTAATAGGTTGTTGTCTTTGGTCATAGCTCGTTCACCTTCAAACACTTGAATCGTAACAGCTGGTTGATTGTCCGAGTATGTAGTAAAGGTTTGAGATTGTTTGCATGGAATACGTGCGTTACGTTCTATAATTTTAGTCATGACTCCACCAGCTGTTTCGATACCCATCGACAATGGTGTGACATCCACCAGAAGAACGTCTTGAATTTTTTCGCTGGTGTCCCCGCTGAGCACAGCTGCTTGCACTGCCGCACCGTAAGCAACTGCTTCGTCTGGATTGATGGAGAGATTTAACGGCTTCCCGCAGAAATAATTCTGAAGCAACGATTGGATTTTCGGAATGCGCGTTGATCCCCCAACCAGAACTACATCGTGAATCGAGCCTTTATCCATTTTGGCATCGGTAAGTGCTTTCTCTACTGGTTGCAAAGTGCCTCGGAACAAGTCTGAGCACAGTTCTTCAAAACGTGCCCTTGAGATCTTCGTGTAAAAGTCGATTCCATCAAATAAGGCATCGATCTCCACAGAGGCTTCGGTTCCCGACGATAAAGTGCGCTTTGCTCTTTCTGCTGCAGTTCTCAATCGGCGCAGAGCTCTAGGGTTGCTGCGAAGATCCTTCTTATATTTACGTTTGAACTCTTCAGTGAAGTGGTTGACGAGTCGATTGTCAAAATCTTCACCTCCAAGATGCGTGTCTCCAGCAGTTGACCGGACTTCAAACAGGGATCCCTCGTCAATGGTAAGGATGGACACGTCAAAAGTGCCCCCACCCAGGTCAAAAATTAAAACGTTTCGCTCACCCTTCAGGTTCTTATCGAGACCGTAAGCCAAGGCAGCTGCAGTCGGCTCATTCACAATCCTCAAAACGTTGAGCCCCGCAATGGCTCCGGCATCTTTGGTGGCTTGACGCTGGGAGTCGTTGAAATACGCAGGGACTGTAATTACTGCGTCCCGGACAGCTCCCCCCAGGTATGCTTCGGCAGTTTCTTTCATCTTGGTGAGGACCATCGAGCTGATTTCTTCAGGAGCAAACCTCTTCTGTTCGCCTTTGTGCTGTACTTGAATTTTAGGTTTGCCCCCATCGCTAATTACCCGGAAGGGCCAGTGCTTCATGTCCTCCTGAATCTTGGTGTCGTCGAATTTGCGCCCGATGAGGCGTTTGGCGTCGAAGACTGTGTTGCTGGGGTTCATTGCTACCTGGTTCTTCGCGGCATCCCCGATTAGCCGCTCGGAGTCCGTGAAGGCCACGTAGCTGGGGGTGGTGCGATTGCCTTGGTCATTGGCGATGATTTCCACTTTACCATTCTGGAATACACCTACGCACGAGTATGTCGTGCCCAGGTCGATGCCAATAGCAGGAACTTTCACCATTTTGCTGCTTTTAGAACTTGGAACACTTAAATTTATTTTACTTTGCACTTTTTGAACTATATCAAGACTTTGAAGCGCTTGCGCTTGCTTTAACTTTCACTCTCCAATTGTTTGAAATAAACTGAAGCAAAGCCAGCGCGATTCGCTTTTATATGCGGCGAACAAGTTCTCGAACTTTCGCGAACGTCACGGCCGGCTTGATTAAAGTACAAAGGCACGATGATGGAACGTTGTAGACTTTTCTGGAAGTTTCCTTGGTTACGTGGAATTAATCAATGATTAATCCTTGTGAATGACGAATTTTTCTTTGGAGTAGCCCAAGTTTATTAGTTTATTAGATCTCTTCCACACATAATTATAAAATTGGTGTTTAATATCGCGTATAGTAACGAAATTAAAGCAGTTTCTGCCAGCTTTTTTAAACTCAATAAGTTTTTATCTTCTTTTGCAGCTTCTAAATTCTAATTTGAAATCCATTATTATCGTTGAAAGTTAATATTTTACTTATTTAGTAAGAAATGTATAGAAAAATCAAGAATACACCGAAAAAGAATATAAAACAAATATTTTTGGAATCTTAGACTACTTGATTGTAGATCAGAATTTTAAATTTAAATAATAATTTTACTTACAAGTTATAAAACTGCACTATTAATATTAGCGACTACTAATACATGTACACTTCTGTGCAATAAAATTAAGCACACGCGGCTTTGTTGTATTTATTTATAGCGTGTTTTTTTTAAAAGGTCTTAGTTTTGGTCTTTTAATAAAGGTGTTATTTTCAAGTTATGGTGTTTTATCATTTATTGAAACTGCTGCGAGGCAATTAAAATAGACTAGAATTATACAAACTAGAATATTGTGAAAAATAGTCATAAGACTTGTACTTTAATTTTATTGCACAGAAGTGTACATTTACAAAAAATATTAAAATATTTTCTCATAGCCTTCTGGATTGTAATGAAAAGGGACGATACTAGAAAGCGGTCGAACTTTCTGGAGTGATTAAAAAATAACTATCTAATTGTCTTAGACTGTTTTTGTATGTAGAATTTTAAGTGTTATATGTGTTTTTGTTGTTCTCGAGCTAACCAGAGATTTAGCTCTGGCTAGTTCGAGAACAATAAAGAATACAGCTACACATAAAAATTTACATGCAAACAATTACAAAGAACTAGATGCCGTTCTTTTTTAATCACTCTGTATTGTGTACAATCTACAGGGTTCGCAACGATGTGGGGGTGAAGATATTTCTAAACCTATAAAAGTTAAAATCGTTATACAGTCTGGCATAAATTTGGACACAGATTTATTTTTCATTATTAATTTATCCGAAAATTTTATTCTTGATAAAAGTCGCTGCCTCTTCTCAAACTGAAAATAAACTTGCTTATACTAAATTTCAAATAAGCATGCATTATTACGAGCTATAATCCATTCACGATGTTTTCTCCTCCTAGCATGCTATGTTAGAGTGGCATTTTTGTTGGAAATAAGTAGACGTGACAAAATTGGGTTATGTTGTTTTCAATTTGTGGTTATGATTTGTCAAGGCCTGCATTGTCGTCTGTTAAATTTGTATCTCCTTCCGTACAGTTTTAGGTGTTTTTGATATTAAAATTGCAACAATGCAAGCAGTTGGAAAAAAGTCATAGTTCATTCATGTCACAATTTGACTTCTATCACAATATAAAAGTCTACTGGGAGGAGGAAAATTGTGAATGGATTATAAGTAGTAATCGTAACTAAAGCTGATATGGCAAATGCATATGTTGTATAATAGCTATTTACGTTATTAGACCGGTAGCAACATTTTTATGGCCGCGCCAATACTTTACAGGTTGAGCCCGTAGGGCGAGACCTGTATGTTTGGCAAGGCCATAAAAATGCTACCGGTCGTGTACCGTATAAGATTTTTTAGGATACGAGTCCGGTAGATAAAATTTACCGGCCGGTAGTTCTACTACTGGTCTAGGCCGGTAAATTTTATCTACTGGACTCATTTGTAACTATGTAAACGCTAGTTACCAATGCAGTATCCTAAAAAGTATCATTGATATGCTGGCGAAACTTTTTGCATATGGATACTAATTATGTAAAAACAAATCGTTTAAGCCAAGTTTTATTTTGCATATTTTGCATATTTATACGTTTTTGAGCATACTTTCTGGATAATTTGTAATGTATAAACTTTTTGGGATTTTTTTGTAAAATTTACTATTTCATTAAATGTATTAATAAAATGTGTGTGTGCAACTGAGATACATATATACTGGAGCAAAACTTAACCTGCAAATTTCGAATTTGACTTAGACTGATAATACACTTCAATACTGCCAACTGATTCAGGCTATCCAGGGCCTGCTGGAATTGAGTTTTTAGAAAATCACTCGGTATGTTTAACCATGGGCGTACCCAGCGAGGGGCAGAGGGGGGCAGCTGCCCCTCCCCAGAAGCAAAAAAATTTTTTTTTAATTATGGGGCTGCGTTTTGAAAATCAACCAAAAAAAATGGTTATAAAGTGATAAAACGAAACAAAATTAGTTAGGGCGATGGCCTTTTATCAGTTGTTTACTTCACTGAAATGGTGTAAAAACCGAGAAGTATCTAGAACCACCTAGCGACTGGTAGAGGAATCTATGGCAGCCAGCCCGCAGGATTCAAGTGAGGGAGAAGTGTCCAGCGGGCTCTAGCCGACTAGACGTTAGCGGATAGCAGGTTGGCGGCAACGTTCTAGCAGAGTGCATAGATGGCAGCCAATGAGAGAAGAGGGAATCTTCTAGATGATCTAGAAAGTTCGGCGTCACTGATAAATTGAACCGGCCGCCGCTAGTTGATCAGTATAATAGTAGTCGAATACGAGGCGTTAGTTGGCATTCACAAAACATGCTTACTAAGTAAATACAGTTAATCACATAGAGTTGAAGCAGAAGACAAATTAAAGGACATTGAAGTGGCTGCACTTTTGGAGGAGGCTAATATTTTTTTCCCTGCAACCAGGTGTGCACTCCTCATTTTAAGTGCTTTCCCATTCACTACGGCTAGTGTTGAACGATCTTTCAGTACCCTTCGAAGGGTAAAGACCTGACTCAAAAGTACAATGGGAGAGGACAGACTGACTGGGTTGTGTTTGATGAGAGTCCATCGGAAATCCTTCAAACAAAATCAGGACTGGATAGAAACGAAAGTTTTGAACAAGTTTTGTTTAAACCCACGAAAAATGATATTAGTATAAGAAAAAAAAATAAAACTGAAATAAATGTAGGTAACTCAGAAAAAAAAATATTTTTCGAGCAAATAATTATAGTAACTAATAAAACACTCCTATAATTAAATATAAATTTCTTTAAATTTTGTTTTCATTCGCCTTTTCCCTGCTGAAATGTCAGAACCTGAATGACCATACTTGCCCCCCCCCCCTAGTTTTGATCCTGGGTACGCCCCTGTGTTTAACAGCTGATAATTCTTTTTTCTTTCGGCATTAATCAGGCAATGGGTTAATGTTAATTTTGTAGAAATGATATTCTTTTTAACCGTATTTATAATAAATTAAATTTCGCCAACATGTTTTATTTAATGGAACAACAAGCAAATGACGTTTAAATTCAAACGTAAATACTTAAAACCAGAATTAGAAAATAAAATCCCGCTGTTGCTGATACAAGAACTGATCATCAGAAAAAATGAGAAATGCATGAATAAATTAATTCTATCTAGTATCAAATGAAATCAAACTTAATAAATGCATAATGGAAAACGCTAACACCTATACAGAGTCCTCAAAATGTGCAAATGTAATCATTTTAATTTTTTTAATGGAACACTATGTATATCTGAATTTTAATGCATTTTCTTCAGATAATTCTTAGATACCCCTAAATTAAAGGGTTTTTCTTAGTTAATTTACTTCTGCATTTCTCTTTCTTTACTATTACTTCTTGCGTCAGCAATTGATGAAGTTCGATTTTCTAAATTTGATTGTTTGTTGTATTTGGGGAGCTTAAGTATTTAAATTAGCATTTAAACTGTGTTTGTTTGTCATACATTTAAATAAAGCAGCTTGGGGGGCTAAAATTATATTTTCAAGTTCAAACTCGCATATCTGAAGAACGGTTTTAATTAGTCAATTTGAAAATGTGGAGCTCCCTGTACACCATTAATACCCAAAACAACATTTTCACACACGAAAGTTAATTCACGAAACACATTCTTTTTTTCTTTCATACAATTTTTTGTGTTACAGCAGCGGCCTGTAATTCAGCATTTTTTTGCATAAAATTGTCAACATTTCCAAAATGGTTAAAAGATCCACACAACTTATATCAAAATATTGAGCGTTTTCGTGCAAAACTTCTAGACTACCTAAATATAGAAAGTTCTTTTAAGAAAAAAAGTAAGTTTGGATTGACATACTTTTGAGCCACCTTGTCTAATTAAAAATAGGTTGCTCACTTTTATAGTGTCTGCCATAAATTTGGACATACTATATGGATTTTCTACAATCCTTATAGCAGAGAATCCGTGCATCTTGTAAGCCTAAAAATTTACTTGTCAAAATTTTAATATTTACTATCGTATACGTGTATTCAAAATACACAAAAAATTATTTGGAAAAAGAAATTGTTTAGAATTAAAATAAGGTGTCAAATATGAAATCACAAACGCCTACTCTGAAAAACAAAAGTTAACTTATTATCGGAAACTTTCGAACTTGAGTTTCGCTCACTTATCAACCAGAAAATTACGTTAATCGAATTTAGTGCTAAAACTCGAACTCCTGATATCAACAAAAATTTAAAACAATATTATAAAGTTGATTTGAAACGTTCTAACAAATATTTAGAACGAAGGTGGCCGTATCGAATGAAATTGTTGATGTTTTTAACTTCTAAATATTTGTTATGTTATGACATTACATTTAAAAATTATAATTGCTTTGAACTGTTATAGATTTGTTATTAAATGTTTTTGAAAATACGTTGTTTTTCTACCTTAGACACAAAAAAATTAGATTTGTTTGCACTAATTTCGATTAAGGTATTTTTCAAATTCGACAGTACATCCTTATCGTATCCGATAATAAGTTAACTTTGAAGTATCTTATTTTCCATAATATACAGGGTGGTAAGAAAAACATTTAAAGAAGCAGTGAAAATTGTTCGGGGTAGGTGGTTGTGACTTTATATTGAACAACTTCTTTTAATTTTAAACAACTTTTCCAAATAAATTTGTTGTGTACATATATTGAAAAATGAGGGGACTTGACTGTTGAGCCATTTTCATATTTTCGAGGGTTCCTGGTATACAAAAGCAGAGATTTAAATTTTGACAAGTTAATTTTACTTTGAGACTATGAAGAAACTTTATAAAGAATAAACTTTTCCGGTAAACGGATCATAGAAAAATCCGAGTCAAAATTTATGACAGACACTGTATAAGCAAATTTTATACAACTCCCATAGTTTTAGAAATATTCCTTATTATTGCCGAACCCTTTCCGATTAAAAATAATTTTTTTAGAAACCTACCCTTGCGATCAAGGTGGACTGGATTTGATTTCACATTTTTTAGCATCTTTAACCCTCCCCGCTAACTTTTTCGAATTTTTGATGTAAGAAGATGAAAACATATATTTTGAGGTAATTATGATCGCAACCTGGGCAAAATTAAATGACAAAACCAAAATTAATTTTTTTAATAAAACAAAAATGTTCTTCGATTTTTACGTTTTACAAAGCCTTTTATGTTCCTACGTATGCGATTTTACTAAAGTGATTTCTCTTTTAAAAGTTGCATACAAAATTTAAAATTCCCTTCACAACCCACACGAATACGATCCAAAGGGACGATACTAGAAAGCGAAGCGTCGAACTTTCTGGAATATTTGGGAGTGATTTATTAAAGTGCGTTGTCATTAAACCATGTAAACACAAAGACTCATGTTTAAGGAAATACCAAACAGACGGAAATTTCCGTGTTAGGCTTTTCCTTGTATTTCACAAAACAGTAAAATAAACGCACAAGAATAAGGAAAGCAGGCCTTCGACTGAGCGAGTGTCCCAGAAAGGCGATGCTTCCGTCGTGACCATATGGAAAAAGCACCTACGGAACAGCCTTCAATAAATATTCCAGTTCTCATAAACGGCGATACCTTCCTTAATATCCGGGTATTACTAATAGTAAGCCACTTATTTTTAAAGTTGAGCGATCGTAGTTACCTGTGCCAGACTAATATTAGCGAGTTCTACGCACGTCGAGCCATTGATACTTTTTCGACAACAGCGGCGTCGAAGGTTCGAGAATTCAAGTTTGTTGCGCCCTGATGGTCGATGCTCCGCGTGGGGTGTTCTGGAATATTCCTGCATGAATACAAAGGCGTACAGTGGGATGGCAAGAATGCTATAACCAAAGACAAGAACCTCTATGCAAAAGTTGCATTCCTATAAGAACAGATTCAGCTTACATACATATTATACAGGGCCTACCAATACTGCGGGGGTGGAAGGTATTTCTAAAACTAGGAGAGTTACAGAAAATTTGATCGTATAAAAGTTGTAGGTGCACGTTAGTAAAATATTTTGAGTAGGTACCTACCTACCTATCTATCTATACAAAGTGACTTCAAAAGGTGTGACAAAACAAACAACAGCTGGCTTTTATTTTCTTAACCTTGTCTTTTGTTGTGCACGAACGGTGGAAGTGTTTAAATGTGCCGCCTGAAATTCAGCATTTGTTTAAATCCGTTAACATCTCTAAAACAGTTAGCCCATACAACTTTATATTAAAATGATTACCATTTCAATGCAATTTAAGCTACCTAACTATAGGGCATTCCATTAAAAAAGTTAGTTTAGTTTACCATACTGTATTAAACCACCCTATATAATCAAAAGTAATTTAGTAGTGTGTACCACTTTCCTACCTACAACCTTTGCATAAGCGATTTATATGTAACTTTTTTAGTTATAGAAATATCTTCCACCTCTGCAGTGTTGTCGGACCCTGCACAATGAAATGAAATTACCTTGGTAACATACCTAGTTCTAACTGGATTTGCTGATCAACAACCAAGCAAGCTGCTAATGCCAATAGTACCTTGTTACGTTCATATTGTCACTTTAGGCTTTATTTACGAACATCAGCTCTAGCGATCGAACTTACATTAGTTTCACATAAAAGCTACTTAATTGCTATGCGAATTAAAAAGAATATAGGTGATTTTTAGCTGCCACTGATAACGTTGGATCGTAAATAGAGTTTAGATTCGTCGCATTATCTCTTCGCGAACAATGTGCTGTCTCCTAATTTTATTAAGCCTCTCAGCCGCTACCTTGTACTCTAACTGAATATGTTGCCGCAATTCAAATTGTATTGACATGGATAAGTTTATGAGCTTAAGGTACTTAAATTTTACTGTTTATTCCTGGTTTACCACTTATTGATATTGATTTATATGTGTATTTCCTACGTGCCTTGTGCTTTGTTTATATGTGCTTTAAGCTTACATTTGAAATTAAAATGGCATACGTTGTGCTGTGAACGCAGTTTGTACACGCTGCGGGTAGCGAGGTTAGTATTGGATTTGAGTCAATAACTTGCTTACTTTTATCACCCTTCCAAGTAAGTTGCGATTGTCATCTCACCTGGGAATCTTCGAACTTAAATTCACGAGTTGTTTAACAATCAAGTTGTGGGCGCCTGCATGTGGTTTTCGTCATTTTAGGGTTAACCCACTTTCTCCTCCGCGATCGTCCATACACTGTTTATTTAGCTTATGTGATAACGTTGTACAGAATATTTGCACTGATAGGAAAAAACTCAACGCCTCTAATACAAAACACTCAAAGGACGCTACCGGAAATAAAACACGCACAAAAGGGCACCAGCGAAAATTAATCACTGGATTTTTATAGAAAAACGTGTGTCTGACCTTGATTTTCTGCTCCTTGACTGATGTTTAAGCCTTTATCAGGCCCCCAGCAAGTCCCTCGAAGACTGGGCTCCCTTTTTGTCGATTAACCTGTCTTGCAAACTTCCTAAACCGTTTGTAAATTGCAAAATATTTTTCAATGGGTCCACTAGTACAAATAACATGTCAAACCTTTGCCGCCGCTGCGGTAAAAAAACGAAATTCCTGCATCGGCAATTGTTCATACAATTCCCTGATTATTGTCAATATGTCAATCACCACCCTAAAATAAATCATGAAACAAATAGCTTTCTTACTGAGCGGAATTTTGATTGTTATGAGCAAGTACCACACTTGAAGCCAACGGCAAGAATAGGTATTATTTATTTATTTCTGTATTTAAATATTATACTTACTTCTTATTTACGGACGAAGTACCTACTATTACAAGGAAGCAGTTACTACAATTAATTTATAAATTATTAATGACCTCGTAAAAAGGGCAGAAGTAAAAGAAATACAATTCAAGTAATGTTAAGGCTCAATTACAAATGCAACGCAATGAAAATGATAATTGAAATAGTGACGGTATAACCATATTGCATAATTTAATAAAAAATCACAGAGAGCAATAATAGTAGATCCTACGATACAATTTGAAAACGAATACTGATTACCAAGACGTTGCTGTGGGTAGGATTCTTTCCTTTGCGTTGGAATCTGCCTTTTCAAACGAGACCCAAAACAGTTTAGGTGGGAACGACAATGGACCAACAAGTCTCATTGCAGCAAACAGTACCACCAGAAGATGAACAAGAAGACGAAAGAGTACAATAAGAAAAGCAATTTATTTATGACTGCTGCAGTCAGTCACTTAATAGAAGATACAGTTTCATATATCGAAAAATCAAATTCGAAGTATATGGCTTTTGATTTGGTGCTCATGGAACTATTAAAAAAAGGTTTTAGAATCTTTTGCTGTACTTCGATTGGAAAAGAAACTAATTTTTAAAATATTGTTACGTGCAAAAAGCGTAATTAGCGTTAGGATTTATTTTATGCATAATTCTTGGTCGTGTAAACACTCCTTTAATTGAACGTAGTCTTCGTATGAACGTAGCTTTAATCGGCCGCTCGCATTGTTCTGATATTTGGTTATCAGCATTACTGGCAAACTTCGCGGAGCTTTTTCTGACAGCTATAGCGTATTTTAATCGCTTATCTTGAATAGCCTCCCTCTTCCTACGTGGCCTCGAATTGGCAAGTTGAATGTAATGGTCGTTCCCTAGAAAATTCTGAATTCAGGGTGAGTTGGTTACTTCACTTTCAACTTTGGTAATGTAATGCACTTTGGCTGCTAGCGTCAGGCATTCCTAGCTTTTCTTACCGGGGAATTTTGGGGCTCCGTCGAGTCCGCTCCTTTGGAAAAAAAGTGCATTTTCTCCGTCCTGGAAACATCCTTTGATTTTGGGCAACATCGCCTGAGTGATCCGCTGGTGATCTTTTCCAGCAGCAGCATTGCTGTAAGATCCCACTTGGAGCTATTCACGAGTAATTCAATCACTGCACAAGCCCCAATCTCTCAGATAAGTACCTCACGAGAAATACTTATTTTATTCTTCTTACATAATAACTATTGGCAAGCTACACTGCTATATATCCTGCACAGTCTACTATACTACACAAAACGAAACGCATGCACATCCCATCTAGGAACATACGCGTTTAGCGTCGAATATTTTCCTCTTCACACGTGCACACGTCGCGTCGTTGGAATTGCAAATGTTACACAAAATTAGCTGTTATCCGGCCAGTCATAGGAAATCAGAAATTATGCTTATATTATTTCAGGAATATCTTATTGCGATTTGCATACAATGAAACTTAATAAGGCCCTATCTTATTTGTTTCGTTCTGGGGATTTAATACCCCGTCGCCGTCAGTAATGTAGTAATTAAATTACCACAAGGTATTTCAATTACCGCGAATAATTTCAATTACCACAAGTAATTCAAATACTTTAGAGTAACTTAATTACTTAAAAGTAATTGAGTAATTGAATGCAGTAATTAATTGCTTTCAAATAGTAATTGTCAAGTACTTTAAAACAAAAATGGCATTTGCCAATTACAATTACCGTATTTTGAAAAGTACTTTAATTTAAGAAAAGTCAACAAAAAAGGAATTTAACTAGTAATACCATTGAAAGTAATTAATTACTGCCCAGTTCTGGCTGTGAATTATCTCTTCATTCTCTTCTTGTTTTTGTTTTTTTTTTCGTACCATTTCTTGCATTTTATTCCGTAGATTCTCTCTCTTTCTAAATGTTTTCTTGGTAATAATAATAACCTCTCCAGGCAATTATCTCGCCTTTTGTTGTAGTTTCTAGTTCTCCTCGTTGGTTACTTATTTTTCGCATTGCTTTTGCTCGGCGCCCCTTTAATCCTTTAATAACATCACAGAGCTATTTTTTATTTTTTATTTATTTCCCACAGAATAACAAGAAATCTGGAGTTACAAAGGAAGGCGGAAATAATACAAATATATGCCCCAACTGAAAATGCCAACCTAAATGATAAATATTAATTCTACGAAGAAGAAGAGAAACTACAAAGCACGATAGATAAGATGCAAGATAAACACAAACACAAAAAATAATGTATCTTTAGGGATAAAATTCCTTCTCTTGATTTCTTGCTTCGTCTGTTCTAATTCTGCTTTCTTCGGTGACTTCAGAACCCGATCCGCGATTACTTCAGATAGAGACCTGCGCGGGTCCAATATATAGGACCCGCACCCGACCCGCAAACCGCAATTTCTGAAATTTTAAACCCGCACCCGACCCGCGAACCGCAATTTTTAAATTTTTATACCCGCACCCGACCCGCCGTTTCAAACCCGCACCCGACCCGCGACCCGCAAGTTTTGCACTTTCAAGCCGCACTTGACTCAAAATTTGAATATTAGACCAGCAACTTGCTTCCTATAGAATGTATACACAATAAAAAAGTTATTTTCACACTTCGGCGGTCAAATTGTTATTAAGTATAATTTTTTTATACACAAACAAAATTTATGTTGAAGAAATTAAGTTATACCCGACCCGCGATCCGCAGTTTCAAATCCGCACCCGACCCGCTACCCGCAATATTGATATAAATCCTACCCGCAACCCGACCCGCAATGCGGGTAACCCGCGGGTAACCCGCGGGTACCCGACCCGATGCAGGACTCTACTTCAGAACCCGATCCTCGAAGTGCATTGCCTGCCACAGGTCTAATATGCGCCATGATACCCATGTTTCATCCACTAGTAGACTACCAATAATAACAAATATCAACACAAATTATACCAGTTTGAAATGACATACCGAATATCATTTGAATTAATCGAAGTGTTGTATTACTACAAGCAAGTTTTTCCTTGTTTTTAAAGCATAATACTGCTCAACGTAATCCATTTGGATATAAGTAAGTTGAGTTAAATCGTCTTATTTTGGGTCGACGAATCTGTGGTTAAGCCATGTCCACATATTTGACGGATACCCAGTTTGTAAAATGTCTCAGTCGTTCCGTCTTCACTTCCGAACTCTCAACTGTATCCGACCTTACGTAGACGACGCGACGGATCACATCAGTGACGTCACAGGTTCTTTATATCGTCTTATTATGAAAAACATCAACCTTGAACTCCTGCGATGTCTTTTTTGAACTAATTTATTTTTAGATTCCCTTCATATGAGCCATAAGCAGACGCAGGCCTTAAAATTCTGTAAAAGGCTCTACCCAGAACTTCCCTCGCCCGAATTAGATCAATTTGCAAATTTAAAAAAAATGGGGTTTGAACCCGCACCTGCATAGCGATCGTAACCTTATCTCCGCAGCGGTCATAACTGCACCGAAAAATCCAACTGTGCCATCAAGCCTTATAGAAATAAGTGCGGCGCGCGCCTCTTTTGAACAGAACGGTCTTATTGTTGAAACATCTTTACTCGTTTGTGACATTATCCTGTATCGGTTGAGTATTATTTTCGGCGAATGTAAAGCCTGACCTATGTGAAAGTTATTACTTCCTTCTATTTCAAAATTAACCCAAAAATAAACAAAGTTTTATTTTTTAAGGTGCTCACCCTGTATATATTTGTATGAAATTGCACCGGTTTCATGCGAGGTAGATATATAACATGTATGCAAAATATCGTCTTCCTCCCACAAATAGTTTTTGAACTATACTGCCGAAAGCCAGACAGACAGACAGACAGACGGAATTAAGAAAACCTCTTTTTCGTCATATGGGGACCTTGAAACGTGAAGATCTGAAGAAATCTCAGAAGATGATTTTTTCGTGATTACAATACTTCCTTCGTCTTTCAGACGAGGGAAGTAATATGAATTATACTCGTGTATTTTGTAGAAAATGTAATCTTAGCTATTTCTAAGAAATACTCCAAGAAGTGTGGAAAACCGTTCCACAAACCTTGTATATTTAGCAGGTAAGCAGGAAGCAGGAAGCACAGATATTTTAAAATCATTTTGGGAACGCCTTATCTACGACTCGACCGTTGTTCGTGAGCGTCGTACTTTTCTGTTCTCTATAATTTGAATGTCAGTAAAAATGAAAATTATTGGATATTGTCAATATTTTCGTTTTAATTCTTAATTAAACAATAATTGCATTCAACCTTTAGAAATCAACGTTAAGTAGCCGATTTGCAATTGTCAATTGTAGCACAAATTCTAATTTTTGATGTTATACATAGAACTATTTGGGATGATTAGTAAGACAGTTAAAGAAAAAAGAAAAGAGATCATCTAGAGGCACTTCATGGAAAGCAGGTCAAGAACACAAAATAGGAATGTCACGTGCCACCAGCAACCCAGAAAAACGAAAATATTGACAATTACTGAGTCATTTTAATTTTTTTACTGACATTAAAGTTATACAATCTAAAATAATTAACAGAAAAATACTTTCAAGAGGAAAATTGTGCCAGTTGATAGAAAACAGAATCGAGCCTGCTAGAATATTCTGGAATGTTTTTCCTTACGTAGTAGCTGTTAAATTTGCGCGTTTCCAAAATGATTTTTAAATGCCTGTACGTACAATTGAGCTTATCTGCTAAATATACCGGGTGTCAACGAATTTATTAGACACGTCATAACTTCTAGAGTATTAGGTGTATCAAAATGAGATTTGGTATGGGTAAATGGTATAGGGAGAGGAGAGTTTTCGCATATTTTTCACTTTCCGGTCACTTCCGGTTTTACCGGAAATGGCTCCCGTTTCGAATTTTTAAATGGAACACCCTGTATATTTTTGCATATTTGGATTTCTGAGACAATTTTGGATCAGCATGTGACATTTTAAAAACTTATCCATGGCACACTTGACAAAAGTAAATAAATTATTATCCAGTATTTTGCTTAGAAATATTTAACTTATGAGCTTATTTTTAATCCAATCGCAAATAAATTAGTATCGTTAGATTCGCCAAAAAATCCTCTTTTCGGAAAGTGCTTGTCAAAAAAGGGTTGCCATTTGAAAAAAAATAGTTAAACAAGAAAACGTGATTTTGCCAACTTGTCTTATTCCTATCTATCATACTAATCACTAAAACTTTGCGATTGTAATTTTCTGACATCACCTGAGGTCCTTAGATTAGTTTTCGTCCGATCATGGCCACCTAGATGCCATATTAAAAGTGGCTCTAAAAAACTCAAGTAGCCTTAAAAACTTTTTAAAATGACATATTCTGATCCAAAATTGTCTCAGAAATCCAAATATGCAAAAATATACAGGGTGTTCTATTTAAAAATTCGAAATCGGAGCCATTTCCGGTGAAACCGGAAGTGACCGGAAAGTGAAAAATATGCGAAAACGCTCCTCTCCCTATACCATTTACCTATACCAAATCTTATTTTAATACATTTAATACTCTAGAAGCTATGACTTGTCTAATAAATTTGTTGACACCCGGTATAGGTAGGATTTGTGGCACCGCTTTCTACACTTTTAAATCATTTTTAGAAGTAGCTAGAATTTTTTTGTAATTATATAATTCACTTTCTTCTTCTGGCGCATATGAAGTAAATCTAAAAATAAATTAGTTCAAAGACTTGTAAAAGTCATTGCAGTGGTCGAAGGTCGATACCTTTGATAATAACTTGATAAAGGAACCGTGACGTCATTGATGTGAACTGTTGCCGACGTAACGTCTGATACAGTAAACAGTTCGGAAGTGATGCCAAAAAGCATATAATTATAGGCTCTTTGTTGAATTATATGCTCTTTGTTGATGCCCTGAAGACTGAGGCGTCATTTTTCGAAGAGAACATCCCTCAAATATGTGGATATTGCTTAATCACAGATTCCTCGGCCTTAAAGAATACGATTTAACTCAACTTCCTAACAAATTGATTACGTTAAAGCAATTTTCTGCTTAATAGTAAAGTTCTTTTAAGATGGCACACGGCCCTGGCTTACTCATCCTGCTCGGAGATTTTGGGTTGTAAATTGAATTAAGTTCAAATCGCCCGCTTTTTTAATAACTCCCGCCACTGTCATTCTTTTTCTATGGAGTGAACGTCTCAAGATTCGTATAGACTATAGAGTACTAATCTTGTGAACGTCTAGCAACCATATATGTATTACTTCTATATTGCTAGTAGGGTCTGGAAGCGGGCGAAAACATTACGGCGCCGACATAGTCTCACTCTGAGTATTACGCGTCTCGTGCGCATGCCTGAGAATTCAAACTCCGCCTTTAGAAGCGATTGTAAACTTGACCATGAGGTTTACCTCCCCCGCGCGAACGACGCTTGCGCACAGCTCACCAAGTACGTAGAAGAGTTGGATGTCTGTCTCACTTACGCTTTGACCTCCCCGCTTACAGACGTTAGCAAGTAATACATATATGCTGGCAACACACCATGGTACAGTTCGCAAACCACGGTGTAGTCGCAAGCGCAAACGGTAATTGTCAAATCTCAAAAAAAGTTTCGTTTTTTCGTGTTCATTATTTCTTGTAACTACATTACGGGATTTGTATTGTCTAAATCTGGTTCTTTGTTCTGTTCAGAGAGATTTAAATTTATTAATTTAACGGTGGTTTTTGTTATCCCTTGAATTAAAGCATCTTAATTTTTAGTTTTTACTTGCCTCATCTAAAAGACGAATAACGTATTGTAATCGATAAAAAATCACCTTCTGAGATTTCTTCAGATCTTCACTAAGGGTTCCTAGATATCAAAGAATGGTTTTTTCAATTCTGTCTGTCTTTTGCCGGTATAACTCTAAAACTATTTTTTGGAGGAAGACGATACTTTGCATGCATATTCTATGTCTACCTGGCATGAAACCGAGAAAATTTCGGAGAAATATATACAGGGTTAGCAAATAAGAAAAATTAAATTCTTTCTATTTTTGCTTTAACTCAAGACCTATTACTTAAATGAAAATAATAATTTGCACAAATCTCAGGTTTTTACACTTGAAGAAAATGGAACCCAAGAGATACAAGATAAATGTTGTAAGAGTCAAAAAGGGGCAACAAAAGTGTGTTCTGTTTAATACAGACATGCATTGCACAGATCCGAGAGATCCTTTACGGATCAGTGGAAGAAAAGCGTGGAATTGAAATCGCATTTGCGGGCGATGTAGTTCGAATCCCATCACCGGTAATGTTATTTGCAAGTTGATGCAATTCACATTAGCAAATGTTTCCTTTTATTGTTTCAGTATTATTAGAAACGTGAAGAAACTTTTACCCCATAATATTTTAATAACGTTCTCTTTCATTGAATTGTTTCCTGTTACTTTAGTACAACAGCCGTCTAAAGTTCAGCATTTTTTTGCATAAAATCGTTAATATCTCCAGAACCGTTGGCGGTAGATCCATACAACTTTATATTAAAATGATTAGCATTTCAATGGAAAACTCCTTGTAAGCTATCTAAATATCGAGCCTTCTATTTAAAAAAAGTAAGTTTAGGTCACCACTCTTTTTGACCTACCATTTATAATCAAAACTGTGTGATATGCACCGCCTTCGTACCTCGTAGAATGTAGCTATGTTAGGTACCCACAAGAATTTATTAACACACGCAGAATGCTATCCGCGCGATGTTTAGATACGGTATCACGTTCGCCGTGCCGAAATCCGAAAACAAAACGATGCGCTGCTTTTATTCTCTCGGCAAAAGATGCAACAGAACGGCAACGTTGCTGGAGGTGAGTATGTCGATTGTGTAACACGGCGATATACAATGGGAGGCCACATTGTAGCAGTGTAGTCGGAGCTGAGTTGCTATTTTGTGTGCACCATTTTTTTGTATATCTCAAATATCGAAATTCCTTACCCCTCTCTTGATGCTTCTGTTACGATAACCTTATTTAAGAGATTGACGAGGAATACACATGGAAAAACATGTTCCTTGACATGGAGACGTGGGTGTCTGTTATATGTTCGGAGGCAAGTAAGATAGCAGTACATATCAACTGCGCGTCTTCCTGTGTAAAATTTCAATTACACGGAGCGTCCGGTGTCACCGAGCGTCCCATAGACGGACGCTCGGTGGAAAGCCTATGAAAATTTGCCACTGCAGTCCTAAATGTCCATGCTATCTATTGGCATAAAAAATCTCGGGACGTCCGGATGCTCATTTTTGTGACGCTTGTATAAAAATATTTCACGGAAGTGCCATCACTAGGCGCTGCCAGCGGTCAGATGTATATCCGACATACAGAAAAATTGTTGCAGCGATCAACCGAGCGCTGCTAATTATCAGTGTATATTTGGCCCAGACATTAACCATCTCAGCTTTCAACCGAGCGCCTACTATTGTGTTGTAATTAGAGCGCCTCGCTTCTTATCGCTTTATGAGTGTAAACTTGCGTCATGACCTTTACAAGTTTTTATCATTGCGATATTCTGTTACGCGTAAAGGGGCATTCCCTACTTAGTGCATTTTCTTCATCATAAGCACAGTTTCTGTGTTAAACAGCGAGCGATTGCAAAAAACATCATTTAATACTAAATTAATAATTTTACACTGTATATTATTCAGAAGCAATTTATCCTGAGATTATGTTTCAGATGTAGATATAAAACATAGTAAACCAAAAACAACACGAAACACAAATCAGGTTGAAATCAGGTCAAAAGATGAACTTGAAGAATCTGGCAGTAAGAGCAAGTTGAATGCAAAGGCAAAAAACAAAAGAGTAAAAAGAAAATTAAAGCATTATTGCAAATTTTGTGACTTGGAGGTGCATAACTTTGCAAGGCACCTACAAAGACAACGTTATGACGAGTTTGAAGTTCAAAAATTTAATAATGTGGAAAAGAAAAATCCCTTACGGAAGCAATTAATTGTTAAGATAAGAAAAGAAGGTGATTTTATCCAAGGAACTTTGGTACCATTATATTCTACCCTGTATTCATTGTAAAGGTTCTACAAACCTTATACCTATTTATTAACAGTTTAATCTAGTAAATGTTTTTTAGGATATTATTTAAAATCAAGTTTACGGAGACATATTAAAAGATGCCACTTTAATAATGATGTTAGGACTTCAAGGCGTTATCAAGTACTACGAGGGCTGCTCTGTATATTGTTAGTAGCAGGCCATGGACGCAGGCAAAAACAAAAACATTTGCATTAATTGAAAGCCCATTCTTTTGACAGTTTCCAGCTGCAAATTTACCAGATTGAAGTTAAAGGTTATAGAGATATAAATTTTTGATTGTTATAATTCGTTTGATTTCCACTAAGCAGTATGGAAGTGCTTTTCGGGCTATGATGTTCTACGATTATAAACGAGGTTTAACATATGACCAAAGCCATCAAAATTTAGTGGCAGCTTTTGGCGACAATAGTCCTTCATTCTCCTCAATTAGTTACTGGTTCCGTGAATTTAAACGTGGAAGGTGTACGTTAGGAGATGAACCAAGACCTGGACGACCAACAGTCGCTGTTTGTGCTGAAAACGTTATTGCTGCCGAAAAGCTGATTAAGGAAAATCGGAATATCACCCATAGAGACCTTCAAGAAGAACTAGGGATTGGATCATCTGCAGTAGATACCATCTTACATAAACATCTGGATGTAAGGAAGCTGGCAAGTCGGTGGATTCCGCATTTGAAACCGAAGAACAAAAACAAGCACGGGTAAACTGGTGCAGGTTTATGTTAGAAAAGTCCAATGGAGGATCTTCAAAGCAGGTATTTAATACCGTTACGGCCGATGTCTCGTGGATATATAGTTATGATCCTGAAACGAAACAACAGTCGACTGTTTGGGTGTTTGAAAATGAAGATATGCCAACAAAAGTTAGTCGCAGTAAAAGTGTAAGCAAAAAGATGATTGCAGCTTTCTTCAGATACACTGGTCCAACCGCAGTAATTCCTCTTGAAGATCGTAAAACTGTAACTGCTGATTGGTATATAGAAGTTTGCCTACCACAAGTCTTCCAAAAATTGTGTAGTGATCGGCCACGATCTGGTTTGCGTGAAATTTTATTGCACCATGACAACGCAACTCCCCAAACGGCTGCAAAAACTTTAAATTTTTTACTCGAATCCGGAGTCCAGCTAGTCACTCACCCACGATATAGTCCAGACCTTGCCCCGATGGATTTTTTTTTGTTTCCGCTGATTAAAAAAACCATGCGTGGTAAGAGATTTCCTAACGCCGATACGGCAGTTACTGAATTTCAGCGAATTTTGGACGACCTTCCAAAAAAAGAGTTTTCAACCTGTTTCGAGCAGTGGTTTCAAAGAATGAAGAAGTGTATTATGGCTAAATGGGAATACTTTGAAAACAATAAAATTATTTTTTTTAAAATTTCGTAGTTTTCTTGCAACTAACAATTTATAGAACAGCCCTCGTATTAGCTCAAAATTTTGGACCTAACGACCCATTAAGAAGTTCAGGTGTTCTCAATTCGCTGCAGGTCGATGACGTCTCATTAGTAGCCAAAAAATATAAGATCATTTGTGAATTTGCTAGAAGATATGTAAAATGTCATAGAGATAAGCATTTGATAATAGTTGCCAAACGACACATGAGACGCTTAGCTCGACTACTTATAGAAGTTAGAAAAATAGAGAACAACAATAAACTTACATTGTTGTGTATTTTACATCCATCAAAGTTTCAATCATTAATTGCCACAACTAAATCTATTGAACAGTATGATGCAAATACCAGAACATTTAATTCGCCTTCCCTTGCGCTTCAAATGGGAACATTGTTAAAGAAAGCCATTGATGCAGCATATTCACTTGTACTTCAAAAAGATATAAATTCACCATTATTAAACCTACTCAATATTACAAAAAAAAAATCATTGATGACTGGTCAACGGAAATTTCAACAGAAGCCGGACAAAATTTACAAGTAAAGAAATTTAACAAACCAACTGTAATTCCTGTGACAGAGGATTTAGTAAGTTGTTTGTGGAGCTAATTTTTATAATAGTGTATAAAGTATTTATAGGCTGACGACAGTTTATTTAAATAGCAATATTTAGTTGCATTTTAGCTTGATTAAACTTAGATTTTCAGCCTTTTTAACTCATTTTTTTTTTTTTAGAAAATGAGGAACTATCTCGACAACCTATTACTGACGTCAAAATCAGCCCTAAACAATAATAATAAAAGCGAGAAAGCTTATAGAGAGTTAATAGAAAGCACATATTGCAACTTGTTACTATTTAACAGAAGGCGCGTTGGAGAATTGCAGCAAATTCCAGTAGAAACCTACAAAAAGCACATAAATACCACTGCACATGGCGAATTTGAAAAATTACTAACACCTAGTGAAAAAGTTTTAATATCAAATCTTAAGAGAGTGGTAATTAGAGTTAAACGCGGAAGAGGAGTACCTGTATTATTTGATAATTCAACACAAGAAGGTATCGAAACCGCTATAAACCACCGCAAAAACCTCTTCGAAAATATTAATAATGTTTATTTATTTGGACTTTCTAACACGGAGAACCCTATTAGTGGCTACCAGAGGCGCTTTCGATTTGGTGTTTGTATGTGCAGGAGTAGCTCGCTCTAGTGCAGCTCGACGTAACTTAAGAGTAGTTTTAAATAATACACGTAAAATCACTTCATCACAGGACCACAGAATAGTTTCGATGTTCTATGACGTGACCTAACCTATTTTATGCTGTCATTTGTTGTAATTTACAGCACTAGGAGACCGTTAGATACTAGCTGCAAGAACAGTAGGCAGTTTCGTTTGTTTATCTTCTAAAAAAAATAACAATTTCCCAAAATGTTAGGTTATTCATGTAAAAGTTCACCAAACAAATGTCAAACTAACCTAACTAATTAACGGAGCAGTTGTGGAACAGTAAAACCCCATCCATAAAACAGGTGCACGAGGGGAAGAGGGAAAGTAAAATTGAGCAGATCCGGAGCAAAATGTTCTTGCAAACAATACGCGTAGTCATCTACCCCGAGTTGCACCTAGCAGCTCGTGTGTGCAAATCGAAAGCGCCTCTGGTGTTTAGAAAACATGTTACAAAAGCACTGGGAGATCCACAAAAAACTATAGCCCTTACTTTGACGAAACTGCTAAAGCATCTTGCTACGATTTCTCAAATTTTAAATATGAAAGATGGCGATTTGGAACAGCTGGCGTCATTTATGGGCCATACGATGAAAACCCACAGTGAATGGTACCGGCTTCCATCAAACGGCAAAAGTTTCGAAACTACTGCTTATCTCCCAGGGAAATAAGTTTGATAAATATAAGGGTAAAAATTTAGATCAAATTGAGGTTGATAACGAAGTGGAGGAAGATGGGGTAGAGAGTGGAACTGATGATGATGAAGATGTTAATGTTAAGCATAACGCAGGTCAAAAGACAGATACAGAAGGAAATGAAACTCAATTGACTGGAACCTCTCAGTCTAAAAAGAAGCAAAAGATTGTAAGAAAGGGGTGTAGTGAAGAGGAAAAACAAGTAACAGAAAAGTATTTTATGAAACACATTCGAAATAAAATTGCGCCAAAGAAAGATGAGGTCATAAAGTTGATGGAAAAGTACCCCAAACTTTTTAAGGGCAGAACATGGATTGTGGTTAAAGCATAAGTTTACAATCAGTATTCTAAAAATTAATATTATAACTATTAATCTGACAGCTTTTATATTAAAATAAAAATAGTTATAGCAATTGTGTTTTTATTCTGGAACTTGATTCTCTATTTCTTTTTTTTGTATCATTCTGTTCAAGAATAATGCCGAGCATAATAAAAAAATTATCAATGATGCTAATCCTAAAAGCACAAAGCTACGATATAATTGCAAACATATTCGGGTGTAATTAGCACAATTTATATATGTAATTGAAGATATTAAAAATATAAACACGGTCGAATGCAAAAAAGTAGACACAGGGTTTTGACTTGTGTAAAATACGTGTAATTAAATGTACATTTCTCCCAATTATCTACAATTTTTGGGTTTACACTTATTTCAATATTTGTTTTTGCATTTATAAAAGGAACTCTTAGAGAAACCTTTGAAATGTAAAGCATAGTAATTTTAAATAGTTTTAAAAAAAGTGGCACAATCAATTACAGAAAATTGTATTTTTTCTACTTTTTCTTGCACCCAACCGTAACTAGACAGTATAGTTTAATAACTAATATAAAATTTTCAACCTTTTAAATTGTCTACGTAAACAAAGATTACATGAACAGGAAAATTATGGAGGCTTAAATTTATCAAGCCCAACGAGGCAACAATAAAATTTCAAGGAAAAGATTGTAATTCGATATTCGACTTGATAATAGCGATAAATCTGAGTAAGCAGTCTAAATATAACCGTAAATTGTTGAGGACGCTCCCTCTACCGCTACATGGATGTTCCGTTGTCCATTAAAACAATTTTCCTATATACATGCTCTATATACGCCGGACGCTCAGTGGGAATATTTTTATATAGACGCTCAGTAGTACGGCAGATAAATATATATATATATGGTGAGAAGAAAAGGAGAAGATTTCCTGACCCTGAGAACAGGGAATGTGCTATATTATAAAGGAGAGGAAGAAGGAAATGATAACAATAATGGTGTCGGAATCCTAGTACATAAAAGGATGGTTAAATACATTTGCTCTGTGGTAGGTATATCATCAAGAATAATCTACCTAACAATGAAAATATCTAATAGATACTACCTGAAGATCATCCAGGTATACGCACCTACATCTACACACCCAGATCACGAAATAGAACAACTATATGAGGACTTAGACAAAGCTATCAGTGAAAACAAAACATATTACACGATAATACTGGGCGATTTCAACGCTAAGTTAGGAAGTCAACAAAGGGGAGAGACATGCGTTGGAAAACATGGAATAGGAACACGCAATGAAAGAGGACAAACACTAATAAATTTCCTCGAAGAACATCAATTAAAAGCCATGAACACATTTTACAACAAAAAACATCAAAGAAAATGGACGTGGCGGAGCCCGGACGGGAAAACAAAGAACGAGATAGACTTTATCATCACAGACAATAGAACGACAGTACAAGATGTAACAGTTCTCAACAGGATCAATATTAGTGACCACAGAATGGTACGAGCCCGGATAATATTAAATACAAAACTAGCCAGGAAAAAACTAATTAAAACGGAAAGAATACGAATAGACCAAACAGAGATATGGAATCAAATGGAAAAATATAAAAATACTATAGAGGCTAATTTTTCGAATAAACCAATTAGTGAAATGTCGAACATCGAAGATCTTTACAAATATCTAACCAGTAATGTGACAAGTGCTGCAAACAAGATATCCAAGGAAACGAAAGGAAGAAACACATCAAAACTCAGCGAAGATACGAAAAAGTTAATAGCCAAACGAAACAAGGATAAAATAAATATGTCAGCAGAAGAACTAAAAGAAATAAACAAGAGTATTAGAAGACAAGTAAGAATTGACATAAAAGAATACAATGAAAGAATTATAACCAAAACCATCGAAGAAAATAGAAGACCAAGAGTATTTAGGAAGAAAATCGCAGAAGGAAAAAGAGAAATTACAAGTATACTAGATGAAAATGGAACCATAATACATAATCGAGAAGATATCCTCAAGCACATAGAGACATTTTACGAAGATCTATATTCCAGAAAGATTAATGAACCACCAATTAGTCCCAATGAAAAAAGAGCAGCATTGACCAAACACTACACCGAGGATATACCGCCAATTAACAAGGAAGAAATAGAAATAGCACTAAAAAGTATGAAAAATAACAAAGCCGCAGGATCGGACGGTATAGTAATAGAATTAATAAAAGTAGGAGGTAAAGCACTACTACAACATCTAGTAACACTATTTAATAAGTGCCTAGACACAGGGTTAACACCTAAAGCATGGAAAAACGCGAATGTAATCCTAATATATAAAAAAGGCGACAAAAGAGACTTAAAAAACTACCGCCCGATTTCACTGCTATCGCATGTATATAAATTACTAACAAAAGTCATCACAAACAGAATAACAAACCGTCTGGACGCATTCCAACCATCGGAACAAGCGGGTTTTCGACAGGGGTATAGTACCATAGACCATATCCATACTGTGAGACAGGTCATGGAAAAATCATATGAATATAACCAATCTCTATACCTTGCCTTTATTGACTTCGAAAAGGCATTTGATACAGTGGAAATCTGGGCACTTGTTAATGCGTTGAAAAGATGCAGAATCGATTATCGATACATCCAATTAATTGAGAACATATACAATAATGCAACCATAACAATACAAACATTCGAAAAAACAAAACCGGTGAATGTTAAACGTGGCATCAGACAAGGCGACACGATCTCACCCAAACTGTTCACTAATCTTCTAGAGGATGTATTCAAAACTCTGAATTGGGACGAGAAGGGTATCAACATTAATGGCGACTACCTCAATAATCTACGGTTCGCTGACGACATTGTCTTACTAACAGACAATATTGAGGACTTGGAAACAATGTTAATGGATGTCGGGAAAGCAGCACAAGCGGTTGGGCTAAAAATGAACCTATCGAAAACAAAAATTATGTCTAATAGAGAAAATGTACCACCCCTCCAAATTAACCACAATCTGCTAGAGGTAGTAGAAGAATATATATACTTAGGACAAAAATTGACTTTTGCGTCGGACACGCAAGCAGCGGAAGTTGATCGAAGAATCAAACTGGGATGGGCGGCATACGGAAAATTAAGGAATGTATTTAAATCTAATGTGTACCCGCAATATCTCAAAACAAAAGTATTCAACCAGTGCGTCCTCCCAACGCTTACATACGCATCTGAGACGTGGTCCCTCACTGAAACTATAATAAAAAAGATGAAAGTGGCCCAGAGAGCAATGGAAAGATCAATGCTTGGAGTCCAGCTACAGGAAAGAAAGATAAATCAATGGATAAGAAATAAAACTAGAGTAGAAGATGTGGCAAGACGAATCGCAAGCCTAAAGTGGCAATGGGCGGGACATGTTACGAGAAGGGACGACAACAGATGGAGCAAGAAGGTGACCGAATGGAGGTCAAGAACGGGAAGAAGAGATCGAGGCAGGCCTAGAACCAGATGGAGAGACGATATATGCAAAATAGCCGGAACACAATGGATGGGATCAACCACCGAACGCAGAAAATGGCGACAAATTGGGGAGGCGTACATCCAGAGATGGAATATATAAACGCTGTAAATGATGATGATGATGATATATATATATATATATATTAGTACAAATAACTATTAACAAAATAACAATATTAAACGATAGTAATTCAATACAGAAAAAAATACATTAACATTTTATAGAATAATTTAAATTTTACAGAATATTTTGATTTTGAATATGTAACAATTTGGTTTTAAAAACTCTACTTGATCTGCTTGCTTTAATATCTTCTGGTAATTTGTTAAACATATCTACCCCTTTAATTAATAAAGAGTTCATTGTAGAACAATAATTTGATTGAGGAATATAAATATTAGCCAAACCTCTAGTATCATGGTCATGAACGTTATAATAAAATGATACTAAATTTTTTAAATATGGTGGAGCCTGATTATTCAATATTTTATATAGAAATGTCATAGTTAACAAATAAATCCTTTGCGATACTAATATCCAATGTAAAGCATCTAAGATAACTACTACTGGTGTTAATCGGTTACATGTTAAAATGATTCTCATTCCACGATTTTGTAATTTTTGTAATTGTGACAATTTATTTAAATTAAATTGATGCAATAAAGATGTACAATAATCAAAGTGAGGTAATATAATGGTTCTATATACAGTAATTTTTTAATTGATTGGCAAATTTTTTGCAATTCTTGAATAAAAATAAAATTTTTTTTGAGGTTTTCTTAACGAGATAATCAAAATGCGATTCAAAATTTAATACATTATCTAACATGAAACCAAGATATTTAACTGATGCTACAATTTCTATCTATTTATTGATAAATTTATATTATTTTTGTTTAAACAGTTATATTTAAACTTTGTCGTAAAAATCATTCCCTTTGTTTTCGAAACATTTTATTTTAATTTATTACATTATAAACTAGCAGTCCAGTGAGACAAATGTCTCATTTAATAAAACAAAAAAGACCGTCCCGGACGGACGGAAATCACGTGATTTCTCGAAAACCGGAAGTGTCACGTGACTGAAATTCGGTTCCTGACCTGACATGGCCATTCCAAACATATAACTTTCATAACTTTTTTCTCTATCTCTTACGGTTTGGCTGCTGAAACAGCGTCCCGGACAGACGGAAATCACGTGATTTCTCGAAAACCGGAAGTGTCACGTGACTGAAATTCGGTTCCTGACCTGACATGGCCATTCCAAACATATAACTTTCATAACTTTTTTCTCTATCTCTTACGGTTTGGCTGCTGAAACAGCGTCCCGGACAAAACAGCGTCCCGGACAGACGGAAATCACGTGATTTCTCGAAAACCGGAAGTGTCACGTGACTGAAATTCGGTTCCTGACCTGACATGGCCATTCCAAACATATAACTTTAATAACTTTTTTCTCTATCTCTTACGGTTTGGCTGCTGAAACAGCGTCCCGGACAAAACAGCGTCCCAGACAGACACGTCTATTAGATAAAGGATATTTAGATACACTTTCTAATACAATATTCATTTTCTGAACCGCCACTCCAATATCTCTGTCACTGCATGCCAACATTGTATCGTCAGCAAACAAATTTAAAAAATCGCAATTAACAAATAAATTAATATCATTTAAGTAACATATAAACAACAACCGACCTAACACATTTCCTTGCGGTACCCCCAGGTTAATTTCTAGTTCTTCAGATATTACATTTCTAATCCTTACTTTTTGCTTTCTGTTACGTAAATAATCCTTGAGCCATTCATAAACCTTTCCTCTAATACCATACTGATATAACTTTGATAAAAGAATATCTCTATTTATGGTTTTGAAGGCCCTTTTAAGGTCAAGAAACACTGCTACAACATATTCATTTTTTATCAATAGCCGTCTTCAAGGTAGTGACTGTGAGTCGAAGTGCCGACTCACAAGAATGCTTTTTACGAAAACCTGACTGATTATAAATTAAAATGTCATTTTCTTCAATATATTCTAATAACTGATTACATACAACCATTTCTAGTATTTTTTCCAGGGGAGGTAGTGTATTAATGGGTCTGTGGTCGCTAGCTTTAATGGAGTTGCTAATCTTTGGTAACGGAATAATTGTACTTACTTTCAATAATGTAGGGATTACAGATTTATCGAGTGAAGTATGAACTAGATTTGATATTACATGACCAATTGATTCAAAAATCACATTAATAATTTTTGCATTCAGTATTAAATTAAGATTACATTTATTATCTAAAGAAAACACAACCCTACGTCAACAATTTAAATTCCAAAAATTCTCTATAAACGTTGCTATTTTTATTTGACCAAGTTTCACTTACTTCAGTACTGTCAACTACTTCTACTATACTACTATACAACGAACTATTTGTTAATGTTCTCAATAATTTCATCATTTCTTATAATCACACTATCACCGTTCAACTCAAATTGTACTTGCCTAGAAATTTCGATAGTTTGTGTTGACTAATTTTTTTAATGTTTTCCACATTTCTTGGGGAGGATTTCTGTATCTATCAATTTTCTGAAAAGCAATATTCACTCTTTTTCTGATTTAACAAGTTTACAACTTCATTTCTATGCTTTTTAAAAATTTCCCAATTTCCTGATCTATCTGGTCCTACACTATTTTTAAATCGTTTGTAGCATGTATCTCTTTCTTTTAGTTTGTTAAAAACTTGTAAGTCAAACCAAGGAACCTTACTTTTAAATGTATAACTTAAAATTGGAGAAATATTATTCACTACGATATCACAGTTTGTCTGAATTTCATCCAGAATTAAATTCACATCAGTAGAATTTAATGACCATGTAAATGACAGTAACTCTGAGCTTATTGCTTGCAAATTATTTTCATTAAAATTTCTGAATTTTTTAACATTATTAGAACTTGCCTATTAAAAATATTCACTTATAATACCATGAGTAGTCAAAGTTATGTCGACTATTTTTGCGGTGGTGTCACGATGTCCATTGCGCTTTGGTACGATTAGGACGAGTGCGCTAGCACGAGTCCTAATCCCAAGCGCAATGGACATGAGTAGTGATACCACCGCAAAAAAAATCTACTTAACTTTGACTAAGAATGGTATTCGAGGGACTATTTAATGAACCAAACTACTTTTTCAAATTAGTTTTCAGTAAATCTAGCAACAAACTACGCAATTTCTATAGTAACAGAACACTAATATTGACTTTTTCTAATAAAAATCGCATTTGTTAAAAATAGTCACTTGAATACCTTCTAGGAAGATATATCCACTGATATTTTTTTGATTGGTCAAGAAACGTCAGAATTCTGGATTTTCATTGGTCACTTTTTGACAGATGACAGGTGAATTGAATAGTCACAGAAATTATTTAGAAATTATCAGCCTTTAACGTGTCCTATAAAACTACTGCCACCATACTAAATAGGTATAAAACTTTATTAAAATGTCATAGAGATACAAAAACATCACAAATTTAGCAGCTTTTAAAATACAAAAAAAAATTTACAAACATAAACGGTTCCACTATACTAAAACTATCATTACCACATAACAAAACATCAAATGAAGTTTTCCTTATAAAGCTTAAAACTTACATTAATAAAGCAGATAAGTCACAAAATTACAGATTGATTAAAAATGTGTAACGTACACCTCAAACATTACAGTCCCGTCTAGTGCCACTTCACAGGCGGTGTATGCGCCAGCGATAGGTTGAGTCTATAAGCTTCCCGGCACCAGCCAGTGCCGGTCCCACGTCAATGACGCCCGCAGCACCGCCAACGCAAAATTTTATCTTGTCCTTGGTTCTCTCGTCCTGTTCCACGTAGATCTTCTCCAGTAGCTCGGCGATTTTGTCAAACAACTTCAAGAGAGAGAGTTGACGTAGTTGGTCAGGATTATTTGCTTGTACCTGCGGAGCAAGAAACTGAATTGAAATTTGGGCTAGTTGACGTTGGATCTTAATAGGTAGAGGAAGCATTAAACTAAGCACTTGAAAATAGAGATCTTTTTTTTAATTTCTAGGTAAAACACTACTTGCATAGATATAAATTACGGTCAAATAATTGAATAAAAGCATTACAAATGGAAAGGCAAACAAAAAAGATATCAAAGTTAAAAAAGGACCTGAGTTTGGCCTAGATCACTATATGATAAGGGTGGATTTCTGACAGAGGGCTTGAAAGTGAAGAAATAGAAAGAAATAAATCAAACTAGGAAATTAAAAGGATCAAAACACAGGAAACACTGCGGAAAAGATAGAAATCAGTAACGCAATGGAAGCAACAACAAATCTAGAGAAAGCTTTGACACTACTGGAAGCAGCAGAGGTAGCTATGTGGCATTGCTAAAGGTATCAACCCAAAGCAGACAATATGATGGACCCAAATGTAAAAAAAGCACAGGTAGCAATAAGAAAGGAATTATGGAAGAAGTAATCAGCCAATTAGAGTGTTGCAAGACTAGAGCAGATACAAAGAACAAAGGTTAATGGTGAAAGTGATGATGAAAAATGGCAAAACAAGCCAAGTGGAAAGAATTTGACAGATTGATGGAAGATAGCAGAACAAATAGTCACAAACTGTTCTTCTACAAAGTGATAAAAGAGTTGAACAGAGAAAAATCAGACAAGATGGAGAGACTACTTCAAAGGCCCGTTAAGAGGCAAATTGCAAAGAAAATTACAAGAAGGGAATTATGCAAAAACTGAAGATGGGCAACAGAATCTACAACAACTACAAGTGTGACACTTGCACTTGTGCAAATTATATTTGAACATTAAACAATAATGTGTGAAATTTACAAGTTGCCATATCTTAGTGACAATAGACATTTGTCTTTCGCCGCGCGTGCACTAGGTGATTCAGTGAAGCCTCATGATGCGCATGTTCATGTAAGAAGCACCCACCTACAATGCATCCCCACTTTATTTCCCCCAGAAAAGGATCGAAGTAAAAAGAGGCTCAAAAGGGTATAAAAGAATAATAACCGACTCGTCTACGACACTTTCGAGTCCACCTTAAATTAAAACATTTACTTGATTAAACTAATTGAATTTATATAAATATAATTTCACATGGCTGGTTGCGGTAAGACCGAATTTGGATAAAATACAGAAGCAAAAAACAGTTGTGTCGGTATTTCAATCACATTTGGTGCACTATGTATTAGTACTCTTATTCGATTTACCTAGTAAAGGTTTTGATATTAATTGGTGGTTTCAAAAGTTTGGACCAGACCCTAATGGACTTTTTTTTGTGTAAGCGATAATTTTTGATGCAATGTACTTCTACTGGGGTCAGTATGCACCCATTTAATTTAATGACCATGCTTATGAGTCACCCTGTAGAAAAAGCATTAAATAAAGCACTGCAAATCAAGATGTTCTGTTTATTTGTAGTTTACTTCTTGCATAGATGAGCAAGTGATGAACTATATAGAAGCTAATGATTTACTGACAATCTTTCAGTCGGACGTTCTCAAAAATCATTGCTGTGAGCGTGCAATTCAATCAGTAATTGTGAATTGGAAATCTGAAATAAATTCTAAAAAGGTAATAGGAGTCATATTTTTAGATTTAAAAAGAGTCTTTGAGACAGTAGATCGTAAGCTATTGTTGATAAAATTGGAACGAATGGGCTTTGGAGGCATAGTATTGAAATGGTTTGAAGATTATTTAAGTGAAAGATCGCAGCAAGTAAAATACGGTGAAGCGATATCTATTGAAAAAGGGACGACCTATGGAGTGCCTCAGGGTACAGTTCTTGGCCCGATTTTATTTGTTTTGTATATTAATGATATTGTGAAGACGTACGTAAAAAGATGCAAAATCCAGTTATTTGCTGATGATGTCCTTTTGTCAACTGTAAAATAAGTAGGTGCCAGAACTGGTAGGTGTACAGTCAACCGACTTACCTTCGACACTTGATGGATTGACGTGATCTCCTTGGATAGTGACAGGCACACCCCGGCCGAATTTATCTTGCCTGAGCAATTCTCCAATGTCTTTAGTTACCCAAAACAGGTTAGATTCGAATACGTCCAGAGAAATCGGGTGCTTCAGCCTGTTGCCCCTCAGAATGGTTTTCTTATTGGACCCGTCATGCCTCATCGATTCAATGGTGTTGAGCTTAGTATCCCCCAATAAAGCGAATGGTCCATTGATTAGTGATTAGAGAGTCATGTTGTTTTTGTGCCCCCCCCCAACCCTCCCCAACCCCAACCCCCCCAGCCCCAACCCCCCCCAACCCCAACCCCCCCCAACCCCAACCCCCCCATCATCGGTACTACTTTTTCTTTTTTTTTTGGAAATCACTTTTCTGAAAAAAGTTATTTATAAATCATCTCTGCCTGATTTGCTAACAATGTATATTGTATATAATATTATTAAGATTCTTAAGTATTTGTAGATGTGTATAAAGATTACCTTTTTTTGGTGTCTCCGCTTATGCCCACACAATCCAATATGGGATGTGGTATTTTCCATCTAAAAATGTAATTCAAAATTTTACTGGAGAGAATAACATCAAATAGGATATGATTACACTAAACTTTTCGTGAGTTTAGCTGTAATCGAGAGCAGTCGCCATTTGTAAACGCTCCAGTATAACAAATACTAAACGGATCGTACCGAGCACCTACCATAAAGCTGAGACTAATTAAAAATGTGTGCTAGTTAAAAAGTGAGTGTTAAAGTGTATAATATCATTGTGCACGAATAAAATAAACCGAAAGCTAACGCAGCGACCGCAACAAAGGTCAAGTGTAAAAGGCCAGCGAACCGACTGTGATAAGACACGAGTGCGGTATTTAAGCAGATATAAATACGCAGCGGACAGATTTTTAATACAGCAGGATGCATAAACTGAAAAATATAAGTTATGATAGCGATAGTTCCACTATGGAAGAGAATAAACGAAAAAGGCAAACCAGGGAAAATGATAGTGATAAGTTTAAGAAAAGCCGGAAAACGCACAGAACACCGCCAACACGTAACAACGAGAGTAAAGCAGATGAAAACACCATAAAAGAGCCGATACGAGAAACCAAAGAAAATAATGATATGGCTGAGATTAAAAGTATGCTAAAAACACTAGTCGAGGGCCCAAATAAATTTATGGAAGAAATTAAAACGTTAAAAGAAGATAACAAAAAGCTAATGAAAAGAGTGGCTACCCTCCAGAGCAAAATTGATATACTCGAACGTACTGAAAGAAAGAATAATATCGTTATCAAAGGGGCTAATATACGATAGGACATGGCAAGAGAAGGAACAAGCGAATTCCTGAAAACACAGCTAGGAGTGTCAGCCAATATCATTACAGCAAAGGTTATAAAAACAAAATACGCATACCCAATAGTAATTGCAAAAGTAGGAGAATGGAACCAGAAAATGCAAATTATGAAAAATAAAGCAAAACTAAAAGGCAAATCAATTTACATTGAAGATGACCTTACACCAAAAATACAGGAAAATACAAGCTGTAATCCATAGCACTGCTAAAACCGAGAAGCAGAATGGGAAAACGGTTAAAATAGGCTTCAGAAAGATTATTATAAATGAACAGTGCTGGGTCTGGAACAGACGGCCTGATAAAACCCAAAAACTAGATCAAAAAATGATGTCGACGATGTATAATAAAAAGACGACCATAGCAATGAAACGGATAACGAATAGTGCATGCGAAATGAATGTAATGTTAGACATAAAAAAAAGGAAAGTAAAATTTTGAAAGTAGGTCAATGGAATGCAGATCATAAAAGAAATGGAAGAATACAAAATAGATATAATGGGAATAAGTGAATGTAGGTGGACGGGGCACGGTGAAGTGAACACAAGTCAGTACTCCTTTGTGTATTCCGGTAAACTGAATGATAATGAGCATGAATATGGTGTAGGGATTATCTTTAATAGGGAAACTCGTAAATTATTGTCAGAGTGGGAACCAATTAATGAAAGGCTAATGAAAGCTACTTTGGAGTTTGAGAAATACAAAATAACAATTTTACAATGTTATGCCCCAACTAATGTGAGTCCGTACCAAGAAAAAGAAGAGTTTTATAGCCTATTAGAGAAAGCACTGCACACAGCTAAAAGAGAATACCCGTTAATATTAATGGGAGACATGAATGCACAGTTAGGGAGTGACAACAGAGGATTAAAAAATGTAATCGGTAAAAATGGGGTAGGCGAAATGAACGAGAATGGTGAGTTGCTTATTGAACTCGGTAGTATTTAGGGGTTAGTAATAGGAGGTACAATTTTTGATCATAAAAAAATCTATAAAGTTACTTGGAAAGCATCAGGACAAAACATAGAAACTCAAATAGATCATATTTGTATTAATCGCAAATGGAAAAAACTGCTGTTAGATGTTAGAAGCAAAAGGGGCACTGAGATAAATAGTGATCACTATCTAGTAATGACAGAAATGAAAATGGTGTTACCAGAGAAAAAGAAAATGAAAAAGAAACTCAATAGAAGAAAATTTAACATGGAAAGAGTTAAGGATGAAAATGTCAAAATAAACTATATTAACAATCTAAAGGCAGGCATGCAGAGCATCAACTACGAAGGAGAAATTGAAGAAATTTGGCAAGAATGCAAAGAATTGCTACTACAAACATGCAGGAAAACATGTGGCTTCACAAAATCTATCAAAGCAGAATGGATAAGTAATGATACCTGGAACAAAATTGGAGAGAGGAAAAAACTTAAAATGAAAAAGTAGCTGCAAGCAACAAAACCAAAGAAACAGCCCTACAAGAAGAATATAATAAAGTCAACAAAGAAATTAGAAAAGCAATAAAGAGGGATAAAAGAGAATATATAAATACAATAGCAAAAAAAGCACAAAACTTGGCAGAAAAAGGCAATAAAAGAGAACTCTACACAAATATAAAGAAGCTAAGTAACTATAAAAGACCTAATGATATTATCAGAAGTAAAAATGGAGATCTATTGTGCACAGAAGAGCAACAGGTCCAGAGGTGGAGCGAGCATTTCCAAGAGGTGCTAAACCATAAAGACTACAGGTAAAACAACGAGAAGAACTACCAATAATCACCGAACCCCCATCAGAAGAAGAAATTACAATTGCAATCAAGCAGATGAAAAATGGTAAGGCCCCCGGAATAGATGGTATAACAGCTGATATGCTAAAAATAGATACAGAAGTTACAACTAAAATATTTAAACCGCTACTAGAAAAAATCTGGGTGAAGGAAAGCTTTCCACGTGATTGGAATGAAGAACTAATAATAAAAATAGCAAAAAAGGCGACTTAAAGAACTGTGATAATTGTAGGGAGATAACGTTACTAAGCATACTACACAAAGTGTTTTACAAGGTTATCTTAAACAGAATATTAGAAGCAATAGACGAAGAGTTGAGGAAAGAACAAAGCGATTTCAGGAAGAATAGATCATGCATAGATCAAATCATATGCCTACGTATAATAACTGAACAATCAATAGAATACAGATCCCCGCTATGCTTGGCCTTCAGTGATTATCAAAAAGCCTTTGATACGCTACATAGAGAAAGTATATGGGTTTCACTAAAAAACAAAGGCGTACCTGAAAAACTTATAAGCTTAACAAAGGAAGGTTATAAAAATTACAATTGCAAAGTATTACACAATGGCAGAACATCGGACAAATTTGAAACCAAAACGGGAGTGAAACCAGGCTGCATAATGTTCCCACTTCTATTTATTATAGTGCTGGACGAAATCTTGACAAACGTGACAACAAATAGTGTGTCTGCTGGCAAGAGGGGTGTTTATAGGATTAAACAAAGTGTGGAGAAATACTAACTTAACTTTAAAAAATAAAATAAATGTGTTTAATGCAATGGTTAAATCAACATTATTATATGGCTCAGAATCCTGGGCATTGACTGAAATGCTACAGAATAAATTAAAAGTGTTTGTCAATCGTTGTTTGCGGAACATACTGGGAGTATGGTGGCCTGAGCATATTACAAATGAAGAATTATGGCAACAAACGAACCAGATGGAATTATGTAAAGAAATCATAAAACGAAAATATGGGTGGCTTGGACACACGCTACGGAAGGGCGAAGATGAAATATGCAAGCAATCGCTGAAATGGAATCCGCAAGGGAAGCGAACTAGGGGACAGCCCAAACATACATGGAGAAGAGCAATCAAGGCAGAGACACAGAAGACAATGGCACAGCTGGGCCGCCTAGCGGGAGACAGACAAAAATGGAGAGACTTCGTTACCACGACCCTATGTCCCACTGGGGAATAGTAGGAAAATTATCATCATCACACTAAACTTAAGTGTTTTTTTAAATGACTTGTTCCACGCTACACAATTTCATTAATTTCGCAAAGATTTTACAAATACAATTTCAGTAATATTACTAGTCACTACCTCAATATGTATGTCACTACCTTAATATGTATGAGTAGTAATTTTGCCGGCTTTAAGTAGAATTTTTTTTAACCAACCATAATCATGACATTGCAATGAGCTAGACGGCATGTACCATAAAAGACCAAACCACATCTAGGCTGGGCTGCCATGTGGAAAATATCAACCCACATTTTGCTATGCAAAATTGTGCATTTAGCAGAATAGATTCAAGTGCCTTGGTTCCTATCTGCTTATTACTTCCTTTTACCGTAAAGGAAGTATTGGATTCACCCCAAAAATTCGAAATTGAGTTTTTAACAGATCTTCACGTTTTAGAGTCCTCTGATCCCAAAAAACATATTTTTTTTCATTGGTCTGTGTGTCTGTCTGTCTGTGTGTCTGTCTGTGAACAGAATATCTCAAAAACGAAAAGAGGTATGGCGTTGAAACTTCATATATAAGTTTTGTGTACTATGTAGATGAGACAGCAAGCTTTTGAAGAAAATCGCATAACCGGAAGTAGGTGTTTACTCTTGTGATTTTTCAGTTTTTTTTTATTTTTTCAAAAACGGCTCTAACGATTTTTTTCAAACTTTACATTTTTATTACATTTTTAATGTGCATTGACGTGAGATAGGTGATTTTCCAGTTGAAAACTTCTAAAGTGGGTTTCTTTTGTTTTTTTTTCTATTTTTTTTATTAACTCCTATTTTAAATGGAACACCCGGTATATTATTACATTTTTGAATTCTGCTTAAGATTTTAGAGAAAATTTGTCTCTTCAACTAACGCTCTATTTTGTACCGTTTTTGTAGAATTCGTAATTTTTGAAAATTTTTGACAAATGCTTAAAAATTAAAAATTAAATTTTTGACTAATTATAAGATCACTGTAAAAGGAAGTTGTGTGAGTGTATCACACCAGATTTTTTTAATATGAATTTATTATAGTGTGTCCGATTTTTTTTTAATTACTAAAAATTGATGAGTTTTATTTTTACAAGCTTATTTTTAATATTTCTTAATGATGTTTGAACCAGTGGAAAGCTTATTCCTTGTAGATTCAGATGCTGCCACATTAATTTCGAAATTGTTGTTAACAAACGTTGCATCAATTGTTCAACAAATCGACCGGAAAAGCGTGGTATAAGTTTCAGCATAGAAGTATTTTCAAAACTATTGCACATAGATACATACTTCTATCTTATGCAATGCGTAGAAAAGAATAACAAAATGTTTAGCAAAAGAACCGCCCGCATTGCTTTATTGTTATAAAAAATATGATTATTTTTGTAGAGCTTTGCTGTTCTACGTTGTGCATTTTGAGTTAATACACGTCACAGGGTAAGGTGCAGAAACATAAACCACACTAATGGTGTGATTGTAGTTATAACATTTATTTAATCATAAAACAATGAAGCAATCATAACCCGAAATAACATTTATATGCCATAATGTTACATCTTTGCTTATTGCAGAATATCTCAATCACTACTTGTGCATAATATACGAAGAAGGGTATCCAGCAGTGGCGTAACTATTGGGGAGGGGGGGCTGATGTGGGTGTTGGATCACCCCCCAGAGGCTTTAGTAATAACTAATATTTGGCTTAAAACAAAAAAATCTAAAATTAATAATTGAATATCAATTATTACATTCGGACTCCATCATTTTTACTAATTTGCCATTCTTAGAATTAAACCAACGAGCAAATCAGTCTCTTATTGAATGGGAGCCAATAGATGAAAGACTAATTAAAATAAGGTTAGAAACAAAAAGCAGGAAAATGACAATTATACAATGTTACGTACCCACTGAAGTATCGGAATATGTAGACAAGGAAATGTTCTACAGTAAACTATATAGGCTAATGAGAAGTATCCCTAAAAAAGATATAACAATTTTGATGGGAGATCTCAATGCCCGAGTAGAAGTAGAAAACAATGTATATGAAAATGAAATGTGAGGAGAAGGTATTGGCAAACGCAATGAGAACGGTGAACTGCTGTTAAGAGTTATGTGGAATGTACAAGCTAAAAATAGAAGATACAATGTTTACACATGGGTATTTCCAGATGGTAAGACCGAAAATCAGATTAACCACATATGCATCGGACAAAAAGACACTAAAATGTTGTGGGATACTCGCAACCAGAGAGGAGCAGACGGAAGATCAGACCACCATCTACTTGTAGCCAAGTTAAATCTAAACAAAGGCAAAATATCAAACATTCAAGCAACAGATTTACGATATCAGGAAAGCTAATAACGAACAAATTAGACAAAAATATAAGCAAACAGTGAGAGAGAAGTGCCTAACCATAGATTATAGCAAACCCATAGAGAATATATGGAAGAGATGCAAAAATGCACTCTTAGAAACCGGTAAGAAAGTATTGGGCTTGAAAACCCAGCACAGAAAAGCATAGATTAGTGATCAGACATGGAGTGTGTTTAAAGAAAGAAGAAGAGTAAAGTTGTGAAAGTTACAAGAACACAATGAATATAGAAGAAAAAAAATACAACAAAATTGCGCTAGAAATAAAGAAAATCCATAAGAAGTGATAAATGACAATGTATAGGAAAAGCAGCGGAAGAAGCGCAGAAAGCAGCTTCAATGGGGGACACAAGAACAGTCTACAAGAAAATAAAAGAAATTGGAGGTAGACGACGGCAGAACAACAAATAATAACAGCACAAGATAAACAAATTCAAAGATGGGCTGAAGACTTGAAAGAAATACTAAACATTGAGAGAAAGGAAATAGTTAAAGTTCACAAAGAGGAGCAAATACCGGAATTAGACATTATAGTCTAAGAGCCAGTGACAAAAATAGTTACGTCATTTCATTAAGAAAATATTTCATCTTATTATACTCTCTTAACGTCGCTGATAATTAATTCGGAAGTCTACCTGATTTTAGGTGGTGGAAAGAAGTAGAGATATATCTATTTCTTATGTTCCTTCGGAAAAGTATGTTTAGTTAGGAGAAACTGACTTGACACAATGTCACGTATCCTTTTTAAATTAGGTTATAATTTTTTATCGTTGACAAACATTTTCAGCTAAACGTGTATTTGTCAAATGTCAAAAATTATAACCTAATTTTAAAAAGTATACTTGACATTTTGTCAGCTCAGTTTCACATAACTAAACATGACTTACTGGGGATACTTTTCCCAAGGACCATAAGAAAATGAAATACCGAGAGATCGAATAAATTTGTAATAAAAGTCGCCTGTGATACTTGTTATATGTTAGGTTTTGTGTCAAATAACAAACAAAACCTAACCTGCTAACCTCGAATTGGACATACACCGACAGTGTCACCTGTCACCAACAATACACTTCAGTACTGCCAGATACGTTTATTTTATCTGTCATCTCTAGCACTTGGCGTCCCTGCTGCAGCTCTCTCCACCACCGGAAACCAGGCAGATATCGAAATCAATTATCAGCGATGTTAAGAGAGTATAGTAACATGAGATATTTTCTTAATGAAATGACGTAACTATTTTTGTCGCTGGCTCTCCGTCCATTAAAAAAACAGAACCGCCAATAAAGTTATTGCAGAGTTACTTGAACTGTTTCCAGTATGTTAGAGATGTATATAATTATAATATGAGGAGGCAGGGAGATTTTTTTATACAGCCTATTCGTACGTATAGGGATAGACATTCTATTTTCTTTTACGAGTTCTCTATGTATAATAAGCTACCTGAGGAAATAAAAACATGTGTGGGAATTAACATTAACAAACTCAAGAAAGAAAAAGCATCAGGGATAGACGAGATCACGGGAGATTTGCTGAAGATAGATGTACCAAACACAGCGGAATTACTCTACCCACTATTTATAAAAATATAGCAAGAAGAAAGATTCCCTGAAAATTGGAAGCAAGGCATACTAATCAAGATACCAAAAAAAGGAGTCCTGAAAAGATGCAGTAGTTGGGAGGGGAATTACCCTACTCAGCGTTTTAAATAAAATATTGTCAAATATTAGTCAACAGAATGAAAAACGAGTTAGATACAGGACTAAGAAAAGAACAACATGGTTTTAGAGGCGGAAAATCTTGTATTGATTTAATCAACACGTTAAGGACAATAACAGACCACTCATCAGCAAATCAATAACCTCTATACCTCGCATTCATAGATTTTGAAAAAGCATTCGACTCTATAAACAGACAAAACATAGATAATACTCAAAAATTGAGGAGTACCACAGAAATTAATTAACTTAATCAAAGAAGGTTATAATCAAACCACAAATGTTGTCAAACATGAAGAGAAACTATCTCAAGAATTCGAAACAGAAGTCAGTGTGAAACAGGGGTGTGTACCTACTTTCGCCACTGTTATTCATAGTAGTTTTAGATGAAGCCATGAGATTAGTAATAGACAACAAAAAGAGAGGTATAACCTGAAACCTGATGGAAAAACTCAAAGATTTAAACTTTACAGATGACATTTGCTTATTATTCAACAACATCCAACATCTATAAGAAAACTTAAATAGCTTAATAATAAGTAATAGAAGAAGTGAAAGAATTCAACTACTTAGGAAGTATAATAGCAAAGAATGATGGAGTTACGAAAAATGTCGACAAAAGGATAAATAAAGCTAGAAGTGTGTTTATGGCACTGAGCAGGACATGGCGCTCAAATAACCTAATCATACAAACAAAAATCAAAGTATTCAACTCGATGGTAAAGCCCGTCTTACTCTATGGCTCGGAAAACTGGACCTTGATAAAAAAAATAGAGCAAAAACTGTAAATCTTGATAAATCGATGCTTAAGGAGCATACTACAAATCTGGTGCCCCAATAAGATAAGCAATGAAGACCTGTGGCAATGCACGGGAAAGGAGCAAATAGACACGCAGATAAAGAGAAGGAAGTTTAAATGGCTGGGACACACAGTGAGGAAGGAGAGACACGAAATCCCTAGAAAAGTACTACAATGGTATCCAGAGAGAAAAAAAAGACCAGGACCAAGACGCCCTAAAGAAACGTGGTCCAAGAAGACGCAGCAGGAGGCTAAGATATATCATATGCAGAAATGGGCTGGCTGGCAAGGGATAGAAACAAATGGAAACAATTCACTACCATCCTATGTCCCGAGCGAAAATTATGGGCTTACTACTACTACTCTGATACTCCGATACTGCAGCAGGATTGCTTAATATGTTGGCTATTACTAAGAAGGACGTGGAGGAAAGCATAAAGGCATTGAAACCAAAACATTCGGTGGATCCGGATGGAATACCTGCATATATATTTAACGCATGTTCTGAGTTTTTCATACATTATTTTGAATTTAATTTAAAAACATAGCCAGTTTCCAAATTTCTAGAAAATTACAAACGTCTGTCTTGTATTTCAAGATGGTAACACAAAAGACTGTGCAAACTATAGACCAGTAGCTTTGGCAATCGCCCGTCTATATTTAAAAGTTGGAGAGTATGAACAAGCTTGTCGTTATGTATCCACGTACCTTACTGTGAAGCCTTTATCAACAGAAGCTTTAAATTTACTTGGCCACGCCTTAGAGAAGCAAGGCAATCTAGAAGCAGCCATCGACGCCTATCGGAAAAGTCTTGACATCAACCCTAAGCTAAAAAAAAAAAAAAAGTTACTAAAGGCAATAAACAAATACTTACATTTTTGTGCAATGTTGTAGTTAATGTTAGGGCAAAAAGTAATTATTATTATTATTGTAATAGTGAAATTTATAATCTACCCGATATATTTAGTTTGTGCAAAGTAATTGTCATCAGAAATACAGGGTGTCCCAGAACTGCTTCCCCATAGAAAACAAGCATGTGCCGACAGCAAAAGAGGCCGCAAGAAAGCAAAAATAAATTTTCTACTAACCCAATTATCAGAAGTAATACTATAAGTACTTCAATATTATCGGGTTATATGTCGATAACTTGTTGCACAATAATAAAAGACTGTCTGTCAGTTTGACACGTTAAATAGTCCGACCGCGTCAGAGGGAGGATTATTCTGTCAAACTGACACGATTTGTTATTGTGCAGGAAGTTTGAGACGTATAACCTGTTCGAAGTACGCATTGTATTCGATTTGATGATTTTTTGAGTAAACTTTAATATTAAGAACAAATAAATATTTTATTGGCAGCTCGATTTGTCTGCACTAACCCAGCTGAAAGTCATCTCCATGAAAACAACATCAAGTTGACAAAAGTTATGTATTGCGTTGCCTAGTGAAGTTACTATAGTATAATCGATTTTGTATAATCGAAATTATACAAGATAACTTAACTAAATCCAGCCTTCTGATTGGTTGAGATCGCTACGAAAAAAATAATCTGAGTTATAGTTTTCAATTGCACCAATCCCAGAAGCTCGGTCCTCAAGTATTACTGAAAATGCGACTCGTTAGACAGCAAAAATATATACTGACTTTGCAAAAATCAAAGCACCAACTGTGGTAGACTAGATTTATGGATAGGAGATTTTAATAAAACGAATAATCGCAAAATCCCTGGCAATGCAAAATTGCGGTTCTCCTACCTTGATGGTGCTAAGCCCTGATTGGTTAACTTTAACATGTCTTTTCTCGGTTATCGCTTGAGGTAGGACTTTTTTTCTTCAAAATACCGATTGATACATTCGCCTGAATACCCCCATTTATCTCTGGGGAGGTAGTTCTGGGACACCCTGTATAATATGGGCGAGACCACTTACCGAAAATCTTGCGCATGCTCAGGGTCGAGTGCTAGTTGTACTAAAAACTGCCTCGAGGGTTCGCCTGATGGCAATTTTCTAATGCAACCAGCACGATGACTCTTGGCATGGACAAAATTATATGTGAGTATGTCACCCATATTTTTATTTAGAGGATTATTATGCAAAACTCATACATGGATTATTATTTAAAATTGATCGAATAACACCGACAGCTTTAAGTTGCTTCTTTCTTAAATTGCCGTCTCAAATTATGGGACCATTCGTGAGGTTAATAAGCATCCCTACGGCGTTTATCGCGTAATGAGTTCGACATTGGTAGATTTTCAAAGAATTGATAGTTATCATTGGATGATATTAATTACGTGACAGTTGAGTGTAATAATCAAGGGTAATACCACAAGCAGTGGATATATTTTTGACAAATATTTTGTTGTTTCCATGTAAATTATTGCGTTTAAATTTCACGATACAAAATCACATCAAAAATGTCACGAGCCGAAGGCGAGTGACATTTAAATGTGATTTTGTTGAGTGAAATTTGCAATAATATATATGGAACTGGCAAAATATTTTTAAAAAAATATATCCACTTCGAGTGGTATTTGGGACGACTATTTAACAATATTAATACATAACGATTAACTTTATTGAAAAATAATCCAACAATTGATATAATTATTCATTCTCAATTAAATTCAGCGGAATACTTCCAAAACACAGCATTTTAAAATTTTTAAATCAAGCCCCACAGTTTGTTGGGGTTTAGTGTTACGTAACCTAGCGATATCACTAAGGACAGAACATCGTTGCTAAGCGATACTTCGCAACAAGGCTATTTATTGTTTGAGTACGTACATTGTTTTGTGAATATTTTGCATGGTGCCCAATATTCAGTGATATACTGCTGTTATTGGTTGAAAAACGCAAATGTCTGCAATGTGATTGGCTTATATGTTATAGTGTTGAATAGTCATATGAATATAAAAATCAACACAAATATATTCTCTTTAATAGTTGCTAAAATCTTTATGCTGAGCACTGAAGTGACAATCTAATGCTAGTAAAAAATTGTTACGGTGTTCCGAAGTGATTGCGAAAGAATTTAAGAGCCTCGCCAAAAATTAAGCGGAGTTTATCAGATAAACTTTTTTTTAATAATAATCCCTCTCTCCTGAGTTACACCCTCCTATAGAGAAGAGTTAACATTAGGTTTTAGTCATTTTACTGAAATTTGGGAAAGGGTACTACAGTGACAAGTGGCAGATCTATCGTATCAATACAAGGCTTATTTACGAAATGTTTTAACATTTTTACGTATGTCTTTTAAAGGGTTGAAATCAGCAATCCCTATAAATGTTTCCACTAAAATTTTTAACAGACAAAAATTTGATTATAGCAAAACATCGCAAAACATGTACTCAACAGCCTAATTTATTTACAAATTTTTGGTTCTTGCGCCATGCATTATAATGCAGGCATGTCAAACATGCGGCCCTTTGCAAGCATACCTATGGCGCGCACATAGGACACTGTAGTTATTAATTGAAGCAATTTAGATAATTCTGCAATCATTTTTATTAAACGAGTTCAGTTAATAGTTGTCGTGTGCGGCTCTCATGACAACACAAATGTATCCATATGGCCCTCGAGGGATCCTCAGTTTGAAATACCTGTAATATATTTTACCTTTTTTACGAAAAAAATAAGAGTTAAATGAGTTTCTAAATAAGTCACAATTTCTAGTACATATTTCTATATAATCATATTCCTGTCTGCTAAAAGTTCTAACACCACCCTCATCTTTAGAAGGATGTAACTGGGTGGGGAAGAATTTAAAAGAAAAAGTTTATATGAAAAACTCCCCTTAATTTTCAATAAGGAATCACTTATTAAAATCTTTCGCAAGCATTTAAAAACACCCAGTATAAAACTAATTAAAACAAATTAATTGTACTATCTAATACTTTGCTTCACAAAACGATTAATTATGGACTGAATTAGACAATCAAACAATTAACATACATGTCAAAAATTGAATTCAAGATACATTTTTTAAAATTGCTTTTAATACTGAACTACCACCAATTGATGCAACAAGAGGTATAATATTGAAGAAAAACTCCAGTTTCATATTTGGGGATTAAGCCCTACTGGGCTTAAAACTATTTTTACTTCAGACCTTCACGTTTTAGAGTCCCTTGAACCCAAAAAAACATATTTTTGTTTATTGATCTATCTGTCTGTCTGTCTGAGAACAGAATATCTCGAAAACGAAAAGAGGTATGGCATTGAAACTTCATATTATAAGTTTTGTGTACTATCTAGATGAGACAGCAAGCTTTTGAAGAATATCTCATAACCGGAAGTAGGTGTTGACTCTTGTGATTTTTCAGTTTTTTTTAATTTTTTTCAAAAACGGCTGTAATGATTTTTTTCAAACTTGACATTTTTAATGTGTATTAATGTGAGATAGGTGACTTTCCAGTTGAATACTTCTAAAATGGGTTCCTTTTGCTTTTTTCTATTTTTTTTATGAACTCCTGTTTTAAATAGAACACCTGGTATATTATTACAGTATTAATAATTATACTCTGTTCACTATAGTCCCGGATTGTCAATGTCAAAATCCAATTAAAAACAATCCTTTATATCACGGTTAATACTTTTAAGTCAAGCTATGGGTAACTAGAAACAATTAATAAAGCTACTAATGTCAAAATTATAAATTATAGGTTATATTTCGAACTGACTTAAGCAAAAATAAATAAAAGTTGCCAGGTAACAAAACCCCAAATTTTCAAAATTACGCTTTAGCGTTGTCCAACCTAGTAGTAACAAAAAAACCAATAGAAATTCAACAGTGCTACCATAAAACGTCATTTTTGACAATCCGGGACCATAGTGAACAGAGTATACTAGTGTTGTGCCTTGGTCAATTGACCGGTCAATTTGACCACGGTCAATTGACCGGTCAATTTGACCACGGTCAATTGACCGGTCAATTTGACCACGGTCAAAAACTGTGTGGTCAAATTCACTGTCAAATGCTCTTTTAGCCTTAAAATTGCTTATATTAAATTACACTATCAATCAACGGTTTTTTTTGTAGAAGGTCTTTATTATTGGCTGTAAGCCTGTAACTAATCAAACATTTCCTGAAATTGCAAAAATGCAGGGGATTTACATATTTAGCGAGGGGATTCACACAGCGACCAATGTTTCTTGGGGGGTTTCTTAATACATTTTAGTTTGTTATTGTTATTATTCTCTTCTTTGCTGTACTTATGCAGTAATGATTTGTTTTTATTGAAGCGTAAATATATGGCCAATAAATGGTGTATTATTTTAGTTACCGAGAGTATAAAATGAAATAATTATTAAAACTGTTAATTATATGCACTTATAAATACTAAAGGGTTGGTGGTAATATGATACTAGTTAACCTTGTGACTTGCTTAAACTTACAGAACTATCAATACAATTGATTAAAAAAAGGTTAATTAAAAAAATTAAAATGGTCAAATGAGCGGTCAATTGGCTGGTCAATTGACCGGTCAATTGACCAAAAAGTTGTTGACCGGTCAAAGGCACAACACTAATAATTACATTTCGTAACTAACCTTGACTACTGTCATTCGCAAACATTCGCCCACACGGCATGGCCTACTGTTTATTATGACATAAATTAGAAGTGTAGTAGATGCAAACCTTTGTTAACACGATATTTATGGATTAATAACAGTAAAATTAAGGTCGTAGATAAAATATTGTATGCATCGCGGGCTAAAAGTCGTTTATGCACGAGACATGTTATGAAGCTCAGCCTTCGGCTTTGTTTCATAGTTTTGATGTCTCGTTCATAAACGTCAACTTTTAGCACTTGTTGCATAAATACCTAGCTATTATAAATATTGACTAACAGGTAAATATTGGGTGGGCCACAAAACTTGTAGCCCCTCTAGCCACGTTTTGCATTATATTACAAAAAGTAATATAAATACATACAGCAAATATTGTTTATTTCGATATTTACCAACCATGATCTGTTTTAAATGCATAAAATATAATGATCTACTCTTCTTTTATAATTCGATTGCAGTAGCAAATCTTCAGGGGCTACAAGTTTCGTGGCCCACCAGTTATAAAATTTAAAAAAGTTTGTTTTTTCACTTGCTTATTTTTGATTTGTAATACTTTCTTTTTTATCCTTACAGATTTTAACATGTAAAAAAAATGTTTTAATTACTGAAGAAGACACCAGATGTCAAAATATATGAGTTTAAAACTCTTGTTATTGTTAATTTTAACATATAACAACAAAAATAGCTGCTGTATTACCTTTTTAGAAGGGTTCTCTTTGACGATCACGTGCCGCGAACGTTTCCCGTTGAGAAGCTTCAGCGGAGTTCTTGCAGATAAAATAGTAGATTAACATCTAATACCTACAAAAATAAATAAATAAATAAATATCGCCCTTAGTTAGCGTCACAAATGCATTCAAAAAATAAATAAATAAGTATACAGTGTGTCCAAGATAAGGAGGACCAGTATGGGGATCTCGGTAATTGTACGTGATACAAATTTGGTTAGAGGAAGAAAGTTGCGCAATTAAAGGACTAACAAAATGACGCCTAGACATCCTTAATATGGTTTTTCGTTTTTGAATTATCTCGAGAAAACCGAATTTTTAGATTTTCTATTTTATTTTTTACTGGCGTTAATATTAAAGTTAGAGCGAAACTAATTAAACTTCTTTATAACAACTTTTAGTGGACTTAATGACTGCGTTATGAAATTTTTTATCCGACGTTTCGTCTTCGAGAAACCATCATCAACTTCATTTTTTTAAATACGGTCCTGGTTTTTTGATGCCAAATTTGTGAAGCCCTTTTTATTCTGAATTCAACAATGTACCACACATTATGGTTTAATTACGTTTCGAAGAGTCGATGTGGAGACTAGAGAATATCCGGCAACAATGTACCTATTCAGAAAATATAACCTTAAACTGAAAACAACCTAACCTTCGATCTCAATCATGACACGGTCCAATCCCGGAAGTCGTTTGTTACTTAATGACAATGGCCGTGAAAGCCTCAAAAATCAACCTAACCTAACACAAAATATGTCAATTTCCATGAGGGAGTTTTGTTGCACCAGAGGTTCTGCCAACAAAATTACTAGATGATCATAGCCTCACCTGACCCAAAAAGATCGTGAACGGCTTATACTTGTCAAATTATTTCTCCCTCAAACTCATGGTAACCATGCAACTACAAATAACGTCTTAGCAACGATACAATGAGACAATCCTTGATGTCACTTAAAGTCCATTTTTTTTCTATAATAATTTTCAAGGTCAACTTTCTAGGGGATAAGTTGCATTCCTGCAGGGTCCCTAGTTTTAATAATGTTGGTACATACATTTTTAGTTCTTTTTTTCCACTAAAAAAATTATTTGTCATTTTGACAGATATGTCATAATAGTGGGTAAAACGAACAGCATAGTAAAATATTGCAAATTTATTAATTATTAAACTTAGGTACAATATTTGAAAATAAACATAATGAACGTTTGATTCCATGTAAAAAAATGAAATTTGTCAAGAGTTCAAATTAAGAAACTTTGACATTCAAAATTGACACATAACCATAATTTTGAACAAGTTCTACCAACACGAAGTATATATTTTCCTAACGTTTTACTCACATATCTACCAACATTGTAACACTTTGACAGTTATTATTGAAAAAAAACGTACTTTACATTTTCTAATTTTAAATGTCATTATGACATTTTGAAATTTCATACTATTGTTACTAATATGCTAGTAAATAATAGTATATTATACATCAAGGTAGCAAAGCCCAGTATTATAACCTGAGCGCATATTAGATACTAAGCGCGAAGTATCTAACGCGCAAAGGTTATAAGATTCGCTTACGTGGTGTATAAACTATTTTTTGCACTACCAAACAGCTTAATACCTAAAATTCCCAACAAACTTTGAAAATATGTTAACTGTCAACCTGACAATACAGCTTTTTAAAACGTCAACATTAAAATAGTAATGTCCGATGGTGACAAAACGTATTTGGTAACTTGGCAATTTATTAGTTACCACGGTGAAAATTGTTTATTTTACTTTGTCTCCCAAGGTGGAGAAAAACAACTTCACGACCTAAAGATAGGCCAATAATGGTGCGTTCCGAGACTAGTAGTGCAAAAAATAGTGTATACACCACGGGAGATATTCATGTTCTTTACCTTCGGTTGACTTACAGATCTCGGGATTCTCGGGCCAGAGGCCCTGGTAGAGGTGGGGCGATTCATGAACGAATCGTTCGTTTGAATGACTCCGACCAAAGAATCGTATGAATCGGTTCTTTCCTGTCTCGATTCGTCGTTCAATTGATTCGAAGTTAAGTTTTGTACTACGCTGCGCAGCGTGATTTAAATCTGAATAAAGATTTGTGAATCCTATGAATCGGTTTCTTCTTGTCTCGGTTCGTCGTTTGTATTAGATTTTGATCGTACGACGCAATGTGCGATTCAAAAATTGAAACCCAAACGCGAACGGGACGAACTAAACGAAACCGAATCTTAAACTTGGTTGGCGCCACTGTTTCATAAGTAATACCTGCAACTGCAATGCAATTAAACTGATAACTGACCAAGCAGCAAGCGCATTTCAGCAAGCACAGCAAAGATAGTATGGAAGGTTCATGATTCATAGCGTCTTTGGTTTCAAGAACACAAATGCGCTCGGTGCAAAATCGAAAATTCAGGGGGACCCAACCGAACGAAACTGAATCGTTCAAATGAACGAATCGAATGAATCGGTTCAAGTTGATTGATTGAATCGTAAGAATCGACTCCCAAAAATGAATCAGATTGCCCACCTCTAGGCCCTGACCCGAGGTCTGAAACTAGGGTTGCCAGATTCATAACCAACGTTTCCGGGACAATATGGGGGAGGGGGGGGGGGGGGTAAGAAAAAATATGTAAATATATATATATTTTTCCTTATACCATATCTACTATCTACTAAATAATACATTTGTAAAATAAATTTGTATTCATAATTTTAAAAAAAATTGTGTACATGCGCACCACATACCACTACACAGTACGCCTACGCACTACTACTACTACCACATAACTAAGTAGTAATACCAACTACCACTATTACTTTTAATTTTATTTGGTTAATTTTATAAGTGTTTCCTTCAGGCCTGTTTAAAAATGTTAAAAATTGTGTGCACGACTTCATAGTTAATCCGAGTTTGTAACTCGGCTTTTACTAGATCAAAAGGCATGCGATATCTTTCTTTTGTCCAAAGATTATTTAGCAGGCTAAATCTTCGTTCGCAAAACGCATTGCTGACTGGTATCGACAGGGCAAATAAAACAATTTTTTTGAGATTTCTAAAATTTTGGTTATCTTTTTTAAACAAATAGGCCCAAATTTTATCGTTTGGCATATCTTTCGGAAGGGTATCAAATAATACAATTTTAAGACATGCAAACTTGGAATAAAGTGAGTCAAAAGCAATAACACCTTGAATTTTTAAAAAAGCTGGAAAATCAGATAACAAATCCCAAGTTGGAGGTAGTTTTTCTGATTGAAAGAGACAATAAACTAATTTATCTACTCCTACTGCACAATGGCCATGAATTATGATTCATAATTCACGGTTTGCAGCCAATAATAAAATTCTATTTTCATTATTCAATAGTCTGCAAATTGCAACCAATCAGAAAATTCTATTTTCATTATTCAATAGGTTGTAGCCAATCACAAAATTCATTCTTATTATTAAATGACTTTTGAAGTTAACAGCTGTCACAAATGTCATAATTCGGAAATATGAACACAAGGCTCCTATTGCATAGGAGTAGATAAAATATCGTATTATATTCGCGATTATGGCCATTATTCACTCAGATGACTTGCGCCACGCGCGGCGCGTGACGCGCCTTCGGCTTGTGGGGCAAATGTCATCTTCGTGAATAATGGCTGCCATAATCGCTCATATAATAATATACTATTTTTTGTCAAATAACTGTGAACTAAAGTCGTATCTTTCTTCCAAGTATGTAATGGATATAAAATTACATTAAAAACAGGTGGGTTTTTGATGGAATTTTGCATTCCGGGACATTAGCTTAAAATTACAGGACACGGGACAGAGCAATGAATTCCGAGACATCCCGGAAATCCCGGCCACCTGGCAACCCTATCTGCAACACATGTCCACCTCCGGGAAAAAAACTTTCATATCTCCCTTAATGCATAAATATCTATTTCACGGCTGCAACAGGCAAGGTCATTGACCTAATGTAGGACTACAAAACCTGCCGTAACGACTTATTAGGGGATTAAATAGGGCTCCAACCTGCGGCTAAAGGAATGCCCAAAATAGAATCAGCGTCAAACACTGTATGAAGAAACTTTAATCGACTTACCCCGTTAATCGGGCCACGTGCAAAATGGAAACCAGCATGCTGCTAATTCGATCTAACCAACTGCTAGCCATCATTGCCCAAAAGAAAAGAACAAACAAACAACGCTTTCAACAACAAAACGCACTACTGATAACCGAATGTAGCCGGAAGGGGTGCGCGCGAAATTCAAATTATGCACTACAGACCCCGAAATAAGATAGACTGTACGCAAAGACTTGCAAATGTTATAGAGACGCCTTCTAGCCGTAACAAAGTGCAAAAAGAAGCTGTAGATGCGAGTTTTATACATAATTATTTGGACTGCCACGTATTTATGCAAAAAGAGATTACAAAACGTCAATGTCATTTCAAACTAAAATGTCATTAAAAATCAATAACAAGATACTTTTGAAGTGTAATATGGAAAGTAGCAAATAATAGTTTTCTTTTTGCAAATAGTAGTCGAAAATAGTAGATTATGCAATGAGGGAGAGAAATGCATTATTTTGCTGAGGTGCAATTTCTGACTCGAGACCGAAGCCCGAGAGTCAGAAATTGCACTGAAGCAAAATAGCATTCTCTCCGAGTTGCATATACCGGGTGTCTTAAAATGAATTACATCTAGTATGCTTTGAATTCCTCATAATGCAATCCAAACCTTTACTTAAAATTGGCAAGACTGTAAGTCTATGTCAAATTCGACGTTAGCAGGTTAGATTTTGCGTCAGTTTTGACACAACCTGACGCAAAACATAACATGATAACCTCTAATTTGACATAGACTTGCAGTATTGCCAATTTCAATCTATATTTTATATTACATTAAGGGAAATTCAAAGCATACTAGATGTAATTCATTTTAAGACACCCGGTACCATTTTTCACGTTGCAGGAAGATTTAAAACGAAAAACCCGTTTTTTTAAACGTCATTTATTTATTTTTATTTATTTATTTATTTATTTATTTATTTTATTTCAGAAACAAATTAAACGTTTATACAAAAGAAAATATAGTACTTCAAAATAAAATAAACAGGAACTACTCACTTAAGTTTATAAAACTTGTACGTGAGTCTAAAATAAATAATTATTGTATAGTCGCCCGAGATGGACAGTATTGTAATCAACATATTTTAACTTAAGACTATGTATTGAAAAAACCCATATAGGTTAACAGTTACTATGTAGCACCAACAACACAGGATTGAGTAAGAGTTAATAAGAGTTAGAATTACGTTAAGAATTAGGTTAAAAAATTTCATGAAAATATTTATTGCTTGTACAGTCCAGCAGCCATTTCTTAATTTTTTGTACATAGATTTTATAAATTGTTTCATGTTTAATTTGAAAGGGAACTGAATTATAAATTTTGATTAACAGATATTTGTAACTTCTTTGACCGTGGGACTTGTTAACAATAGGAAAATTCAAAATTTTGTTTTTGTGACTTCTTGTCCTATAACAGTTTTTATCCTCATAATAATTAGCAACTGATTCATTATAAAAGGCTCGCAATAAAACAGACTTGACAAATAGTGTTTTGACGTCGAGTACTTGGGATAACTTAAAAACTTCATCTGAATGAGTCAACATTGGTTTTTTTAATATTATTTTTAATATAAGTTTTTGAGCAACTTCGAGATTATGCAAATATGTTTTATATGCTCCACCCCAACCTATAATGCCATAGGTGAGATGGGACTCAACCAAGGCTTGATAAATCCTTTTTAAGACTGGGAAAGGTAAAAATTCTTTTAAATTTTTAAAAACATAACAAAAACCACGTATTTTTTTTACTAATAGCGATAAGTGGATATCCCATTTAAAACATGAGTCTATTGTTATACCTAGATACTTAACTGTAGTAGTTTTGTTAATGAATGTAGAACAATTACAGTTTTGGCTCACACATTCTTCATCATGAAGGATTATTTGAGAATAATTTGGAAGATTTTTTTTGTATGAAGCAAAAGTTATAAAATTTGTTTTTTTAATGTTCATTGACAATAGATTCAAATCTAACCAAAGTTTTATTTGCGTCAAGTCTTTTTCTACAAGTTCTTTTACTGTTTCCCAATCTTCCGCTTTATATACCACTACAGTATCGTCAGCGTATGCCAAAATTTCACCAGAACGGTTAGCTAAAAGTAGATCGTTAATATATAGAGTAAATAAGATTGGACCGAGGATTGTTCCTTGAGGTACACCAGATTTGATTATCAAACAATCACTTATTATATCTTCAACTTGTACATATTGCTTTCGGCTAGATAAATAACTTTTAAGTAATTTATTTACCTTGCCTCTAATTCCCATATGTTCAAGTTTTTCTAACAATCTTAAGTGGCTGACAGTGTCAAAGGCCTTAGCTAGATCTATAAAAACTGCTACTGTAGGACTACTGTCATCTAAATTATTATATATAATGCTAGTTAATTTTGCTATCGCATCTTGTGTACTTCTTTTTTCACGAAAACCAAACTGATTGTCGGATAAGATTTTATTTTTAGCAATGAAATTATCAAGTCTATGTTTAACCGCTTTTTCAAATATTTTTGCCAAATTTGATATTAATGATATTGGACGATAATTTTCTAGTATTTCTTGGTCACCGTTTTTGTATAGTGGTTTGATAACAGCAGTTTTAAAGTGATTCGGGCATTCTGCTTTTTCGAAAGATAAATTAATTATTCGAACTAACGGATGCACTATTTGATCTGCAATTTCTTTTAATACGTTTGCAGTAATACCATCTAGACCTGGTGATTTATTACCTTTAAGTTGTTGTATATATTTTTTTATTTCAAAAATATCTACAGGAGAGAAAAAGATAGTATTATTGCACGTCGGCAGGTATTTTGTTTGTGTTTGCGGATTTTTAATTTTACTTGCCATCTTTTCTGCAATATTTATAAAGAAATTGTTAAATTCATTAGCTAGCACTTTTTTATCAGATACCTACCATATGACCTTTTATTTTTATATTTTTTATGTTATCATTTTTATTAGTCTTACTTAATGAGCTTTTTACAATATTCCAAACGGCTTTGTTGTCTCCCTGAGTTTCAAAAAATCGTTTTTCATAGTAACTAGTTTTAGCCTTTGACACTAGATTATTAAGCCTGTTGCGATAGATTTTATATTGCTGGTGTACCTCAACATCTTGAGTTTTTTTGTATGTTTGGAAAAGATTATCTCGTATTTGTATTGATTTGACCAAACCATTGGTAATCCACGGCTTTCTATGAACCTCTTTCCTATTTTGTCGGTACTCCATTGTGCTGTCTTTTAGGTAACATAAGAATTTTCCAACAAAATTATCTACAATTCTATTCAAATCGTCATGCTCAAACGTCTCACACCAGGTTTCCTTACTCAACATTTGTTTTAATTTTGTCAAATTAACAGTTTTTTTGATTTTGTGTCTAATTACCGAGTTTGGAATTTCTAAAAAATTTAGACAAAGAATTATAGGAAAGTGGTCAGTTATTTTAGATTCTAGTATTATTGAATTAATGTTGTGTAATGGATGTTTGGTTTTGATAAAGATATGGTCAATACATGATTTACAGCCATTTTCATCCCTGGTGTAATCGTTTACACATGACGTAAATCCCTGTTCATACAAAGAATTCAAATAAATATTTGTTTTCAAAGAATCATTTAAAATATTTATATTCATGTCGCCGGCAATTATTTCCTCCCCGTTTATACAGACTTGTTTTAAAAATAAATCAAAGTTATCCAAAAAGCTATTAAGATTCGTGGAAGGCGGTCTGTAGATAATACTTAGAAAAATTTGTCGGTTGTTTATTTTAACGTTGAGTCGTAAACATTTTATTTCGCCTATTTGTATTATAAAGTGCTGAAAATTTAACGTATTCTTTATTAAAACAATAACTCCGTCATTTTGATTGATTTCACCTTGATTGTAAACAACAGCGTAACCCGGAAGTATGAAATTATCACAGTTCTCCACCTTCCACGTTTCCGATAAGGCAATCACGTCGAATTGCATGTCAAATTGAGATAACCATACCTCTAAATTTAGAAAATTTTTAGCGATGCTTCTAATATTCGTATGATATATTTTCAGACCTGGATTAGTTTTTAGTTTAAGATTACATTCTTTAATGTTTGTTATACGGATACTACTTACAGTATGAAATTCATCATTTTCTATTAAATTAGCCATTGCACAATATGGAAGAAATACATTTTTAAGCCGTGTATTTATTATATTTCCTTGATTGATTTAATACGAATCACTGGTCCATTTTCGCTCTTTCTTGCCAGCAACTTTGAGTTTTTAAACCACACAAATTTATATACTTTTTTGTTATCACTCACTTTTGTCTTTGCCTCGTACATTAAATTTTTAAAATACGGCGTGAGGTGTTCATTTACGTAAATGGGATTAGGACGTAAATCCGGGTATATATTTGTAGTGGTTGGACGCCGGGACTTACATTTTTGTAAAAATTTGTCGCGCACTATTCTATTTGAAAATTGTATAATCACGGGTCCAGCAGTTTCAGTTTTAATTTTAGTATTCATGCGATGGATAGCTTGTATATCACTGATTGCAAGAGGAGCTTCGACACTGTTACCTAATGTTATGGCAAGATCTAACAAATTTTCATTTTTCACATCAGGGATTCCGCTGATAATGAGATTGTGATTTCTATTATATTGCTGATTTTCTTCAAACAGTACTTTAAGGCCATCATTTTCCTTTTCCAGCTGTTTGTATTTATCTTCCAGCGCATTATACTTTTTGGTTAAAATTTTGTTCTCTTCTGTAAAGGTCATTGACATTGTAGTTACAATTATTTTAAAATTAGTAGCCTATAAGCCTATGGCATATATATAATACACATATATTGCTAGTAGGGCCTGGAAACGTCAGAAAACATTACGGCGCCGACATAGTCTCACTTAGAGTATAACGCGTCTCGTGCGCATGCGTGAGGATTCGAACTCCGCCTTTAGAAGCGAATTTTAAATTTGACCACTTCCCCATTGGCCGGACGACGCCGCCGCGCTTGCGCACAGCTCATCATTATACATTGAAGAGTTGGTTGTCTGTCTCACTTCCTTGGTCAGTTTCCCACTCATAGCCGCTAGCAATATAGTAAGTATTAGATATATGGCCTATGGTAAATTTTAAAGTTGGTGGCACTGTAAGTCATTATGAAAAGAGCTCACAATTATGTCAAATTCGAGGTTAGCAGATTAGGTTTTGTGTCAGTTTGTGTCAAAACTGACGCAAAACCTAACCTGATAACCTCGAATTTGACATAATTGTTGTGTCAGTCATAATAAAAACTCCCTAGAGAAATGTTTGTCTTATTTAGTCTCTAGGGAGTAAATGTTTTACTTCTGTCACAATTTTGATGCTATAGAAACCGACTTCTACTTCCGGTCGTGGAAAATAACTAATTTTAATTCAGTGACAACTGCAACAACGATCAATAAGTTTTCCTAATATGAGATAGGTAGTACATCTGCCACTAGAAAGTTGTAATATATTTCCTTATGAAAAAATATTAGTATGTAATAAATCTTTCTTTAATTTATTAAAATAATAGGTAATAAAACATATTTGACTTATATTAGCATTTAATGCATAGTTTAAGGGTTAATATTTATATAAATTTAAATTTTTTAACGTTTTTGTTGATATTTATATGAATTATTTTATTACATATTATAGTACATTACACAGGGTGATTCAAAATTCACGAAACCCAAAATATAATAAACAATTCATGACAACTGGTTAGAAAGAAGTTCGTTACTGATAGTGTTTTGTTTGGTATTTTATCCATCACTGTTTCGCAGTTACGTTTTGACTGTGACGAAATTTTTATTTATAATTTATTTATTTCATTGGGCGGCATATTGTTGCAAAGCCAGATGTAAACAATAATAGCGTTGTATAAATACGTCAAACATGTCAATTGACGTGTGCAGCGACAGTATACGACAAATAATGATTATGTAAAAAACATGACTAGTTATTATCTACAAATCATCTTTCAAAAGCGTACGAGCCCTTCGAAATGGAACAGCGTGAAAAAAATAAGGATATTAACAGTTTTGCAACTTTTTTAGAAGTAATTTATTTGCAATCTGCTACATTTTCAAAGTTAATGCACCACTTTGACAATAATATGTGAAAGTAGTCGCCTTTTTGGGGCTTCCCCTTCTCATTTCATTTACTCACTATATTTGTAATAGATACATAAAAATGTATCAGCATTTAACAAATTTTGTTTGATATAAAGTAATAGATATATTGCCTCTAAACCTCAAATTTAGGTTATGAACATCAGTCAGAAATTTAATTTTATTATATAAGTAAGGTGGCGTTACAAATAGAACAGTTTTGTGATATAGGCAGTCACTGTGTAAACGACGTCTATTGATAGTATATTATTCAACGAGTGTGTAATGATAGCTATTACTCACGAGGAGTTTGCGACACAAGCCGAAGGCCAGTGTCGTAATTCATCCGAGTGAGTAATAGCCATTACACGCGAGTAGAATACTATACTTTTTCTATGACTGTTCAACAGGAATAGTAATTACGGCTAATTAAAGTTAAATTTGTTATCAATATTTTATGGCTTTGTACGATATTAGCCACACTTGTGTGGCAGTTCAATTTCACATTTTGTGTGATGTTATCTACCAGTTTTGAATTTTATACGCATATACCTACACTGTTATTATTCAAAAGATTATTTTTAAGACCTAGGCAATTTGAACGAAGGTTACAACTTTACAGTAAGTTTCCAATTAATTGAGAACGTTTATAACAGTGTTTGTAAATTGTAGGTTATATCTACCTACCCTTGAGCCAAATACTTATTATCGAATCATATTTTTGAAATGGCCAACTCAAAGAATGATGATGAATGGAAATATTCAGTAAATTTGTGTATAAATGAATTCGTTATTAATCATTTCTCCAATATCTAGTTCGATTATGAGAATTTGAACAGGCATGTACAGTCGTGTTCAAATAAATCTGGGACAATGTTTTTTTCATATGTAGGTTCAGTTCAGAATTGAAGAATAACTCCATGGATTTCCTGCTATCAGAAAGAGTTACATTAAACTTTAAAATGTAATGAAATCTGTAACTCTTTCTGATAAGAGAAAATCCATGAAGATATTCTTCAATTCTCAACTCAACCTGCATGTGAAAAAAACACTGTCCCAGATTTATTTGAACACGACTGTACAAGTTGTGTATAATTTTCAAAAAACGAGAACTGTTGATAAAGCAGACTCCACTGGAAAGTGAGCACTTTTAACCAGCATGCATGGAACGCAGTCCTAAAAAATCTACGATAGTTAGTTATCTCAACAAATAGGTGTGTATTTTGTAAAAAATACATTTTCGAGTACACAATTTATTACAATACTTAATTACAGGGTTAAGATACATTTATATCCATGCAATTGGTTTAACGACAATTTAAATAACGATGGAGTGTTTTTTTCGAGAAAACTTGTTCCATCTCGGATTACGTAGGCAACTTCACAAAATTACAGTAAATGGCCTGCGAAGGTTCCTGGTGAATTTTTACAAGCCCCGCTGCAACCGGTAAAGATATTTGGATTGATTGCCATTTCAAGAACATGCATAATCGGTCCCATTTTTTAAAGATACCGTAACAACTGATTAAAGCCCTTTATAATATAAGCAGACGCATGTCGCGCAAGTTGCATAAAATCTTGCATCACAGTACTTTCGCGTTTACATGTTGCTGGCCATGATGCAACTAAAACATAACCCTACAACGTCAAACAGTTCACTCGTTGTGGGTTATATTATCTATGCTCGCTGTTCTAGCTTCTAACCTTGTGTTTGAGTTGCCAACTGTGTTCGTTTTCCTGTGTCTTTTTGCCTTTTATGCGTTGCTCTCATATTCTTTATTAAAAAATCAGTCTATTTCAAGACTAAGGAATACTTTTTTTGGATATAAGGTAAGCCTAAAACATTGATTCATTTTTGAATGAACTATTTACGGTCGGTTCTGTTTTTCAGATTTCAAAATCTTCGAGCACGACCGGTTGTTCAGTCTCGAATTAGTAGTATTAAACGTATAGACATTAACATATTTTCATTTTCTGAAAAGTAACTAATTTTTTGAATTTGCCGCTTTTGTGATGTGATTCAATATGGCTGACAAGCATGCTCGTATTATAGAGGTGCTTTACAACTGATCGTTACGTCACAATTTTCTACAGATTTATAAATAAGCTTGGCGATAATGAATTACGTCAGGGATGCAACCGCACATACAGCCTTTTCAATATGTCGATATTTGGAACAATTTTATGACAATCGATCATAAATTTATGATGTCACCTGATCTTACACCCCTGGCTTATTTTCTTTTTGGGCATTTTAAGGACACAGTATATCGCACCCCCTTGCACGCAATTGAACTGAGAGATGGGATTACCGTCGCTACTGCAAACATAACTTAGTAACAGCTGCAACATGTTTTAACAGCATGACAAGAAGAGTAGCATGTTGTATCAACGATTATCATAGTGAATATGAATTGTAATTGAGTTTTATTTTAAGTATCATTTAGTTTTATAACATTTGATGTTGTAATTAATGTAGGTAGAGTAGGATTGAGGTGATTATTTTTTCGTAGCGATGTCAACCACTCAGAAGGCTGGATTTAGTTAAGTTATCATATACAATACCGCGAGCGGTCGACGAATTGCCGAAAATTTTTGTCAAAGTGTATGAGTGTTTATTGCTTCGATATAAATTGGTCGAGTGCGATAGCACGAGACCAATTTTGAAGCAATAAACACGAATAAACACTTTGACAAAAATTCATGCAATTCGTCGGCTGCAAGAGGCATTTGAAGGACTATTCAACGAACAAAATTGACATTTCTTAGTAATTAATCAATTTTATCACTTCCTCTTTGAAAATAAAAATCTGTTGACGTAAAATAAATTGTTTGTCAAATTTGACATTGCTAATATCATATTTGATTAATTTTACAGGAAGTTAAATAAATGTCACAGGAAGAGAAAAAAATTGTCATTAAAACTCCGCTAGCGGAATTGTTGCACAATTTTACGCTGATTGGTGGTAAATGACATAAATACTAAATTATGATTGGTGAATAGTTAACTTGAAGGGGGTGAGTTGAATAGTCTTGTATAATTTCGATTATACAAAATCGATTATACTAGAGTGACTTCACTACGCGACGCAATAAATAACTTATGTCAACTTGATGTTGTTTTCATGTAGATGACTTTCAGCTAGGTTAATACAAACAAATCGAGCTGCCAATAAAATATTTATTTGATCCTAATATTAAAATTTACTCAAAAAATAATCAAATCGAATACAATACGTACTTCGAACAGGTTATACGTCTCAAACTTCCTGCACAATAACATATCGTGTCAGTTTGACAGAATAATCCTCCCTCTGACGCGGTCGGACTATTTAACGTGTCAAACTGACAGACAGTCTTTTATTATTGTGCAACAAGTTATCGACATATAACCCGATAATATTGAAGTACTTATAGTATTACTTCTGATTATACCACTCCCTCTAACATCAACCAATGAAAAACTTCAAAATGCATAGTTACGCATGTACTAACTTTTGATAGTGTAAATAGCAACTGATTATCACATAAAGCACGTTTTTTTCTATAATAACTGTCAAAGTGTTACAATGTTGGTAGATATGTGACTAAAACGTTAGAAAATTTTTATACTTCGTGTTGATAGAACTTTTTCAAAATTATGGTTATGTGTCAATTTTGAAAGTCAAAGTTTCTTAATTTGAACTCTTGACAAATTTCTTTTTTTAACATAGAATCATCATTATCATCAATAAAATCGGATAAAAAAAGAAAACCAAGAAATATTTTAAATGCAAAAATGAAGCAAGCGATATTAAATTATGATATATCTGTCAAAATGACAATCATTTTTTTAGTGGAAGAAAAGAACTAAACATCCATGTACCAACATTATTAAAACTAGGGACCCTGCAGGAATGCAATTTATTACCTAGAAAGTTGAAATTGAAAATTATTATAGAAAAAAATGTACTTTACCTTCCTGATTAATAGGTGATAATCACATGCCTTCACAAACATCACGTTACGTGCTGTCAGTACAATTGTCATAACAACCACATTAACTGTACTTTTAATATTTAAAATACACTATTCAAACGTTGTTTATTGAATCGTGATATAATCTAGCCGAATGCAACTCGTGTCTTCTTCATTATCAAATCATTTCTGTTTCCACTCGATATATTGTTTTAGGCAAACAATATAGCTCGTGTAAACAGAAATGATTATTTTATAATCAAGAACCCACTAGTTGCGTTATATGTAGGTATATGGGAATATACCAGTAAGTGACGTCATATGCGCCAACGCCAATCATTAACTGTCAGTAATTGGTAGCGTTTATTGGTTTTACAAAAGGGGTCACATGATAAAATTGGTAATTAGATCAGACACAGCCTCTTATATTATATAGAAACTCTAATAACAATCTCTTAATTACACTGTCATCTTTAAGAACTATCTTGCCTTTTCCTGCCGGCCTCCTATTGGCCAACAGAAAATGACGTCACAGCGACAGAGCCGCCGCGCCTAAGGTACTATATTTATACGAGCAAGCTCGTCAGCCATTTTGAGTTACTGGAAGTGGCGGCAAATTCAAATTCTAGTTACTTTTCAATTAGCATACGGTAAGTCGGAAAAACAACAATCATATAATTTAATTGTACCGTCTTAAAAAAGATTGGTTTTTAAACAAATAAAAAGAAAGCAGACAAAATCGAAACATAAAACACTGTTAACTAACACGCACGTGGTTCAAACTAGAAAACTTTAATAATACCTTACTTCAAGCAACAGTGACGAGTGACAGAACTCAATAGAACTGACAGATACAGTTGATGGCACAGAACAACACCTACACACTGTATATAGATTTAAATAACGAATAATCACACTTGGATGAAGACTAATTATAATTAGCATCGTAATGGAATGCACCAAGATTTATATCAGCATGCAGTGGTCGTCTGGATCGAGCAGTACGTACTCCAACGGTTTCTAGTCTTGCTCTCTTGCTTGGTTGACAGACGACAGAACGCACGGTTACTGATCAGCGCAGCCAACGGCGTGGCGCTAAAATCCCTGTGACACAAAATCTAGTGGGATAAGCTTGCCTGGTTAATAAAGCACTCTAGTCGCGCCCATTTACTTCTAAGTACAGTGGCTATCACAAAGCAACCACTAAGGCCTGGCGCACATTGAACGTAGGGCAGCACAGCGCAGCATAGCATAGGAAACTATTTCTCTCCTACACTTCGCATTCGAACCGCACATTTAACGCAGTTTTCTACATGCAGGGTGAAAGGAAAATACGATGTCGACAGAAGAGAATTTAACAATATTATGTTGTTAAACAGTGCTTCTAAAGAGATAAAAAAGGTCAATTTGAAAGAGCAAATTTATGAAGAAAAGAAATACTCATGTCGAGTGTATCTTATTAAACAAATTAACAGATGGCCATTTAAACAAATACCGTTTTTTAAACAAAAGCCAGGTGGCGAAGTTTGCGGACTAATTGAAGGGCATATTAAAGGCCAACGATATAATGCGCAACCATAGCAAAATTAGCAGTATGTTTCACGAAAATGTTTATTATTATTATTATTATGCATTGCAAATTTGTAAATAACTTTTTAATGACGGATCACTGCATCCTTCAATATATTGGGAACTTTGTGCAGCATTACATGGATGTAATGAAACACTTGGAAATTGCATCATTTTTTTTTCCCACTGCACTCCATCAAATAGTACCCTTTTTATTTTAAGCTGGTAAATTTTTGGCAGTGTTGTACATAGATAAAAACAAGAATTGGTACAAACTAGCATCATTTTTTTCACAATATTCTTGGTTTTTTCTTTCTAAAATCCGTTTTCTTTCCTGGGTCTAACCTTGCACCTTTGTCCATAGTTTTCTAAGCGATAAGTAACAAACGACTGCCGGGATTGGACCGTGTCAACGCCCACTTTCGTAAGGGGCTTCATCAGGAGGAAAAAGCAAAAGAGCACGGTAACTCAACGTGTAAACCACACCAGAGGCGAAACTCTTTTGCAAGGGAAGGTATAGAAGAACCTCTGGCGTACGTAGAGTAAATAAATAATTTATAAAATCGTTTGCATAGTTGAGTTCTTCGGAAATTTTTTGGCAAATTTCATCCTTTAACTTCGTTCTCATGTTAATCTTCACCTTCCACAAACTCAATTAGTAGTTCCATATTCGCTAATTATTTTTAAATTTTATGAACAAGCAAATAGCACAACCAACACAGGACGTAGGAAACTGTGTACCATCCACAGATTAGACAGGCTCGACACAGGTCTCTGCCTTTGCTACACCTCCACTATCTTCAATATGCGGATATTGATTTAAAAGCATGTGTTACAAAAACCTCGGCTGTGCTATGCTATGCTACGCTGTGCTGCCCTACGTTCAATGTGCGGCGGGCCTAATAGAGCGATTTCTCCCATAGTAAGCTTGTATAAAAGTTTCAGCGCCCTACAATGGGTGGGCCAGAAACTATTCCAGCAAGGCGGCAAAATTTAAATACGCCATTACTACGATATTTGGATTAATCAAGGATATGCCGTCAAACCAATACAAATTTTGCATATACATAATTTGCCTTCATCAGAATCCCGATTTTAAAGTTTTGAACCGCATAAATTGGAATATTCAAAATCTTTATGGGTTCTGAAGTTTACAATAATTATGGAAAATTCAAACAAAATGTTTGCGAATAACAAATATATTTTTTGTATTCGCTCCCCAAACTGGTTACTTTGGAAACTGTCTAGGATCCTCAAAATGGCCATTTAGAGGCCTTGTACTTAAAGTCGTCATGGCAACATTTTAGCGGACTCAAACATTAGTTGCCATGACGACTTTAAGTACAAGGCCTCTAAATGGCCATTTTGAGGATCCTAGACAGTTTCCAAAGTAACCAGTTTGGGGAGCGAAAAATACATTTTCGCGCGGCCTCCTAATATAATGCCGCGTTAATGGTAATTGAAACTTCATATTATAATGTTTGGAGAGCTAATACAAAAAAACGTTGTATGCAACACGTCCTCAAATGGCTTTAGAGGACTCATCTTCATATTACGGACTCGGCTGCGCTTCGCTCCGCCTCGTACGGAAACATTACGACTCGTCCCCTAAAGCCTTGCTTTGAGGACTAGTTACATAAACTACTATTAAGTAATTCAAATAGCAATATTGTTTAATAGGTATTGTCAATCTTACAACAGTCGTGCTCAATTGCAACAATTTACTTTGGTTCAAAATGGTTTTCACGCATTTTAAATGATTTGTCGGTGTCAGTTTGACGTATGAGTTTACTATTTACGCCCTTTTCAAAAAGCGGACAGGTGACACCAGCGCCTCCTGACGGATGAGCCAATTTCTAACAATTATTTGATTTGACAGATGCATTCAGAGAACGCTTCTATTAGTAGGTTTTTCTATGCCGTTGGGAAATTTGTGTCTCCTACACTAAATCGGCACAATTTGAAACAACACTTCTTCACATACCGACCCATAATTAATTATAGTTTGGTTCACAACCTTGCCGAGTGGCGACACTAGCGCCCTCCGACGGGTGGGCCAGTCCCTAACAATTATTTGACAAGTGCATTTAAGAAACTCCTCTATTAGTAGTTGCTTTGTGGTGGCTATATAAGGACAGTGTGGTCAATTTTGGTCCTGTTTCTGATTGGTTGTTTTAAAATCCTCCATTAAGAGTCGTTTTACGAAATTACACATAGTCACACAAAATTGCTTCTAGGTCCTTTATTATTGAAAGTAGCCCCAATATGAAGTGGAATGAAATAATCTTCATAAAATTCTACAGTGTTCTGTGTAAGCGAATGCCGAATTTTCGTTTGTATAAGTATAAGTAAATGTCAACGAGTTAAAGTAAAATGCTTTTTGCGAAACTTGCGCATTAGTCCAAATCAAAAGCTATAATAAACTATATAAATGTCTTAATGCCCAAGATTATTCATCAAATTAAAGAGAATTTATGGGCTACGTAACACTGAATATTCTATTCCTCTAAATTAACTGGTGGAATAAATACAAGGGTTTGATTATGAATATTAAAAAAAAATTGTTGAGTTTTTGTACGTAATCTCTGTGTCGATCAACGTAAAATGTTGTCAATTTTCGTTTTCTATGTACAAAAACACAATAAAGAAAATAAAAAAGGACACCTTGACTTTCCAATATTAGGTTGCTCGTTAACGAGGATTTTTAACCGCTGGCAGGGATTCCTTACGTTTCACATCGCCTCTTGCCGTTTAATTCTGTTTAAGTAATATTATTGACATTCTTGTAAAATTAATGTTACACTGCACATTTTTTGACCACCTCATATTGCACAAAATTTCGCGATCGTGGGTATACAGCGCTCTGCAAAGCATCTCCGAATTTCACATATGTCCAGTCCGTATAAAATGACGTTTATGTCACAATTTAGCAGGCTGACATTTGTCTTACAATTTAGCAGGCCGTGCACAGAACAATACCTAAGGGCATGGCTAGTTGTTGTAGAGACGACTCTTAATGGCTGCCTTTTTTAAAATTGACCACACTGTCCTTATAGGTACATATAGCCACTGTAGTGTAAGCAGCCCCGAATGCACGTGTCAATATTTACAAACATTATTTTGTTTGTAAATAGTCATATTTTCATAAAAACAGTGGTCACTTTTATTGTACTATGGTTACACAGTGTTTTGTATGTAAGAAGCAATGCAAATCTGGGGAGGAAACTATTAGTCCAGTCTGTAGAGACGAAAAAATGCCTTTGCTCAACAAAAAGTGGAGTATGAACGGTTTTTATACAGGGTGTAAAAAAAGTCTGGAATATAGCAAATATTTCAAAAACTACCGGAGATAAATTTTTCAAAATTGCCAGACTTATATAGGTAAAAACGGTGCATCTAAAAAGGGCAAAACCGTTTCTGTAACTGTACAGGGTTAATGAGAAAAAATACTAACTTTTGTATTTTAAATTGGACACCCTGTATATTACCGAGGAATCAAATAGTCCTTTAAAAGAAAAATTCAACGATATAGAATTTGACAGATTTATCTGTCAAAATTACAGATGTGGGGTGACTTAAAGAATACGGTTTACAACAATAAACCGGTTAATATTGAAGCTTTAAAGGATCATTTTAGAAATGAGATACGTCAAATATTGTAAACTTTTAATACTTTTATTTCTACTGACACTATGATACATACAAAAAAAACTTAATATTATATATACAAAAAAAACACGAAAAGAAATAGACTCGGGCGCTGGTAGCGCGGGAGGTGATGGGGCGGCCTTTCCTAGTTGCCGGAGGCGGGGAACGCGGCCTGGACGCAGTCCGATCCTTCCGGGGAGCGGTCAGGGCACAGCTTGTAGCGGGCGCTGGGAGGTTCTCCTGGGACGTTGGCGGCGCGAGTAGGCCTCTCGGGGACGGCGGCTGGAGCGGGGCGTTGTCGGGGCACGGGGTCGGGCTTTCGCTGGGGGAGTCCGGGGAAGGGTGGTCCGTCGCCAGCGGGGGCCGCGACGTGGGCTGCTGTCGGGGCAGGTGGCCCGCCACAGGGCTTTGAGCTCGGCCTCCTCGGCGTCAGTCAATCGCACCTCGAGGTCCCAAGTGAGGATCCGCGGACGGGGAGTCTGGGGGGTTGGCGGGCGGCGCAGCAGGGCAAAAGGCTCGTCCCGAAGCTGTTGCACCAAAGGGCTTCTCCGGGAGGTGCCGAGCTCTGGATCGCTCTCGTCCGTCAAGCAGACGAAATCCGGGGTAGGCGCCCTTGTTGGCTTTCGGGGACTCCCTGATGGCAAACGTTCCTCCCAGTAAGGATGGGGCCGGTGTGGCTCCTGGATCCGGGCGCGGGCGTTCTGGGCTAAGGTAGAGGCCGGGGGTTTCTTGGGAGACGGGCCGAACAACTCCTGGATGCGGTGTTTCCTGGAACACAAGGTTTGCTGTCAGGCGGCGAGCGCAAAACGAGACCTCCAATGGGTCGGGGCTGGCTTACGTAGCAGACCTGGGGGTACCCACGGCGAGCGGGCGATGTTTGGCTCAGAGCAGACTGGTTGTAGACTCGTCCTGAAAGCTGCGGGGGCTGTAGGTGGATCCTGGAAAATTCCTGGGGCTGCTGGCGAATTCGGAGCTGGCTGGAGGTCCTGCAAAGATGGCTTCTGGCTGGTCTCGGCTGAGTTGTCCTGGAAGGTTGGAGGCTGCTAAGTGGTCCTGGAGCTGAAAGGCTGCTGATGGACTCTCCTGGGTTGAGTGAGTTCCTATTGCCCATGTCTGTCTATTTAAAGGAGCCCGGTCCTTTGTCTTGAGCTTGCTGGACGCTCATTGGCCCGAGGAGAAGGGATGACTGCCTATTTTTATCGTATTTAATAATTCCGCGGTTATTTCCGTGGCGCGACATATTAGCGCCTTGATTGGTGTTGCAATGGCTGGCCGTTGAAATGCCGATTTTAATGATACCCCATTTGCTATGTTTCGTTTGGCTTTAATTAAAATAAGGATTTGTTTCCCCGGCTCTGTGTATGAAATTACCTCAATATGTTTATTTTTACTGGCCTAACCATGTGCGTTTCAAAGTTCTCCTTGCTTCTATTGTTTGCGCCCGAAATTTATCTGTATTTTGATACTAAGTACTCCCGCCTTGGATTTTTTCCTACCGCTAATTAAAATTGTTTTAATTTTGTATTATTACTACATTAGCCTGATGTTTCTATTTGGTCTTTGTCCCCATCGGCCGTTAGAAAATGCGTCTTTGTTCGGCCCCGGGCCCGGGCAAAATTCGCCAGTATGCGGCGATTTCTCTGGCTGAGGGAAAACCTTGGAATATTTGGCTTGTTTCCGTGTCCACGATTTGGGAGTACTTTTATTGGATGACGGTTAATTTTTCCGATTGTTCGGTACCCTGCATGTGTATCTTCCTTGGGGCGTGCTTTTGATTAGAAGCGTTTTTGTAAATTAAATCCGATTTCCAATTGCGGCTAGTTTTGGCCGCGCTGATGGGCTCCGCGCGTTGATCCCTTGCCATGAAGTTTTATGGGGGTTATTTACTGTACTTTTAAACTGGCATGCCGTAATTTATTGTTTTATTTCTGCAGAGGTGTTTATTTGAAATTTGTGTAGGATCGTGGCGTTTCGGTAAACAGATGTTTTTGTTCTTTTGTTTCATCGTCGTCTAGTTGGCGACGCAGATTTCCTTTGTTGATTTGATCTGTTCACCGATTCATATTAAACTGTTGACCAAGGCCGTCCTCTTCCAGAGTTCCAACGATGATATTTGCTACATACCGTCCTAGAGAATCTGTAGTCTCATCCATGGATACCCACAGGTTTTTTCCTCCAACTCGTTTCCTTATTTCGACCAGCGTCTTGTCGTAACAACGAGAAACATAGTTTTTTTCAGTGTTGAAGGATCTGGTATTGATTTTCCGGTGTGCCTTTCTAAGAAATTCCGCACCTTAGGATGGCTCAGCTTATTCAACGGGCTGTCCGCCGAAAGAAACACCATACAGAGCTCTTCAAAAAAAAGATTGGAAGATGACACGGTTTCGCTAAGAAGCTGTTGTTGTAGTACCTTTTGGTCGTTCAGTCGCTATAAACTTCGTTTATGTTTTTCTCGATTGACATGTTGCTCCACTGTAAACTTTCTTTCAGCAGCTACCCTCACACTGCACAACTTGCAGAATAAAATTTTGTCATCAGTGGAAAATACCTTTTCTCCATATTGAGAAACAAACTGTTTTAATTTAACGGACGCACTGTCTTTAACTTTAGGCATCGTGTTTACTACACAACAAAAGGAAAGATCGCACTAAATCCGCTTTCGAACTTAACTGAAGAACAAAATACACCCGTCTGTTGATAAGAACGTGAAGAAACTGAATAATACTGCAAAATTATTTTATGAAGAAATTAGGTAAGATAAGGCCGGAATATCAATGTTGGTTCACTCCCACCCACTGCAGGCCAGTCTTAGAAAACAGCTGTGTAAGTTACTAACTCACTGACTGCATTCCAAAGAAATTAAATTTAATCCATTAATGGGCATTCTTTTGTGGATGACTTAAGCACGTTCCCAGAAAACATTAACTTTGCATTTAGCTAACAATAGAGGTTTTAGGCTTCATTTCTAAACAGGTAAAAATACCGGAACTACCGAGAATAGAAAAATATTGCATTTTGTTCTAGACTGCATGAAAAATAAAACTTTAACAAAAGTTTCTAAGCTCGCCAAGGAAAATATTGCAAAATATCAAAAAAGTTAGCGCTATTCCTCAAAAATGCAAAAAAATTCAAAGAAAAACACACAAAAACCCAAAAAATGCTGGAAATACCATACAAATTAGCAAAAAATGCCCCATTCCTCAAAAATGGTAAAAATGCAAAAAAATGCACCAACAAGTTGCTTTCATTTAATTCTATTTATCATAAAACACGTTTAGATATAACTGAGCAATGTCTCAGACTTTCAGAAAAAAAGATACAAAATTATCAAAATCCTAGCCCTAGTAATAACCTATGTGGAAACTAATATAAAAAAATATATAAATTTGAACTTCCAAGTCCCTATAGGTACCTTCTTATTGAAGGTACTTTGTACTAAGGTATATTAGGTTTAATCGGTTTATTATAACGTAAGAAATCTATGCCAAATCGGTGTCCCATACTTTTTGGGACACCCCGTATAATTGTTATCCTTGAATTTATTTATTTACTTACATCTTACATCAAAACAAACTAAAAACTTTTGGTTGTGGTGAACGGTGCATGTAGCTACAAGATTTAATTATCAAAAAACCTTCAAGATTGATGAAGTACGTATGTAGGTTACTATAGTTAACAGAACATACAAATTCAGCATTTTTACTTCCTTTTACAATAAAGAAAAGTATTGGATTCACCCCAAAAATTTGAAGTTGAGTTTTTAACAGGTCTTCAAGTTTTAGAGTCCCCTGAACCCAAAAAACATATTTTTTTAATTGGTGTGTCTGTGTGTGTATCTGTGAACAGAATATCTCAAAAACGAAAAGAGGTATGGCGTTGAACCTTCATATATAAGTTTTCTGTATTATGTAGATGCGACAGCAAGCTTTTGAAGAAAATCGCATAACCAGAAGTATGGAGTTTTTTAAATTTTTTCAAAAACGGCTCTAACGATTTTTTTCAAACTCCACATTTTTATTACACTTTTAATGTGTATTGATGTGAGATAGGTGATTTTCTAGTTGAATACTTTTAAAATGGGTTTCCTTTGTTTCTTTTTTATTAACTCCTATTTTAAATAGAACACCCGGTATATTATTACATTTTTGAATTCAGCTTGAAATTCTAGAGAAAATTTGTCTCTTTAACTAACGCTCTATTTTGTACCGTTTCTGTAGAATTTGTAACTTTTGATGACAAATACTTAAAAATGTATATCAAATTTTTAGTTAATTATAAGATCACTGTAAAAGGAAGTTGTGTGCTTGTCTCACACCAGATTTTTTATTACGATTACGAATCGACACGACACTAATGATAGTTGCAACTTGCAAGAAAGTTCTACTAAATACAACTATATGACAATATTTTTTTTTGAAAGTAATTGATGTTGTACAATTACAATTACTAAGTAATTGGTAATTGAATCTCTGGTAATTAAATTACTGCATTGGGCGGTAATTGGTAATTAGTAATTAATTACTTTTTAAAAGTAATTTGCCAAGCACTGATTACAACCCTACAGTTGGCTAAGTCGAACTCCCAAAGATACGCTCTTCACCAAATCATTAGTGAAAGTTGGCACTCGCACAATCTAACACGATTTATACCTACTATCTGACCCGGAGGGCGTGTTCTATACGACCAGTCATGTGTCAACTTCAACAGAGCGTAAATATCAGAGTGGGGGATGGGACCTCGGTCTTTGTTATGTTATGCGTTAATTTTAGTTACTTAGAATATTATACAGTTACATTGTAAGGTGGTGGTTAGCAACAGGACGAGGGATCACGGAGTCAGAGGGCATTCTCGATCATACCATGAAAAATTAAATAAAGTTTGTAATAAGCTACGAGTGTGTAGGTACTTATTTCTACAACCTACAAATACAACAGATTGGCGACGAGGACATTAAAAGAACCGACAAGAATATACAGATACAGAAATTTTACAAAATTTCGCAAGGGAAAATCGTTTGGGGGGGCTGATACGACACGTATAGTACAAATAAAACTACAGTTAGAAACACAAATATGGCCGGAATAAGAGTAGCCCTATGTTTTACAGTCGAATCGTTCGATTCAAACATTGCAAACTGGAAACGCTAGACCCAACGTTTCGAGGGAGCATGTAAAGTTTTTGGGTCACGGAAGCGGATAAATTGGCATACATCCTACACTACATGGGTCTCAAAGCTTTTAATATTCTATCCGATAAATGCATCCCCGAAGACTCATACAACTTAAATTATAAACAAGTGTTGAAAAAGATGAGCGAATATTACATGCCAGCACCACTGGAGATGGCGGAAAAGAAAGTAGACTGGTTTACATATTAAATTACCCGATAATCTGTAGAATTTGTGCACAATACAATTGCTATAAAAGAACAATACAAATATTTGCTCGAGATAGAACACAAGATAATAGTAATGAGAGAAAACTTACGAAATTACTTTAAAAGTTGTATGATGAGCCAAGCATTTTTTAATACTTTTCATTAAAATGTTCTAAATACCAATTTACATTAAGTTGTTATATACAAATTAACAGTGAAAAATCTGTACATTTACAATAGCATAGTTTGGTTCTTCCAGTTTGCCAAAAGATCCATCTTGTAAACGCACAATAACTAACAGTTTTACGGATTTACAATGCGTTCTATTTATTTATTTAGTTTGTAACTCAACACTTTTAGAGATTTTCTATAGTAATATATTTATAACATAAGTTACAGATATTGTAAATATGAATTATACATATAATATATTTATAACATAAGTTACAGATTTTAGAAATATAAATTATACAGAAGTCTAACGATTCCTTACCGTCAGCAATTTAAATTTACTTACGCGTCTTACACAACCGTTTTGTGACAATATAATGTTGGCTAAAATTATTGATCTTGTAGATTGCGAAAGAAAATGTGTTCTTATTGTTAAGAAGGAAATATGCTGTGTTTGTAATAGCCACTTACGAGGGAAATTCTCGAAATTTATTTCGACTAGACATGTTGTAAAAGCAAAATTACCTTATCTTCTGCAAAGTGAGAACAGGATGTCAAGAGGAATTATACAAGTTATTGCAAAGAAAGGTCTGAAAAATATTAACAAAAAAATATATAAAAATCCTGTAGCAATTCCGTACAAAGCAGAACTATCCGACGTTAATGCGTCCTTATAATTATTATCTAAGATTAAAAAAGAATTTAAAAAAACGTGTGTAAAAGCCAAAATTTCCAACATTAGCATGACACATTTATTAGAGAAACAAAAATCGTTATATTTTATAGTTCGAAAATATTGAAGCTTTGTATGTAACCAACTTCTGGCTCGAAAAAGAAATAGAGGCATCACATATGGACTTATATATTACAAGATACAAATTAAGTTAGATAGTATTAAAACAACTCCTACTAAAAATAAAAAAAGGAAGTTGTAGGATGATGTACATATGTCCGAGTAGATAACAGAGACTACTAAATTTAAATTTACCGCTTACATCTAGTGTGCACGTTTTCACCAGATAGATAGTGATTTTTCAAATCCACGGATCATTGCTATTGATACGCCCATATCTAACAGTTTATTTTAAATCTAGAGGATTTTTTAGGTTAATGACATACCCTCGTATTCACTTTTATGTAAATCTAGGAACTTTTTCTAGTTATATGCACTTACCGCTGACGCAGACGCTCCCAAATCTAGTGACTTTTTTAAATCTAGGGGGTTTTATCTAGTTACATGTACTTTCTTATGGAACACCCCAAAAAATACGACGTTAGAACGTGCAAGACGTAACTTTACAGTTAGTACGGCAAGTATTAATAATAGCTTTCAACGAATGCAAGAGATATAGCATGACTGTGAGAGAGAGTAAGTATAGGCAAAAACATTTAGCAAGAGAGAAAACGTTTAGTGTGTGACATAACGCTATCATTAAATAATTGTGTCCCCATATATACAGGGTGTTTCAGAATAACTGTTCCTAATTCTCAGAATTGAGAGAGAGCATGTTATTCAACACTTTTTAATAATAAACTAGTGTTCGGAAATACTTCCGTTTCGAGGTAATACGACATTAAGAAATTGAGTACTTGAAATAATCTCAATGTGGAAAGTAACTCATGCATGCAAAATAGCTGCAGATAGTGAACCTTATCCATGGCAACATGGCCGGAGTTACTTGAAGATGTGCCACTTAATATTCGTAGAGACTTGGTCTTTCAACATGATGGTGCACCAGCGCATTTCGGTTTAAATGTTCGAGATTATTTAAATGCACAATTTCGAAACCGATGGATTGGGAGACAAGGTCATATTCTTTGGCTTGCACGTTCGCCAGATATGACTCCCATTGATTTTTGTATTTGGGGTCATATTAAATCACTCGTCTATGCGACACCTGTGGACACACCAGAGGAGTTAGTGGCTCGAATTATTCTTGCTTTTGATGACATTCGTGATCGTCTGCAGATATTTCGAAGAATTCGTCGGTCAATCACACATCGTTATACCTTGTGTGTCGACAATGGCGGCCATAATTTTGGGCAATTCTTATAATTTTTGTGTAATACCATTTGTTAAATATTAATAAAAATTGCAACCGCTGGAAATCTTTAAAATCGTTACTTTTCACATTGAGATTATTTCAAGTACTCAATTCGTTAATGTCGTATTATCTTGAAACGAAAGTATTTCCGAACACTAGTTTGTCATTAAAAAGTGTTGAATAACATGCCCTCTCTCAATTCTGAGAATTAGGAACAGTTATTCTGAAACACACTGTATATATATATCTATCTTGTACTGGAACCCTTCTGTGATTTCCAATTACAAAATTTACAATAAATAGCGTTTTGTCGCTAACACAAATGCATCGACATCTTTTTTCGAATTGTTCGCAGAGGATTTACAATGCTTTCAAATTATTTAGTTTTGTCACTTAACACTTTTCCTAAAAAATCTATTTCTTGTGATATCGATGAACTGTTTTTAATTTGAACGACGAGTTAGCCTGACTGATTAATGAACGTTAACCTTTATATTCTTATTATTATTTTAGAATGTATTTTTGTACTACGTTCCTTATACGAATTATTTGCACGTAACATAGTAAATAGTTCTTAGTATAACAGTTGGAATTGATTTTTTAACATGGTTAAATTTGAATTCTAGAGTTAATCGGACATACTTATACGACAAGACTCGGATACAATTACAAAATTTACAATAAATCGCGTTTTGTCGCTAACACAAATGCATCGACATCTTTTTTCGAATTGTTCGCAACGGATTTACAATGCTTTGAATTTATTTAGTTTTGTCACTCAACACTTTACCTAAAAATCTATTTCTTGTAATATCGATAAACTGTTTTTTTTATTTGAACGACAAGTTAGTAAGACTAATTAATGGATGTTTGCCTTTATATTCTTATTATTTCAGAATGTATTTTTGTACTACGCTCCTTATACGAATTATTTGCACGTTTCACATTACTTTACACGATTCTAAGTTTCGTCGATTCGTAAGTTTGAAGAATAATTCAAAAATTAGTACTGCATCTATTTTAACCTAAAGTTTGTCATAACTAAAACATATAGTATAAGAATATTTTATTTAAAAACACGAAGTTTCGTCTAAAATCAACCAAGATTTCATAGTGACGCACATCGAAGAGAAAGTACTAACCAGTCGCCATAGTCGAGTGGATAGGTTATGAGGATCGCAATACAATGATAGCAGGTTCGAATCCGACTTAGAGCAGATAAGTTTTTTTTTAAAATATAGGCAACACTTCAAACAACCTGCCTAGTGATAGACTTCGAAAGAAAAAGTTATAACCAGCCGCGGTAGCTCAGTGGTTAGGTTATAAGGATCGCAATACGATGGCAGCAGGTTCGAATCCGGCATGGAGCATAACAGTTTTTTAAATAAAATATGACTTTAGAACGGTCAAGACAGCATTACAGTTAGTACGACAAAAGATAAAGAAGCGCTTTCAACGCATACAAGAGAGATAGCACGATTGTGTGAGAGAGAGTCAGTATACAAATCATCACGTGACTAATTCAAAATTCAAAAATGGCGCGAGCAAAATCAAAATCCAAAACGGCACCTACATCACGTGGCTAATTCAAAATGTAAAATGGCCGCTTAAAACAAAATGGCGACAATTCAAAATCCAAAATGGCCGACACTTCAATTAAAACAAAATGGCGCTCTAGCAACACGTGGCGAAATCAAAATCCAAAATGGCGGCCGTGTGACGAAATGAAAATGGCTGACGCCGCAAGCAATTTAATTACGTGACGACATCAGCCGGAGCCCCAGGCAATTTAATTGACTATTCAACACTATAACATATAAGCCAATCACATTGCAGACATTTGCTTTTTTCAACCAATAACAGCAGTATATCACTGAATATTGGGCACCATGCAAAATATTCACAAAACAATGTACGTACTCAAAAAATAAATAGCCTTGTTGCGAAGTATCGCTTAGCAACGATGTTCTGTCTTTAGTGATATCGCTAGGTTACGTAACACTAAACCCCAACAAACTGTGTGGCTTGTTTTAAAAATCTTAAAATGCTGTGTTTTGGAAGTATTCCGCTGAATTTAATTGAGAATGAATAATTATATTAATGGTTGCATTATTTTTCAATCAAGTTAATCGTTATGTATTAATATTGTTAAATAGTCGTCCCAAATACCACTCGAAGTGGATATATATTTTTTAAATATTTTGCCATTTCCATAGAAATTAAGGCGTTTAAATTTCACGATACAAAATCACATCAAAAATATCACGAGCCGAAGGCACATGGAAACGACAAAATATTTGTCAAAAATATATCCACTGCTTGTGATATTACCCTTGATTATGACCGCAGGGCTTAATCAATTAAAAGTGGTGGGGGAAATCTGTCCCTATTCTACTACTATCACATATTTATCCAGACAGTTTGGAACGAGTTATTCATTACGCGAGTAATGTAACCACTTGACTATCAATTAAGTAATGTAAACTACTCAACCACTTAAGAACATATATGTCGCTTGTTGCCGCGAATTCTATATTTAGAATTCTCTGAACTGAAAAGAAGTGTTAAGAGTTGTGAAGCGTTGCGCAATATTGTGTAATTATGTGACGCCACTCAATCACGCCACCCGAAGATGGCAGAGGCTATAAATAGCCGTGCTTGTGTAATTTTAGTTTAGTTTATAGATGTGTGTCTTACAGAACGTTACTCTGTCCATATTTGTAACTCCTACATTAATTAAAACTTTTGTGTAGTAAAATAAATAAAGTTTTTTTTCGTTAAGGTTACGATTGGCAACTTAACTGCCGCAGTCGGTAGGATACTTGGCAAAAGGGCACTGTGAAATTATGAAAAAAAATTAAAAAAATTTTCATTTTTCGCTCTTTTGTGTATTTCAATACTTAACCAAGTATTCCGAAATTAACCAACACCGGTACGAAGCAACGCAACTTGGAGGACAAAAATCGCCAAAGAGCAACACCGCTAACTACTGGACATCAGTCTATCGCAGACACTTGCTCCATCGAGGAGTTTTCTGATCATCGAGATCACCTGTACGACCAATCCAGAGGACGTCTACACCTTAACCACGGATTACCTGTACGACCACTCCAAAGGAAGTCTACACGTTCCAACCACAAATATGAAGTAAGCAACCTTTTACGTTTTAAAGTGTGTGTGTGTTTGTTTTTAAACAAATTATAAACCCAATAACATAGTTTTAAATATTTATTTAGCCTACTTGTACGTAACAGAACGCAGTAAGCTTGACGCATCGCACAGATTAAGCACTGCTTTGTGTTAAATTTTCCCTAGAATAAACTGTTTACTAACATAAAAATCAATCGCTAAAAATAATAGTGAATTTTTATGCTGAGACCACCACGTTTAATTTTCAACCAAATACAAGCAAATCGAAACATGGCAGATTTATTCCCACCAGGTTTTTCTGTACGAATGGTTTCTGAAATTCCAAGTTACGACGGTAACCCACTAACTTTATCAGAATTTATTAGATCTGTTGAGCTAATTTTATCCCAATTTTTAATACCAGCTCAGCCAGAAGCCTATATTAATAAATTCTTACTTTCATCCGTTAGAAATAAATTAAAAGACAAGGCTTTAGAAGTCGTTACCGGCTATGAATTCAACAACTGGAACGAATTAAAATTAACACTAATCAATAACTTTGGAGATCAGCGATCAGAATTAAATTTAACCATAGATCTTGCAAAAATGAAAAAAAATCCGAAAGAATCACCTATTGACTTTTATAACAGAGTTAGAACACATTAAGCAACTTTTAACTCAAAAATTTCCCTTGGACCTGAAGCCAGACCTATAAAAGATTATAAATTACTAAATTAAAAAAATCTAGCCCTAAGATCCTTTTTGAGCGGTTTAAATGAACCATTTGGCACTTTGTTATGAGCTAGAAATCCTAATAGCTTAGAAGCTGCTATTGCAATCGTTAGAGATGAACTAGATATACGCTATTCTCAAAATGCATCTCGTAATTATTTACAAACTGAAAGTAGTAAACCAGTAATGAATCGTCAGAATTTTCAAAACAACCCATGGATTAAATATAACGAACAAAGACACAATAATTTTAGACCTAATCAAAATTTTCAACGACAATCAATTCCACAGTTTCCTAATACATTCCGAAGCCTTCAGAATCCCACGTTACAACGTAATTTTTCTCAAACCCCAGGTTGGTATCGAAAACCTTTTGAAAGAAATGTTTTCGCTCCGAAACGAAATTTTGTACCTAATAATCCTGTTGAAAAAATGCAAACGTCTACCATACACGCCGTTACTCCAAAACGACCCCTAACTAGTAACATTCAAAATTTAAATCCAAACAAAAGACCAAACTTCCGTTCTAACCATTTACAAGTAACTCAGCCGAGCAATTATAATTTCGAGGAATTCCATCAGGATGTTGACACAGAATACGCCTAATGTAATGGTCCACTTGACCCACTTCTTGAAGCCGACGCACTTGAAACTAACATAAGCAACGATTCTCAGAATGTTTATTCAGAGTACTTAGCAGAACACGACACTGACCTAGACTCCGTAAATTTTTAAATACAGCCTTGGATAAAATTGAAACATTTCTTGTAACAACAATCAAATCTAATTTACCGTATATCTTAATACCAGGAACACAAGATAAAATATTAATTGATACCGGCAGTAGTAAAACGCTAATATCACCTTTATTTGTAGAAAAACATTTTCCAAATTTAATACATAATTATAATTTTCAAATAACTACACCCCATGGTACTACTACACATAATCAAGTAGCCGATATTCCAATAAACTCATTATTTTTAGAACCCGGAAATCATATGTGCTATATGTTTAATTTTAGCCCCGATTATGTTGGATTAATTGGATCCGATTTATTAGCAACTATAAATGCAAATATTGATTTTAAATGGATGCATATTCAAACCGAGAAAAATATTATCCCATTTTATTATAATGAATCCAAACTTAAACAAGAAGTTCAAAAAAGAAACGAATCTAATTTTTCTAAAATAAATCAACACTCGCAGCCTCTCAAACGAATATATCTACCCCCTAGATCAGAAAAACAAATTATTTTACCAACTGTAAATAGTAATGGTACATATTTATGTGACAAAATAATATTTGACAAAGATTGTAGAACACCTAGAGCTATAGTTAAAGTCCATAATAATTATTTTTATACAACAGCAATTAACACATCTAATCAGACAAAGGAATTTTATATTTACAACCCACTGTTATTAGATGACTATAAACACTCAAATTTAATAGAAATAAATAACATCAATACTCAGAATCAAAATTTTAATTTAAAATCTCGAAGTCAACTTCAAAATGAAAACTTAAAAAACATTAATACAACACATTTAAATGCTGAAGAAGCTCATGCATTAAAAACTTTATGTTACGAATTCAAAGATATTTTTCATCACCCAGAACTACCATTGACTTACACAAACTTGACAAGACATTTTATACGTACAAAAAATGACATTCCAATTTTTACAAAAAATTATCGCTACCCTCATGTTCATCGCGAAGAAGTAAAACACCAAATAAATAAAATGCTTGCTGACGGAATCATTGAACACTCCGAGTCACCATATAACGCACCTATATGGATCGTTCCAAAAAAATTAGATAGTTCAGGCAAACAAAAATGGAGGATAGTCATTGACTATAGGAAATTGAACAAAAATACCGTAGAAGATAAATACCCATTACCTCTCATAGAACAAGTACTTGACAATTTAGGTAAATCTGAATATTTTACTACCCTTGACTTAGCCTCAGGTTTTCATCAAATTAAAGTAAACAAAGCTGATAGAGAAAAGACAGCCTTTTCTACTGAAGAGGGCCATTTTGAGTTTAAACGAATGCCGTTTGGGCTCAAAAACTCCACCAGCAGCTTTCAACGACTTATAAATCAGGCATTGATTGGCCTAACACCCACACAATGCATGGTTTACCTTGATGACATAATTATTTATTCAGTATCCCTACAAGAACACATGATTAAACTACGACATGTTTTTGAAAAATGTCGTACTGCTAACTTAAAAATACAATTAGACAAATCCGAATTCTTAAAAAAATCCATTGCCTATTTAGGACACATCCTTACTAAAGACGGTGTAAAACCAAACCCAGATAAAATCAGTGCTATTATGAAATTTCCCTTACCAAAAACTAGAACTGATATAAAATCGTTTCTAGGACTTTTAGGTTATTATCGAAAATTTATAAAAGATTATGCTAAAATAACAAAATTCCCGACTTTATGTTTAAAGAAAGATTCAAAAATTATACACGATCAAAATTTCATTGAACAATTTGAGAAATTAAAAATCTTGTTAACCAATGATCCAATACTAGCTTATCCTGACTTTACAAAACCATTTGAACTGACTACAGATGCTAGCAAATTTGCTATTGGAGCAGTATTATCTCAAAATAACAGACCTATTAGCTATGCATCAAGAACCCTTAACCAAGCCGAAATTAACTACCCCACAATAGAACGAGAATTATTAGCCATTGTTTGGGCCTGCAAACATTTCCGACCCTATTTATATGGCGTACATTTTACAATATTTACAGACCATAGACCTTTAATATGGCTTCGCAACATCAAAGAGCCTAATTCTAAATTAACCCGTTGGAGTATAAAATTAGAAGAATATAATTTTACCATTAAATACCTACCAGGAAAAACCAATAAGGTAGCTGATGCCTTAAGCCGAATTAATATAAATCCCCTATCAATTGAACAATTAGACACACCAGAACCCGATTTTGACGATAATGCTAGTATCATAGCAAATAGACCAGATCCACCTGACCTATCCGATTTTACGATACCAGTAATTAACCCACCTACGAAACAAAAAATTAAAATTCTGTCGGACATAATAATTACTAAAAAGAAAGACGAAAAACCAACACCTGCACCTGGTGCCGTGAATAATGACAATGACAACAATTCTGTAACGGATACGATACATTCACAACAATCTTCCACACCCGTGATTGACATCGCAGAATTACCTTTACAAAGGTATAAAAACCAAATCAAATTTATAAACGCCGTAATCCCTAAACCCATGCAAATATATAACTTTGACGGATATTCCCATATAACCGTATTTATCAACAACCAAAACTATATAGAAAAATTTATGCAATTGCTTATCGAACATTGTTCACCTAAACTACACTACTATTGCATATTCCAAAACGAAGAAACGTTTGAGAAATTTTCAAACTCATTTCAGAAAACCTTAATGCTAACTCTCCGAAATTCCATAAATGTATTAAACAAGTTACTTATGTCACAAACCCAGATCATAGAAAACAATATATCGCCGATTACCATCTCGGTGATACCAACCACAGAGGGATCAACGAGACAATAGAGCACCTCCAAAGATTATACTATTGGAAAGGAATGACCAAGGAAATCGATACATTTATCACGAATTGTGATACATGTAAAAGAGAAAAGTACAATCGTAACCCCAATAAATTACCTTTTCAATTTACACCCACATATGATAAACCCTTCCACTTGCTTAACATAGACATCTTTCACATAAATAACACCCAATATCTTACAATTATCGATAATTTCAGTAAGTTCACCCAAGCTTACTTGTTAGAATCACGTAATGGATCAACATAACAAACGCCCTGTTTAAATATTTTTCAAATTATGCTATTCCCAAAAAGATTATTGCCGATAATGAATTCGATACCGCTATTATTAAAGAATTTCTAAAATTACATAAGATCGATCTGCATGTAACTACTCCGTTGCACCATGAATCTAATTCACCCGTAGAACGAATACATTCTACATTAATTGAACATTTTAGACTTCTCAAAGATACGCCTGATTCGGAAAAAATGCCTCACTGTATTCTGGCGTACAACAATTCAATACATTCGAATTTAAAATATACCCCACGAAAAATTTTGTTTGGACACACAGATCATAGAGACCCCTATGACCTATGCACCGACACTTTTTACGAAAACTATTTGAATGATCACAAAACCGAATGACCCATCTTTACAATGAATTAAAAGACAAGCAAATTCTAACTAAACAAAAACGTAACGAAAATCTTAATAAAAAGAAACACTTAACCGTTTTCAAAATTGATCAAAAGGTTTTCCTAAAACAAGACAAGAGAAACAAAAAATTAGCCAAATTCAAAGGACCCTTTAAAGTCATCAAAATACTGGACAATCACATCTACACTGTACAAGACGAACATACGAAACAAGTACTCAACAGACACGCAAACGAAATACTACCTATTAAAGAAAATAAACTTGTTGCAGGTACATCATTACCTGGTCCCTCTTCTTAACTTCAACCCTTGGCGACGTTACGATAACCGACTTCTCCGAAAACCCTGGACTTTACCCTCAAAACCTAGGAAAAGCGCAAATTAAAGAAAGCGACTGGACTATTATAAAGACATTTGACTATACACCCTTATTAACAAATTATACTATACTTAGACGTTCATTATTAAACTCTATCCTTAAATTAAGAGATCGCGATTTTTACACAGTTAAAAATGAAGAACAAACAAAATTAAATCACAATGACATGCTATTGTTGATCCAACAGTACATCATAAGGATTGATAACATGATTGATCAAATATTTCCTTCAGATACAATCAGAACAAAACGCGGAGTAATAAATGGACTCGGCACTGTATTTAAATTTTTGACAGGCAATCTTGACGCTGAAGACGGAGAAGAATACGAGAATGCCATTGCGGATCTTCAATCCACAAGAGATATTCACAATAAAATTCTAAGTCAACATACACATTTGATAAAGGATTCCATAAACGCTATATTTACCCTAACCAAAAATCAGGAGCTTTTAAATATAAATTTACAGAAATTGATTGTACAAAATCGTGCTATAACCAACAACATAAATTCACTCTCTATTCAGAGTGTCCTATCAGAATCAATATTTTCGTTACAAATGTTTGTAAACACCTGGCTCGAATTAGAAACATCTCTCACCTTTGCACAAAACCAACAAATGCATATGTCCCTACTTGATAATGCAGAACTATTATCTAATCTCAATCAAATCTCTATCTACCTTTCTGAAAACTCAGACAACATGCTTTCTTTACCTTACCCTGTGCATCATAAAACCCTTCATCTTTACGAATCTATAATATTAATCCAAGCTTATCAAATTAATAACAAAATAACGTTCGTCTTCGAAATACATTGGTGCACAAAGACACTATTTACCAACTCATGCAATTGATACCGTTCCCGGTATACATTGATTCCAACTTATACCGTATGATCATTCCTACCTATAAAATCATACTCTTCAACCTTGCAACGTCAATACCCGTCGAACTGGACCACTGTAAATTGGTAACCACCGGTTCCTATTTTTGCACTGAGAAGTACCACTTTTCCGTTGTTAATAACTAGTTATGTGAGACCCAACTTTTGTCTTTTTCCTCCAACAAAACTTGTTCACCCTACCTGTTTAACTTACTAAAAGTTAAAATAGCCCAGATTGACGATTCCACCTGGTTGGTTACTACTCCACAAAAAGTAACTATTGACATTAAATGCTTAGACACCAGTTCAAGGAAGATAGTAACGAAAACGAATCTAATCCATCTCACACCGGATTGCACAGCGGTCATTGACCATGACACCTTGTTGTTCCAAATCAGAACCTCTTCTTCAAAACTTGTAAAGTTGCAAATACCCAATATTGATGCCTTGGATGCAAATAGTGCTAAACACACTAAAACAGCAAGTGTGGATCTAACACCGATCAACATTAAAGAGCTGATTAAAGACCAGTCACAGCTTGGGGGAATACAAAGGGCGCTTGAGCCTGCCAATGTGACGAACTTGCAATACATTTCTGTAACCACGATTATAATACTAAGTATGATTGTAATAATAATCTTAAGTTTGTTAGTGTATACCTATTGTAAACGCCAAGCCTTACAAGATAAATTCATGGCATATATAAAATCAAAAGTATTTAAAGACGATATTCCTAAACCTTTTGAGTTCTTAGAAATCAAAACGTGAAATTCAAATGCTTTGAATTGTCTTAAGAGGGGAGGAGTAATGTAACCACTTGACTATCAATTAAGTAATGTAAACTACTCAACCACTTAAGAACATATATGTCGCTTGTTGCCGCGAATTCTATATTTAGAATTCTCTGAACTGAAAAGAAGTGTTAAGAGTTGTGAAGCGTTGCGCAATATTGTGTAATTATGTGACGCCACTCAATCACGCCACCCGAAGATGGCAGAGGCTATAAATAGCCGTGCTTGTGTAATTTTAGTTTAGTTTATAGATGTGTGTCTTACAGAACGTTACTCTGTCCATATTTGTAACTCCTACATTAATTAAAACTTTTGTGTAGTAAAATAAATAAAGTTTTTTTCGTTAAGGCCACGATTGGCAACTTAACTCGCGTCTCAGATCCTTTCCGAAAAGCAAAGGAAATATTCTCAAATTGACAAGGAGGCATATGCAATTATTTTCGGAATTAAAAAGTTTCATCAATACTTATACGGGAATAAATTTACCTTGATTACAGACCATCGCCCCTTGACTCAAATTTTCCCTCCTACGAAAGAATTGGCTGTTTACAGCGCGATGCGTTATTCTTACAAGGATTTAGTTACGAAATTAGATATAGAAACATCAATTTGCACGCCAATGCAGACGGACTTTCGAGATTACCCATCCCAACGGATAGCAACAATGATGTAAGTGATGTAGTCGACATATTTAACTGCGATATGGCAGAAACACTACCCGTTACGGCCAAACAAATCGAACAAGAAACGAGAAAAGACCCAGAATTACGTAAAATCGTGAGCAGTTTACATACGGGGGAAAAGTTTACTAAACAAGACACATTTAAGTGAGACATACTCGAATTCACTCTCCAAGGAGACATATTGCTACGAGGAAGTAGAATTGTAATACCTAAATCTTTACGGAAGTACGTTCTTGACGAATTACATTCAGGTCATTTCGGAATAGTAAAAATAAAAAATTTGGCCAGAAGCATCTGCTGGCGGTCCGGGATAGATTATGACATTGAAGCTATGGTAAAAAGTTGTGAAGGTTGTAATCTATCATATAAATAAAGGAGAACGATCCAAACATGTGTGTCCGTCACGACAATTGCAGACGCGATGTCCCCCATTTGCGTTTGCACGAATTTCGCTGTCGCCTCGATTTCGTGACCGGGGCGGAGCCCCGAAGGCCCCTTTGGAGAGGAGCGGAGCCCCGAGCTCCCCTTGAAGAGGGACAGAGCCCCGAGAGCCCCCTTGAAGAGGGGCGAAGCCCCGATGGCCCCTTTGAGAGGGGCGAAGCCCCAAAGGCCTTCTTAGAGAGGGACCGAGTCCCGGCGGCCCCCTTGGAGAGCGGCGGATCCCCGGGGGCCCTCTTGGAAAGGGGCGAAGCCCCGACGGCCCCCTTAGAGAGGGGCGGGGCCCTGAGAGCCCCCTTGAAGAGGGGCGGAGCCCCGTGAGCCCCCTTGGAGAGGGGCGGAGCCCGGATGGCCCCTTGGAGAGGGGCGGAGCCCCAAGAGCGTTCTTGGAGAGGGGCGGAGCCCCGTGAGCCCCCTTGGAGAGGAGCGGATCCCCGACGGCCCCATTAGAGAGGGACAGAACCCCGTAAGCCCCCTTGGAGAGGGGCGGATCCCCGAGGGCCCCATTTTAAGCAATTATTCTCTCTTCAAATGATAACAGATCTCCTTTAGATCGTTAACATCAATTAAAACTTGCACGGGTGTTTATCTACAAATAACACCCGTTATATCAAAAAACTGTTTTAAAACGATGATACTGAAACTAACAATAATGGTTTTCAGTTGAAAACGTCTGTTACTGAAATATGACTACAAAAACCTGTGTAAACTGCAGGAGTCGTCTGTACCGCGTTCACTCCATTTGTTACACTGTGACAGGATTTTCATGTGCATTTTTTTAACGGTGTCAGTGACATTTAGTAACAAAATATTACTAAAGTCAAAATTATTGCTTGGTTAAAATTTATTTTGCATTCGTACTTACTTTATTTTTGTGTATAAAATAACACAAGTGTACATCAATGATAATACAATATTTATTTTGATGCTTAGGCCGTGTTCAGTAACTGAGCTACTTTAGATAATTTATAAAATGTCAATGTCTTATTTTGACATTAGTAACTTTTTGTAACTAAATATGCGTACACTGCTAAAAATATTCAATAGGACATTGAAACGACTTTTAATGGCGGATTTTAAAACAACCAATCAGAAACAGGACCAAAATTGACCACACTGTCATTAATATAGACACTGTACTGTGTACCTGTCAACACGTTAGTTCGTGGTGTGTATTTTTGTGATATTTGTGTGGTGTATTTCGTGTGATCTGCTGTTATCCATGTTGTCTCGAAATGGCAACCATTGTTCCTTTTTCGCCTTTTGTTGGCATGAAACCGGTGACACCAATAACTCGGCAGAAGCCATGAGATTAAGAATCGAAAAATCGATGTAAGATCGAGAATCGAACTGATCTAGAAAATTGGCGAAACTGGCGAAATGTTTAGCAGAAGTTTTTCAAATTTGGCATCTCGAGGCACATACGAAGACGTGCTGATAGTATGGGACTTTTTTGACCTGTTTTTTTAGATCATGTCGACAATTAGTAGTGCGATGGCTCCTCTTGGAGCCTTTCAACGGTTAATTGAAAGCAGTGAGCTTCCACCTCACCGCGTGAACGTTCCTCTTGGTTTAGAGGACGGGTATTTCCCTATTTCTTCCTCCACAAAAGAACCCTCTGCTTCCTGTCATGCGAAATGTTGTGTTTTCTGAGATTGTGTAACAGAACGGAATGGCCCTACGTAATAGGCCTAAAAATGGTGGTAAATTGAATAGGATAGCCGGCGCAATAGCGGGCTCAGCCCCGTTTATATAAAAATAACCCCAGTAAATGTGAAAACCATATATGGGAACCTAGTTCTTATCCCTTTCAAAGAACTCATTTAGATTTTGCCGGACCTTTCAAAGGATACAATTTTTTTCTAATTGATTCATTTTCAAAGTGGCCAGAAGTACATATAATGAAAAATATTACAGCCGAATCTACAATAAGTAAATGGAGAGAAATTTTTGCAATATTTAGTATACCAGAGGTCGTGGTTACAGATAACGGTACTACTTTTACAGGTCACAAATTCCAAAATTTCTTAGATCTAAATCATATAAAAGCAAAAACCACAGCCCCATACAATCCATCAACAAATGGTCAGGTAGAAAGATTCGTCCAAACAATAAAGCAAAAATTCAAATCATTAATACACGAAGGTCAAAATGTACTTACATACAGCCCTGCAAACCATTTTATTTCAATATCGCATTATGCCACACCAGGGCACTGCGGTATTTCCATCAATAAAATTATTTTTTCTATAGCACATGTTAAAGTGTGCTTTTATCAACTCAAAACAAAAGGTCAATTTTTACTTTAACAGCAAGGGTAGATAAAGTAGCACTTTAACATCAAGGATAGATAAAGTAATTTAATTTTCTAACTTTTGTTTAAATTAAATATGACAGCTTCCTATTATCGTAGCAACCCAATCTAGCTACTGACATTTTGAAATGTGATTGACTGTCATTATTTTCTTTTGAAATTGTTAAAGTTCTTGCTATAGAAAAAAATATTGTATTATACACGACGATAAAGTTATTTCTATCCACTCTTGAATCATTAACGTCTCGACTTCGTCTCGACGTTAAACGATTCACTCGTGGATAAAATTTAACTTTATCGTCTTGTATAATAAATTACTATTAACAGAAATATTAGATCGCGTTTGGATTTGCTACGCTATGCAGACAAAACAAATACAGAAGAGGTAAACAAAAACATCAAAGTTAAAGAATTTAAAGAAGGAGAAAGGGTAGCTGCTAGGAACTAATTGGAAAATCAAAAATGAAAACTCGGCATTATCTTACGAAGAAGGGGAAAACTGCATTACGATATTCAATTGGACAACGGTAAAACATGGAAAAGACATCTAAACCAAATTAGAGGAAACTCTGTACCATTAAAAATACAGACTCTAAATTGGATTTTAATTAGCCAATAGAACACACCGGTCACCGTAAAAATAATGCTCCTGCTGTAATGACTCCCAAGCTCAATTGATTCCTGCTGAGACCCCTGAAGCAAGGCACGTGGTACCGACTGCACCACAGTTACCAAGGTCGAGACGAATTACACGTATTCCTATTCGTTTTAGAGAAGAATTGTAGACATACTTGTAATATGTATATAGATGCTTAAGTGATTTATTTTTCTTCTTAAAAATGTATTTCAATGTTATAAAATATTTAAGGGAAGGAGGTGTTATGCGTTAGTTTTAGTTTCTTAGAATATTATACAGTTACATTGTAAGGTGGTGCTTGGCAACAGGACGAGGGAACACGGGAGTGATTAACTTCAGAGGGCACTCTCGATCAACCATGAAAAATGAAATAAAGTTTGTAATAAGCTACGAGTGTATGCTTATTTCTACAACCTACAAATAAAACAGTTCAAAATTTTATTATCTTGATTCTTAAAAATGGTCAAACTTTTTCAAGATTTATTTTGCTTTGTTTACAATTTTTAGGTCAGTTTCCGTATACTATGGCCCCTTTCGTAAATATGTTGAGCAATACATAAATAAAGGCGCCAAAATGTTGCTCCCATAGAAGCACTAAGTGGTGTAATTACGCTAATGGACGTGGGTAGCCTTTGGAGAAAACTATTCTGGATGTAAAACGGCTTAATGCTCCAATATCCAGAGGAGGTACTGACTTATCGAAACCAGCTAAAATGAAATGTATAAGAACAAATTGCCAGCAAATGCTTCACTGCAGATCTTACCATAAAAGTCAACCATATGGCGTTTTTCCGTAACTCCATTTGACTAAGGATTAGAAAAAAATAACAAAGATGTGGCTACCACCAAATCTCAAATCCTTAGTAAGACGGGATGCAATGTCTCCAAAGATTTCAAATAGTTTCTTTTTACGAATTCTGCCGGAATTTGTTCAATTGAAACACAAAAGAAAACTGATAAGTTGTTTTACCGCCTCAGTGGTACAAAATATTACTAGAAAAGTTTACCGTAGAAGAAAGTTCCTGAGTGACCGCGCTAGGACTTAAGGCGGCAATACAATAAATTGGCGAAATAGAAAACCGCAGTGAAGTAATCCATTGTTTTTCGACTTTTTGTAGGAGGTGGGGCGACATGTAAACGTCAACCGACGTCAAAATAACCTACAAAAGGTGGTTAAAATGTTGTAAATTTACGATTTCAAATAAAACATAGTGTACACCTTAGTCTCGGCAAAATTCTAAGTAGGACTAAGGTACCTGGTACTCTGCATGCCTAGACCTTGTCCATGGGGTTGGCAAAAAGGGCCTATGAAGGCCTACTTGCTAGGTATGAGTCTCCTCACAAATACTACTAATACTACTAGTGTACACCTCGGCACTGAAGTTCCTGTTTATTCCTCATGTTGTTTATTTGCCTTGGCCCTACGGGCCTCGGCAACTAAATCCGCATTTGTCATAAAAAGTTAAACTTCAGTGTATACAAACTACTATTATATACCAAGGCACTGAAGTTTACCTTTTAATAAACCACATGAGGGATAAAAACGAACTTCAGTGTCGATGAGCACATTATGTTTTTTTATATCGAGAAATTGTAAAATTAATTTTTTGAACCAAGTTTGTTGGTTATGTTAACGTTTTCTGTCACCAATCTGTCACTCTGCAAAAAGTCATAAAACAATGTATTACTTCACCGCGGATTTCTCACATTTAATGACGATTTCAATGTTCCTCGCTACCACTTTAAAAACATAACACCTGAAAATCACAAGTGTACAATTCAAATGAAAACCTTGGTCTTGCACTATACCCCTTATTAATTTTTAATTCGTGTACAATACATATAAAATATTAAGCACACTTCACATAATAGAGATAATATGCATAATTATTTACATTATTGTAATTGATAACATAACTACACTTTAAAAACTCATCTGTGAAGTAAATAGTAATAAATTACTATTTTGTATTAAGTGCGCGAAATGAGTGTTTTTTTTATGGCGCGTGAGAATGTCAATTTTCGTCGAGACCGTTAGGTCGAGGCAGAAAAGTCATTCAAACGCGCCATAAAAACACGAATTTTGCCACGAAATACAAACAACGTTTTTTCTACAGCCGTCAAAAAAAGAATAAAAGAACAATTATTGATTTTGTTTCTGTAATTCTAGAAATAAAATACGAACATTAATTTGCTAACATAATATGTAGTCACCTAATGTGTTGTAACGTTGTAACTAAGGAAATGGTGTAATTAGCCGTGAAGAAATATTATTTATCTGCTAGCAACATGATATTGTACATTTTCGTCATAGAAACAAAATATGAAAAGCTACTCATAACTCCCAAGGGACTTGTCAAATTATTTCTCCCTCAAACTCATGGTAACAATGCAACTACAATTAACGTCTTAGCAACCATACAATGAAGCAATTCTTGATGTTACTTACATATTCTAATTTTAAATGTCATTATGACATTTTGAAATTTCATACTATTTTTACGAATATGCTAGTAGATAAAATATTGTATCCACCACGGGAGATATTCATGTTCTTTACCTTCGGTTGACTTGTCACATGTCAACCTCAGGGAAAAAACATATCCATATCTCCCTTAATGCATAAACATCTATTATCTACTAGCAACATGATATTGTACATTTTCGTCATAGAAACAAAATATGAAAAGCTACTCATAACTCCCAAGGGACTTGTCAAATTATTTCTCCCTCAAAATCATGGTAACAATGCAACTACAATTAACGTCTTAGCAACCATACAATGAGGCAATCCTTGATGTTACTTACATATTCTAATTTTAAATGGCATTATGACATTTCGAAATTTCATACTATTTTTACGAATATGCTAGTAGATAAAATATTGTATGCACCACGGGAGATATTCATGTTCTTTACCTTCGGGCCAGAGGCCCTCGGTCTGTAACACATGTCAACCTTAGGGAAAAAACATATTCATATCTCCCTTAATGCATAAATATCTATTATTTACTAGCAACGTGATATTGTACATTTTCGTCATAGAAACAAAATATGAAAAGCTACTCATAACTCCCAAGGGACTTGTCAAATTATTTCTCCCTCAAAATCATGGTAACAATGCAACTACAATTAACGTCTTAGCAACCATACAATGAGGCAATCCTTGATGTTACTTACATATTCTAATTTTAAATGGCATTATGACATTTCGAAATTTCATACTATTTTACGAATATGCTAGTAGATAAAATATTGTATGCACCACGGGAGATATTCATGTTCTTTACCTTCGGGCCAGAGGCCCTCGGTCTGTAACACATGTCAACCTTAGGGAAAAAAACATATTCATATCTCCCTTAATGCATAAATATCTATTATTTACTAGCAACGTGATATTGTACATTTTCGTCATAGAAACAAAATATGAAAAGCTACTCATAACTCCCAAGGGACCTGTCAAATTTTTTCTCCCTCAAACTCTTGGTAACAATGCAACTACAATTAACGTCTTAGCAACCATACAATGAGGCAATCCTTGATGTTACTTACATATTCTAATTTTAAATGGCATTATGACATTCGAAATTTCATACTATTTTTACGAATATGCTAGTAGATAAAATATTGTATGCACCACGGAGATATTCATGTTCTTTACCTTCGGGCCAGAGGCCCTCGGTCTGTAACACATGTCAACCTTAGGGAAAAAACATATTCATATCTCCCTTAATGCATAAATATCTATTATTTACTAGCAACATGATATTGTACATTTTCGTCATAGAAACAAAATATGAAAAGCTACTCATAACTCCCAAGGGACTTGTGAAATTATTTCTCCCTCAAAATCATGGTAACAATGCAACTACAATTAACGTCTTAGCAACCATACAATGAGGCAATCCTTGATGTTACTTACATATTCTAATTTTAAATGGCATTATGACATTTCGAAATTTCATACCATTTTTACGAATATGCTAGTAGATAAAATATTGTATGCACCACGGGAGATATTCATGTTCTTTACCTTCGGGCCAGAGGCCCTCGGTAGTAGTAGTAGTAGTAGTAGTATTTATTCATCATAATATACACCGTGGTGCTTAGATATGTCACAATTCCAGTTATATAAAATATAAAAATAAAAAAAATACAATGCATTTACAGAAATAGTCATCTACAGAAAAATACAGTAACAACAAAAATACTAAAGTCAATAAAACAAGACGGTCTTAATTTTCAACAAATCTGAAATCGGAAAGTTCATAGTAGACATTGGCCAGAAGATGTTTTTTAAGCTTAACTTTGAAGAGTTTGGTTGGGGCATTTTTTTTTTTATTTTTTTTTTATTTTTTTTTAGTAGTAGTAGTATTTATTCATCATAATATACACCGTGGTGCTTAGATATGTCACAATTCCAGTTATATAAAAATATAAAAATAAAAAAAATACAATGCATTTACAGAAATAGTCATCTACAGAAAAATACAGTAACAACAAAAATACTAAAGTCAATAAAACACATGTCAACCTTAGGGAAAAAACATATTCATATCTCCCTTAATGCATAAATATCTATTATTTACTAGCAACGTGATATTGTACATTTTCGTCATAGAAACAAAATATGAAAAGCTAGGTACTCATAACTCCCAAGGGACTTGTCAAATTATTTCTCCCTCAAAATCATGGTAACAATGCAACTACAATTAACGTCTTAGCAACCATACAATGAGGCAATCCTTGATGTTACTTACATATTCTAATTTTAAATGGCATTATGACATTTCGAAATTTCATACTATTTTACGAATATGCTAGTAGATAAAATATTGTATGCACCACGGGAGATATTCATGTTCTTTACCTTCGGGCCAGAGGCCCTCGGTCTGTAACACATGTCAACCTTAGGGAAAAAACATATTCATATCTCCCTTAATGCATAAATATCTATTATTTACTAGCAACGTGATATTGTACATTTTCGTCATAGAAACAAAATATGAAAAGCTACTCATAACTCCCAAGGGACCTGTCAAATTTTTTCTCCCTCAAACTCTTGGTAACCATGCAACTATAGGCCATGTCTTGGCAACCATCCATTGAGGCAACCCTTGATGTTACTTAAATATTCTAATTTTAAATGTCATTCTGACATTTTGAAATTTAATGCTATTGTTACTAATATGCTAGTAAATAAAATATTGTATGCACCACGGGAGATATTTATGTTTTTTATCCTCGGTTGACTTACAGACCTCGGGCCAGAGGCCCTCGGTCTGTAACACATGTTAACCTCAGGGAAAAAACATATTGATATCTCCCTTAATACCATAAATATCTATTTTTCACGTGTTAAAAAAAGTTAAACTTCGTGTATCTATAGCGATGCATAAATGTCACGTTTTTTTTGACGGCTGTAGAAAAATGCGTTTTAAGTAAACTTTTAATCGTACCACGAAATTCACTGTAATTTAGGGTTCGAGTCGATATTGGTAGATGATTAAAAAAATTGAGTATGGAGTAATTTGTTCCGTTTTGGCTTCTTTTAATTTTATGAAAATCGGTACATACGTTTTTATTATTCCTTGTTTCATATTGGCGTGCGGGATAATTGTAAGAATCTTGATGATCTTTACTAATGTTACGTTTATTTTGACATTTTTGGCTGTATTTACTAACGGTAGATCTAATGATGTACATTATCTATAATTTTTCCTAAATGCTAGGTAAATTTAAAAGGATATTGGTAATTTTATCTGCCACGGTTAACGTTGAGGTCAGTTGCAGGTATGCGCGTATGCCTTTGATTTGGATTGACGCATTCTCCTTGCTCGAGTTGTGTGACCTTTCCTGGTTTTTAAATGTTAAATGAGGGTATACCGTCGTTCTCTTCGAATACCCTGGACCGACCACATCACCAACGTGAAAGTGCTTCGCCGAATTGGAAAAGCGAAACAAATCACACTCATATAATGAGGAAGGATAAGTACCGTTTACTGAAATTGATAATCCAGAGAAAGGTGGACAGCAAGAGAGGACCTGGAAGAAAAGAAGAAGACTTCTTGGCTACATAACTTATGCCAGTGGTTCAGTTTTATATCAGTTCAGCTATTCGGAACTCTTTTAAACATAGGACATTGCACAATAGCACTAACAAAAGACACACATGTTTTAAAAGTAATACTCGTAATATTACGTGAAATAAAGGCAATATAAATCAATAATCATTATTATAGAAAAACATTAAGGTGCCTATGTAAGTACCTAACAATGCAGGTGCATAAATAGATCTTACATTCTTTCCAATCCTGTAACTCCCATCAGGAGCATGGGGCCTTTACACCACCTCGCCATCTGACTCTATTTTGTGCTCGTGTTCTAAAATGATTCTAATTTCAGTTTTTCCCTTTTACTTTTTGCATGACTGTTCATCTCCATGATGTCTTGGGATGGCCTCGCTTTGTTTTGTCTTGGGGTTCAAGTACAGTGCTTGCCTTTCTATATGGTTTTAGTTTTTTCTCAGGATATATGCCCGATACAATTCCATTTGCGGCGTTTAAGATCCTTATCTATCTATTGGTGTATGACCTGCCCTGTCTCATAGATCCTTGCTGGAAATTATATCAGTATGTATTAGTATGTTTCTTATGCATCTTTTTATGAAGCACTGTATTTTATGGGTTCGCAGTATCCAGCTGGATTCGCAGCCGTACAGCAGTACAGCATTAGAATTAAATATTCTGATTTCCAGATCCTTAGAAATTTTCGACGATCTCCATATATTTTTGTACTGAAAGAAAGGCTCATTTTGCTTTATTAATTCTTTGATTGATATATAGGTTTGGTCGTCCCTCTGCAGTGAGCATGCTTTCTAGATAGCAAAATTGGTCTAGAACTTCTATTTTATGGTTACGGTTATGTGTTTACGTTGTTCGTTTATTCCAATTCTTAATTATTTCGTTCGAGTTTGTTTTTCATATTTTGAAAGCTTTGGCTCAAATCCCATTCTGTGTCCTTCTATTACTTTTTTAAAATTATTTTACCCATCACACAAAGGAAAAGAATTGGCGATAATAAGCATCCTTGCCGTACTTCGGTTTCAAATTTTATTTCTTCTGTTAGATTCCCTTGGTGAATAATGTTGCATATGAAGTCCTCATAACTTTCTATTATGATTTTTGTCAGTTGTTCTGGGGTCGCTTTGGCTCGTACTGCTTTCCATATACTTTCTCTATTAATGCGATCCAGAACCTTTCGGAAGTCTATAAGTATAGTAAATATAGGCCGGCTGGATATTCGGAAATGTGTTCAATGATAATTCGGATTGTATTTATCTGATCTATGCATGATCTGTAACTCCGAAATTCAGCTTGTTTTGTTCGTAACTGCGTTTCTATCCAAACTTTAACGTAATCTAATATTATTTTGCTGAGAATCTTTGATGGTACCGATAACAATTTAATAACTCGCGAGTTTATGACTTTTTTCTACAGCCGTCATAAAAACGTGACATTTAGATAAGCGAAGTTTAACTTTTTTTAACACGTGAAAAAATAATATTTCTTCACGGCTAGCAGTGAAAAAACGGTTAGGTTACAACACATTAGGTGACTACATATTATGTTAGCAAATTAATGTTCGTATTTTATTTCTAGAATTTACAGAAACAAAATCAATAATTATTCTTTTATTCTTTTTTTGACGGCTGTAGAAAAAACGTTGTTTGTATTTCGTGGCAAAATTCGTGTTTTTATGGCGCGTTTGAATGACTTTTCTGCCTCGACCTAACGGTCTCGGCGAAAATTGACATTCTCACGCGCCATAAAAAACACTCATTTCGCGCATATAATACAAAAATTGCTATTTCAATTTCATTTTCTAACGGAAGGTCTATATCTATTCTTTGTTAAGCATTATGTCCATTTCTTATTTCGTGGTCGTTTTCTACGAGGGCTATTTTTACTTCCTTTTACAATAAAGGAAGTATTGGATTCACCCCAAAAATTCGAAATTGAGTTTTCAACAGATCTTCACGTTTTAGAGTCTCCTGATCCCGACAAAACATTTTTTTTTCATTGGTCTGTCTGTCTGTGTGTCTGTCTGTCTGTATGTCTGTGTGTGTGTCGGTCTGTGAACAGAATATCTCAAAAACGAAACGAGGTATGGCGTTGAAACTTCATATGTAAGTTTTGTGTACTATGTAGATGCGACACCACGCTTTTGAAGAAAATCGCATAACCGGAAGTAGGTGTTTACTCTTGTGATTTTTCGATTTTTTCAAAAACGATTTTTTTCCAACTTTATATTTATATTAAATTTTTAATGTGTATTGTTGTGACATAGGTGATTTCCCACTTGAATACTTCTAAAATGGGTTTCTTTTTTTTCTATTTTTTATTAACTCCTATTTTAAATACAACACGCGGTATATTATTACATTTTTGAATTCAGCTTAAAATTCTAGAAACAATTTGTCTCTTCAACTAACTCTCTATTTTGTACCGTTTTTGTAGAATTTGCAATATTACTATCCTAGGTTTTCCCCCTCCGCGAAGGTGAGCGTCGGCTCCTATAAGCGAAAACGTGACCTAAAATTGGGCTTTTTCGGTTTGTCAAAACTAACTATGAGAAAACCCAATAAATTAAAAAAGTGGTTCATATAGAAGTTGTAGAGCGTTAAATTCTACGTAAAATGAATACCAATATGATATATTTTGATTCAGTTATACCTATACGGCTTTTTGTCACAGTTGCAATATTTTGTGAACAAAAAAGGATACCTCAAAATAATTTTATTGTACAATAAAATAATAACAAAAAAAACTGAACTTTGTAACACTTATGGTGTTGCACCCTGTATGATTCATTGGTTCAAACGCGCACATTTTGAAGAAAACGTCGGTTCGCTTTCTTGTTCACTACCCTCGATTGGGTCGTCGTCTTCTTCCTCATTCAACAAGAGCATCTGCTCATCGAGCTCATCGTCGTCTCCAACAGTGTCATCCAAATCTACTTTGCACAAATTGCGGAACATTTTATTCCTGCTTTTCTGCAACTATAAGCAGCTTTGGTGCATTTGCAGGATATATTTAACAAAAGTAACTGTGGAGCAGGTTCCAAGGTAGTGAGAACAGGAGCCAGGCCATACTTGGTTGTTTGCTAACCGCATCTGTACCTGCAGGTACACCCTGAAGCAATGTGGGCGGGCTGCTTCCAGCGTTGGAGGTAGAGAAGCCAGATTGAAGTTCGTTTTCAATAAAGATTTTGCAAATAGGTGGAAACGTAACTCATTCAAGGTATCACCTGTTTTACCTCCATAGCGTGCTACGAAGAACTTTTGTCCGGCATCAACGATAATTTCCGGGTTTGCGTCTTTGTTCATACAGACATCACTCACTTTCGAGAGATGTTCATTTTGCACAGCCAGCCTGACAAACTTCTTCTTTCCTTGCCTGTAAAGTGATGAAGTGGTATCACAACCACTAAAGGTGTGAGGAAATAGCAGAGCGGTTTTTACTTTTTCTGAATGTCGGAAACTGTTGACTGAATATATGCTCATTGGTATTTTTCCTTTTCCGGGTTTTAGGTATCAACAATCCCTTCATACAAGACTGATGGTATCTCCAATCACTGGCAATCATGTAATTCACAGGTGTTAATCGGGAACTTTCTTCTTCTCCCCACTGGTCACCTTTGCTACCTGCTAGACTACTTATACGATCTTGTTATTGAAGTTTATTGTCGTTACAACACTAACGATTTCTCGTTTTCCGTGAGGGTTCTTTTTTTGTTTGATGATAAAATGTTCAGAGGTATCCTCGGCACAAAACAAACATTGATTTTTGAAATCGAAAACTGGATTATTTGATGGCACCTCCCGTGATCCGCTCTCACTGGCTTTCATAACTGCAGTTACATTTTTCTGTCCAGTGTAAGATTTTTAACATGCTACATGAATTTTTACAGTATCACGTTTTTAAAAGAAACTATGCTTTTATCGCCTCTTTTCTTGCTGCACTCAATCAATATTTTGATTCATCTTGCTTTCACAGTCAATGTTTCACCCTCCAGTATCCTCTCTTCACATACTGTACACAAATCTGTCATGTTGTATGCACGGTAACAAATAATGATCACCATAGACACACACACACCAAGAAACCACAAGCACGGGAAAATATATTGACAGTAAAAAGCCGTTAAGTTCACTAACGCGTACTGAAACTAAATGGTCACTGACTTGAATCAGTGTTCAGAAGGAAGGCAACAAGAGAGGGTAAACAAAGGGGTGGAAAAAGAGTTGAGGGAAAGGGTTCTGGTTCGCTGCACATAAAAGCAGGTGGCCTAACAAAAGAATCTGTCCCCTCCTTAGAATCTAATGAAACTTTACAATCATCTCTCCCAGTAAATATTTTTCTTTATAAATGTTATTTTTAACCTTTCAATGTACAATCAGTTTACTGGAGAAAATATTTGTGAGATAACGCGTATTTTTTCAACTTTTTTTGGTAAGTTGACAAAATAGTGCTACTTCGACAAAAGCCCGTACAGGTATAACAGGAACAAAATATATCATATTGGTACTCATTTTACGCAGAATTTAACGCTCTATAACTTTTATATAAACCAGTTTTTTTGATTTATTGTGTTTTTTCTTAGTTATCTTTAAAAAACCGAAAAACGCCCAATTTTAGGTTACGTTTTCGCTTCTAAGAGCCGACGCTGACCTCTGCGGAGGGCGAAAACCTAGGATAGTAATAATGGGAGATAACTTAAGTGATAAAACCTTCATCATGAATTATTTCCGAATTGTCTTATTTTTTTACTCCCCAGCAACTGGCCTAAATAGGCCAGGAGATAAGTCGTTTAAAATGGCTGTTAGCGGGAGCAATTCCGGACAAGCTGGAATTAATTTTAATCTGTTTGATTTCGTGTTACAAAATGTCTCTTAAAATTGCACCCCCTAGAATGCCCGGATTTGGACGCCATCTTGAAAAAAAGGGCAACAAATTTTATTTTTTTTCATTATTTTTAAATATCTCGGTTAGTATCAACTTTAGAGTAAAATATATCATTATCAAAATTGAAGGAGAGTAAATTCTCTACAAGAAATGTTTTATACATTTTTCTCGTGCGACTACCTGTTTCGAGATTTTAGGCGTCGAGAGCTGGATATTCTAAGGGCATTTGCTATTTTCTTTATTTCAGACATTCTTGAAAACATTAATATGCTTTTATAAATCGTCAATATAGTTTCTGTGGCAATTAAAAATAAGACCAGTACAAGTACTTCTGGTAAAATTAGAAAAAGTCCATCTAAAAGGTCTGAGAAACAGTTAGAAGATTACTTTCAATACGAACTAGCTCCTTATCCACTTTCACTCTTCGATGAGATAGGCATGCGTAAAACTAAAAAATCAGCCTTGTACGATGCGGTTGTACTCATTGAAAACCAACTAAACTCTGAAAATACTTTTTATGTGATAGACGTAGGATTTCTACTCCACAAAATAGTCTGGCATCAACAAGTATCTTATTGTGCGATTTTGAATAAATACGTCGAGTATATGTAGCAAGACTTTACTCAACGAATGCAGTAATAGTTTTCGATGGATACTCGGAGGATGCTGCAGCAAAAATCACCAAGACTGCTGAACGACTTCGCCGATTGAAGATTGGTTCATCAGCGGAAATACATTTTTATGAAAAAATGATAACAACTGTATCCCAGGGGAAATTCTTGTCAAATGAGAGGAATAAATGTCGAATAATGTCGGTGATGTGTAAACGATTAACGAACGAAGGTTTCAGAGTCAAGCAGGTTGCCGAAGACTGCAATTGCAACACTGCAATTGAAGAATAAAATCACTAGAAATCGGTAATTATAATAGGGAAAAAACAGTGATTTATTACCGCCTTGAATCAGTCTCGCTCTAATATTTATTTTCTGAGGCCCGGACAAAGGAAAGATTCGGAGCCGGATGCATGCACCCCATAATATAAATTTGGATGCTTCAATTAGAAACAACATTTTATTTCTACACGCATTTAGTGGCTGCGATACTGTTTCCGCACTATATAGGCAGGGGAAAATGAAGTTCGTTAAACTTCTACAGAAAGAGATAGACTTACAAAAAGTTGTTCAAATTTTCAAAGACCCATACGCGTCCCCAGAGGAGATAGATAAAGTGGGAGAACATTTTCTTCTTCTTCTGTATGAATCAAAACACTGTGAATCATTGAACAAATATAGATATCACTGTTTCGTACAATCTATTAACAAAAGTTTACCAAATCTAGCATCGTTACCACCAACCAAAGACGCAGCTCGGTTGCACTCGTTCCGTACTTACAACCAAATTCAGCTATGGTATGGAAACGAAAAATCAGCTTTAGCCTGGGGAGGAAGACATTCAAAGGGTGGGTTAATGCCCATTCCCACTGTATAAGACGCAGCTTCTCAAGAATTACTGAAACTCATTTCTTGTAAATGCACCAAAGGTTGTAATGTAACTTGTAGATGTCGCAAAATAGGTTTGCATTGCTCAGTAACGTGTGGTTTCTGCTAGGTCAAATCTTGTTTAAATACTGTGGACGTGGTCGAATTAGACGATGCGACGACGAGGACTTGCATATCGATATAGAACAATAAATAGAACATTCCGAAGATTATGAGCAAATCCGGAATATGAGATGGATTTTAAAAGTCAGGGTGATATTAATAATTACGATATATTGAACAACCACCAACATCAAAAAGGCAAAAAATAAATGATGAGCCGTCAACTTTAAAGGAAATTTGAAGTTAGTAAAGTTTGCATAGTGGATTAGGCCTATTGGGGATACCACTTAAAAAAACGCGCCGAGTACTCTACCTCTAGGTGGCGTGGAAGCGAGTACAAAGTAAGCAACATAATTTCTTTACATGAGAAATCGTATATATCGTAGTACGAACAAGGAATTTTTGTCGCATCGAACGTCAATGACAAAAATTCAGGGAACATTTTTTGTAGAGAATTTGCTCTTCTTTAATTTTGATAACTACGTATTTTGCTCAAAAGTTGATATTAATCGAGATATTCACTAATATTAGAAAAAATATAAAAATTTTGACCTTTTTTTAAGCATAGCGGTTTAATCCGGGCCTGTCAAGGAGTGCAAAATTAATATATATTTCCTGAGTCTCAGCAAAACATTATTAAAATTTATTCCAGCTTGTCCGGAATTGGTCCCGCTATTAATGTACTTGTTGATTGACCTATAATTATAAGATCACTGTAAAAGGAAGTTGTGTGAATGTATCACACCAGATTTTTTCAACCTCGGATTCGGTAGGAATAAAAAACAAAACTGAATATGAAACATTTATTGTATAGAAAATGTAGGTACATCCCCATGCTACATTTCTACATAATCGCCATTTCTATAAAGGCACTTGTCATACAGTGGAACAAGTTTGTGTATATGCCCTCTTCAAAGAAGGTTGTCGCCTGGTCACTCAGCCAACTGTTCACGTTGATTTTTAGCTTCTTTAAACTTTTTGCATCATTCTCCCACACAGCTGTCGCTTATAAACTGTACTCTCTCGACGATGAATTTCGACTGTAGTATGCCCGCCCTTTGTGCTTAAGACTTAATCCAGAAGAAAGAAAATTAATGCTTTTAAGGTGCGCAGTTCAGACTCGGCGGGCTCAGTACCTACTCAGTAATTCGCTTTCTACTGGCTGAAGATATAGACTCAGAAAGGACAAAATTTTGTCAAAATTTATCATCAGACGAGTAGGTGCAGTTTGCGAGCGACGGCTTTTTGCGAGAACGATGCAGAAAGTTTAAAGAAGAAGCTAAAAGCTAACATGAACAGATGACTAAATGACCAGGTGGCAACCTTCTTTGAAGAGGGCATATACACAAACTTGTGCCACTGTATGACAAGTAGCTTAATTGAAATGGCGATTATGTAGAAATATAACCGTATTTATTTTCGATTGGTTTGTTGGATGTATTATGACGTGTCTTTGATAATTTTCTTGTTATCTGGTAAGCTGTTTTCATATCTTTTCATTCTACAGCTTCTTCAGGTTTTTCTGCATTATTTTCTATCCATCTTCTTTTGTTTCTTTTTGCACTTTTCTTTATTTCACTTCTCAATTCTTTGTATTGTCTTCTTAGTTCTTCTTGCTTTGCTGGAATATTTTCTTTTAATAGTCGTCCTTTTTCATTTATTTTCTATTTTTTCCACATCTCTTTGGTTATCCATTGATAATTTCGTTTTGGTGCAAGTTCCAATATTTCTTTACTCGTCTCGTTGAAACTGTCTTTTATTATTGCTTATTCCTCATTAATTTGTTACATTAAGAAACATTTTATTATTTTATTCTAATAAAAACCATTAAAATACATAACAGTAAACGAGCAACGCCTAATCAACATTTTTCGTTGGTGCGTTTGCTTGAGCAAATGTGGAAAAGATATTTCATATGTTTTTTTAGTAGATATATTTACTTTCAATTGAAAGCAACGCCAACGCGAATAATCGTTTCTGGCCGATAGTACTGCGCAGGTAATTTTTGATTAACTTTAAAAAGGCACATCCTGCAGAAGCTACAGCTACAGCCTTATTTGTAGTAACCACGAAAAAACTTACTCCTATGTGTAATTTTGTATGGCAGTTGGCTGTCTAATTCTATGAAATGAGGCAATGCCCATAACTCCATTACATTTTTAAGGGCTTTATTACGTTTCTAATTGTTTTTTATAGGAATAGCTGTGGCCCCCCGGTCCTCTTTGGGTCGTGTTCAGTCGCACACCGGTAGTTACGCCACTGGTGCTACCAATAAAATCAGAATCGCAATGTTAATAGCCAGAGTTCGAAATAGATATAAATAGGGCATAAAAAGAAAAAAAGATTGCTGTTGAAGTACTTATCATTTTAATATAAAGTTTTTCTCTGAATGATGTCATTTTTGGCAGTGGTCCATTATGATATGTTTTATCGGACTTTTTCCACTGTCTAGGGTGTTTATCACACGACGTTTCGGGAGTTTTTGATCAACTCCCGTCTTCAGGTGTTCCTGGTTAGTCCTGAGAAAGACTGATACTGTACGCTGCGCTGGTACCTTAGTGGTAAGAGTGACAACCTAGTAATTGCAGCGATCAGTGGTCCCGGGTTCAAATCCCGGGGTAGGCACAAGTGTACCTAAAAACACTTTAAAATATTTTATTTCATGGAATAACAAACCACCGCTTTTAAAAAAAAACACTTCGAGCACTGCTGAAATAGGAAATAACATACGAAAAAGCGAGAATTGCAGAAGAAAATTAAATATGCAAAAGGATTGAGTTTAGGGGTAGGAAATGAAATAGAAAAAAGTTCACCAAAATGAGTAAAAATACAGAGATCTGTAGGGGGATTTATTAAAAAATTTAAATTATTACATTTAGAAATTTTGAGCTCTATGTATAGCTTTAATGCCCAGAGAATAGAAAGAAAAATACTTGAAAATTTAACGTAATTACGTATAGAATTTTGATGTATTGAATTTTATTTTTTTAATCTGATTTCATTTCATACCCTTGCATTTTTTATGTCAATTCTTGTATCAACAATAATTGGATTCTTATTTTCCAAACTTATTAAAAAGCTCATTAAAAATGTTTCTCAAAAATATATGTGGCGATTGGTATTTCAACACAGAACTTTTAAGCTTTCTAATTATGGGGCATTCGATTTGAAAAAATTGCTTTGCCACATTTTTTTGAGTCACCCTGTATAAACAAAAATATTTTAGTAATAAGGACGATCTGTGTATCTACAACTTATATATAAGCGGTTTTATATAACTTTCAGTTTTAGAAATAACTTTCACCCCCGTCACGTTGCCGGACCCTGCAAATAAATAATAAATTTTATTAATTCTTTATTCGTCAAGTTATCACATTATGTATAATTCCAAATAAAGTTGTATAAATAGTAAATATTTAACTGTAGTTTTTAATAAATGACAACATATACAAATATTACTATAAAAAACTATTAAACATTATAGATACAGTGTAAAAAAGCTATCTTTAATTAATGTAGTTCTGAATACGTTACTCAACATAATTATTACAAATATAAAGTGTTGTTTAGTTAATAACGAAAAATAAAACTTCAAATGTCTTTGAAATGCAACAATTTCAAGAACAAGGATTCCGCATTTGTTAGAAGCAAACGCGCCTGCGCCCCGTAACAATACGGCGATAATGTTACACTTCTGTCTTTTATAATAAATACAACAAATCCGACTTCTCAACAAAGATTGCTACCCTAAAATTAATTTTAACAAAAGGAACATAAAGTTAGTTAAGTTCATGCGCTTCTGCGTTCCAGAATGTTCTGGAAAATCGAATTTGCGGCTTTACTGTACGAACGCGAACGTTCGACACTTTTCGACAAGCCTTCGGGAAATCGAAGCGCGGAGTATATAAGCTCCTGCTTTGGCGCGAACTCGGTTTAGTTTAAATATTGAACCTGGTGCGAAATAGTGCGCGTTAAGAGTGATATGAACGAGTTTCAAAGATGGCCTCAGTGCCAGCTATTGGAATCGACTTGGGCACCACCTGTTCCTGCGTAGCTGTGTGGCGAAACGGAAAAGTGGAAATCATCGCCAACGACCAAGGAGACCGCACCACCCCCAGCTATGTGGCTTTTACGGACGTCGAGCGCCTCATCGGAAGCGCCGCGCAGAACCAAACGGCCATGAACCCCAAGAACACCGTCTTCGACTGCAAGCGACTTATCGGGCGGAAATTCGACGATTCAAAAATTCAGGGTGATTTGAAGTATTGGCCGTTTGAAGTAGTCAGCGACAGAGGCAATCCCAAAATACAAGTGTATTACAAAGGTGACCCAAAAATAATTTCTCCTGAAGAAATTAGTTCGATGGTTCTTGGCAAAATGAAGGAAACTGCCGAAGCATTCTTGGGTTTCCCTATAAAGGACGCTGTAATTACTGTCCCTGCTTATTTTAACGATTCACAGCGGCAAGCCACTAAAGATGCTGGAGTTATCGCTGGACTTAACGTTCTGAGAATCATCAATGAGCCAACAGCAGCTGCCCTAGCTTATGGATTAGATAAGAATCTCAAAGGCGAGCGGAGTGTTCTCATTTTTGACTTAGGTGGAGGCACATTAGACGTATCCATCCTTACAATCGACGAGGGATCACTTTTTGAAGTTAGAGCCACTGCTGGAGATACCCACCTTGGTGGAGAAGACTTTGATAATAGACTCGTTAGCTACCTTGCTGAAGAGTTCAAAGGCAAATGTAAAAAAGATATCACCACCAATCCCAGATCTCTGCGACGCTTAAAAACTGTAGCCGAGAGAGCAAAACGCTCTTTGTCTTCCAGCACACAAGCTTCTATTGAGGTAGAAGCATTGTTTGATGGCATCGATTTTTACACAAGGATTTCAAGGGCACGCTTTGAAGAACTGTGCTTAGATCTGTTCAAAAGCACATTGCAGTCTGTAGAAGAAGCACTACGTGATGCCGAAATGGATAAAGAATTGATTCACGAGGTAATACTAGTCGGTGGATCTACTCGCATCCCAAAAATTCAATCCTTGCTGCAAGAGTACTTCTGTGGAAAACCTTTAAATTTGTCCATAAATCCAGATGAAGCAGTTGCTTATGGTGCAGCAGTAGAGGCAGCAATACTAAGTGGGGATTCCAGTGCCGTAATTCAAAATGTTCTACTCATGGACGTTGCTCCTTTATCTTTAGGCATTGAAACTACTGGAGGGATCATGGCCAAGATAGTACTACGTAACTCACTCATTCCGTGTAAGCATTCACAGACCTTCACTACTCAAGAAAATAATCAGGCAGCAGTCACCGTTGAAGTTTTTGAAGGAGAACGAGCGATGACAAAAGACAACAATTTGCTAGGCACTTTTGATTTGGCAGGAATTCCTCCACTCCCACGGGGGGTTCCTAAGATTGAAGTGTCATTCGACTTGGATGCCAATGGAATTTTGAATGTGTCTGCGAAGGATACATGTTCTGGTAACTTGAGGAATATCCTCATAAGGAATGACAAAGGAAGATTGTCCCAGAAGGAAATAAACAGAATGGTGGCTGATGCAGAAAAATACCGTGAGGAAGATAAAAAACAGCGGCAGAGAATTTCAGCGCGAAATCAACTGGAGAGTTACATGTTTAGTCTTAAGCAAGCAATAAATGATGCTGGAGAGAAACTAAGTTTAAAAGATAAAGGAACTGTGGAGAGAGCCTGCGATGACTGCTTGCAGTGGTTGGATAATAATATGTTGGCAGACGAGGGAGAGTATCTAGAAGAACAAAATGAGTTGTTCTTAGTGTGCAGTCCCATAATGATTAAACTTTACCGTAATGGACACTGTCCCCAAGGAATGCCTAGCAATTTTAAACAAGAAGCTAAGAAGTTTAGTAATTGGCAAGGCCCTACAGTTAGTGAAGTAGACTAATTACATCTTATTATGTATTAGTAATATGTGTTATGTGTAACTGATTGAGTGTTGTCTATTTATATTTTTGTAATGATTGTAGCTGAAATAAACTCAAAGTTAATTTTAAAGTTGTTTTCTTTGCGTTACTGTGTTCATATTTGAAAAAAGTTACAAAAAGATATATTAATTATATATCCCTCAATTTTATATATCAAAGTGGAGGACTTAGTAATTGCTGATGTGCTACAATTAATGAAGTGGATTAATTAAGATCACATTTTCCGTATTGCTCTGGTATTTGTATAATGGTTGTAGGCGAAGTGACAAATAAAAATTAAACAATTTTTTTTATGATCTTCATATAAGAAGAGAAATTAAATAAATTTTGCACGGAAACAACTGTAATCCACCTTTATAACATATATTTGATGGATAACATATTTACTAATAGGTACTATATAAAATAATGTCAAATTTCCAACTTTAAATTCTAAAGTAGGTATAGGTAATACAAAAACAGCTTACAATATCAACCGACATCAGGGAAAAATACCAAGTATGAGAATTGATAAAAATAAGTTCCTATAAGTTGTGGTGTTCTTATATTTTTCAAAGATTCTACTCGATTTTGTTTCTAGTGGCTCTACGACGTGAGACAATCTGTGACCATAGCTGAATCATTGAATTGGTATTGTTATAATATTCCTTATATCTTTTACACTTCAGAGAGTAATTATTTAATGTAGCAAAGGATAACTACTACCTTATATTTAAATTTAAGGAAGAAAGAAGTTAATCTGTTAATAAAACCAAAATTCACTACTTTGACGTTAAGAGAGTCTGTGTACAATGATTTGTTAAAAAATCAAGAAAGTGAAGTTATTAGAAAGATATGTATAATAATTATAACGAGATTTTTACTGTAAAAATTTAGCACAGCTATTTTTGAGTAAACGTTTTGCTGATCTTTCCTATGAAACTAGAAGAAACACAATACTGCATTCTTTTCAGAATTTACTGCCATAGAGATATTGCCAATATCAAATAAATTGTCAGAAATCTGTAATGTACCTACTTATTCATAATGCCTGCTGACTGGTTATGACGAAAACAATTTGCTATTTTGTCCATTGCTGTGTTTAAGGTTTTACTTTAATATCAACTACGCTTACACAGTAGATCACTAATATTTGCTATGATCTCGATATAATATAATAGCTTGTTACTTAATAAAAACTTAATCTCAAGGTTCCTTTAATATTTATTTAATGAATCTGTAACTTAGCTTACTATTCTTTTGAGCATATGTTGTTACGTTAATCCGACTTATCTCGAGCTACTGTCATAATTTAAAGTCAATACGATACCAGTTATCAGAATACACTCAATTAAATCAACCACTAGTGTAGGGGCCAAAACATTAATTTATTAGTCAGGTAAATAAAAAATGTGAGTAGTCACATCGACATAATAAATTCGATAATAATTAATCTGGTGGGTATGTTGATTCACATTTTTAATCAACAAATGAAATTACCTTACAACTCCTTAGAAATTAGCTGTTACCTTTAGGTACTGACGCATAGAAATCAACAGAACAATTGTTACAGGTACATTTTATAAGAATTATAAAGATTTTATCAATGAAAATGCATATTTCGTTAATTAACTGTGTCTGAGCTCTACATTTTTACATTGTTTCTGTAGAGAAATTAACTTTAACGCACTTTACGCCTACGAGCGCATCTCCAACTTCCTCGTAGTGCTTGCAGATGGCCCAGTGGGTTGAATTCGGTCCTGTTGTCCTACTGTTGACGTTGCTTTTATACGCAATTAGTTCAACGACTCGTTCAAATACTGTTTTAAGTTACTTTTTTGCAATTCTATATGACTTTACAGTGCGTGGTAATTAACAATACGGCCCTCTAAATTAACACTTTTACAATAGGTGCGTATTTAATGCCCAATAACCGTTCAAATAATTAAATTCGAAGGAGCTGCGACTATCAAACCTAGTCTTGCTGAAATAAACAACCATCGAAATTCCAGATTGCTATCTGTCATACTAACTCAGGTAAGTGAAACTATTTCAATACATTATTTGCTACCTATATTTTATTGATATACTTTTTCAGATAGCAACTGTCACTGCTCGGACAACGATTTGCGATGTCGGCAGAGTATTTTCAATTGATACCAATTCTGAGTGTAATTCAATACCTGGCATTACATTATTAGAATACAACACATCTTATTAAATAAGTCTATTAACTTTAATAGGTCAATAAGGCTTGAACGTTTAAATTTATGTTAATTCAATATGTCAGCTCAACTTTTACGTATGTAAATTCTTTAAAATAAAAGTCTTTAACACAGAACTTTTATAATTCTGCTTCAGATTCTTTTTTTTTTAATAAGAGCTCAACGCAAATGATAGGAATCTCTTCGTTTGTACATATGTTATACTTGAATGCAATAATTTCTCATAGATGATTGCCTGGTATTTTAAAATAAATTTATATTGATATGATCATGAAGTAAATGAATGAATGAATGAATGAATGAATAACTACATAATAATAGAGCAGCTTAAAAATAATGATCCTAAAAGGATGTGGATTGTGATAACTTCGTTTTATCATTGGGATTTCTATTTCCTGCAAAGGTATTTGCAGTTCATTTGTAAATAGTCCAGTTATGGTTACATTGTAATACAAATTAATTGAAGGTTATTCTGTGAGTCAAGATTTGTCTGAAAAAAGTAATTATTATCATAAAATGTAACACAAAAGTTTAATTCTTACATATTTGGTTTATAAAAGAGTTAATGTCATCATGTAGTTGGAGACACACACAATTGAAAACTGTTAACCTAAAAGTTATGATTAATGACAACTAGAGAAGTCATAACGACTAAGAATAGAAATCTGTATTATCGATTGTCTGATAACCAATGGTTTTGGAGGGTATTTTAATATAACAGAAAAAATGGTGTGTAAAAATTTATAAAATTAGATTGCTGCAAGTCCAAGTTAAAACTGAATTAAATGGTCAATTTTAATTAATAATGTACTGGTATGTACAGATACGTAATGTCATACGCATAAATAGTGATATACAGAAGAATTAATTGCAAAATTGAAAAAAAAACTAAGTGAGTGCATAAACGTATACTACAGGAGAGATTGCTGCCAAACACGAGAAGGATAACTGATGCAGAAATCAAGCAAATTGGAAAATACAGAAAATAAAAGAGCTCAAAAACAGAAGATTACCAAGTAAGTGTATTAAGCTTCAATGAGAAACAGAACAAATATAAAAGGAAAGCAGTAATAAGAAAGATTTATCTGCTACTTACAAATATAAAAATTGAATTCAACTGAACAACAAATTAGATAGTTTACCATTGTAAACATATGGTATAATTAGTTTAAAATTGATTTGAATGCAATAGAAATTTTCTGGTTGAAACATTGTAATCTTTGAAGTTTTGCACTGATTTTTATTTATTTACACCTAAAGATGTTACTTGTACTCAGTTTTTTTCTGATCCACGTTTAATTTTTTTTCTGTGCCATGTCTTCTTCTTCATTGCTTCAAGGTTTAGGTCTTTCAACCTGTTACGGCTCTTCGCTGCTATCTTTTTGTGGGTCTCCCGGGGTCTCTCCCCTGAGGGCGATAAGTGTACATCAGTTTTGGAAGACGATAGTCTTCCATTCGTAACACGTGAGATTTTCATTTCTCTTTATTGTTGTCAATTATGATGTTAACTGCTAACTGGTTCCACGTTAAGATCTTGTCTTATCTGTTCATTTCTAATTCTGTCTGCCCGTGTGTACCCTTCCGCGGTTCTTCAAAAATCTCATCTTACTGGACTGAATGTGGGATCTATCTTTTTGTTTTAAAATCCATGTCTCACTTCCGTAAAGCAATACAAGCGGAGCCATAGTTTTATCAAAGAGCATATGATAAGTTAATGTAACAAGATAATTTACATTATTTGAATAGCCTAAATTTGTACTCAAATAACAAACGAGTTGTACCTACTTTAATTACCTTAAATAAATTCAAAGGTTTAGATCCATTACAAAAATACAAAATGTGGTAAATTATATGTTACTTTTCATGTCACCGGTGCATGATAAATGATACTTCCAGCTTATGTACCTTTGTTACATCATATAAGATACAAAAAATATAAGTATCTCTGCATGTTTTAACAATACCTTTAGTTCATACAAACATTGTCGGAACTCCTTAACTGGTACAAGTTATAACGATCTCAGTATCATTATTTTAAAAAATTGTAAATATATGCAGTCATAATAATGTAATCCATCTTATTTAGGCTCTATAAAGTAAACACTGACTTTCTGTCATTTGGGTTGCCTATCTATCTAGTCAATTTTAAATTCTTCATACAGTAGTATTGATTTCATTCAATGATATTACTACAACCCTACATTTTCGTAAATAAGTATAAAAAAGTACAGGTAACTATTCTCTGAAACCTATTAAACATAATTAGCAGAAAATGACAAAAAAACTTCTTGCTATTAATCTATACATATAGTGTATTTCACTTCCAACCTTCACACCCCTGTATTTTCCTTATTCATTTTATAATCCATTTCAGATATTGAACAATTGTGCTACCTTTTAAAAAAGATATTTTTACAATTTTAAATTAATTTTGCTATAAACGAGTAGCTTACTGCGATCAAAAATTATCGTGAAAAATTAAAAAATTGTAGTAGGCTTGGTTTTGTCGAAAGAGGTTGCTCAGAATTATAAAAATTCTCGACGTCCAAATTTTAATTTTTAATAGTTCTTTATTTTTCTCCGACTAAACGTACTATTTTGATTTTTTCAGCAGTGGTTAGGTGTATTCCAGATATCATTGTTTGTCTTCCATTGCGCACTTTATTAAGATAACAATGAATTTTAAATAATTTACATTATATTATAAATTATAAACAATAACAATTTCTTCCAGTAAAATATTGGATATTGGACTATTTTTATGATTCTGGGCAACTTTTTAAAATAATTTATTTCCATATAATAAGGTCTCCCATGATTTTGCAATTTTTCGCTTTTAGATTTGTTCGCAGTAGGTTAACTGTTTACAGCAAAATTATTTTGACCAAAATTTTAAATCGATCAGAAAATAGATACAGGAGTGTGAAGGTGAGAAGTGAAACACTATGTACGAGTATATAATAAATTCCCATTTATAAACAGAAATAGAGAAATTGTTTCAATTTGTTCGTTTGGTGTTCTTGAATTATTTCACGATGACAAAAGATTTGAATTCTAAAAGTGTCCCTTTTCACCCAAATGCAACAGACTCCGTAAAATCGTAGGTAAATGAATTCGTTGTGTTTGATGTATGTTTGCTTTTTCGGAATTTTTAAGTTTTAACTTCAGATTTGGATAGATGATGAAAAAGAAAAGTAATGTCTGAAGAGCCACACTCCTATCTCGTAAGGAATAAGAACAAAATGGCGGATAAACTAAAAATTTTAAGTACTGCCTTGGAGTTCGCCTGTCAGTGCTACACTTGGAATTTGCAAAAGATAAAAGCAGGTGGTAATATCTTCTCTGCAAAGGATCGATATGACAACTGTTGTATTACATACATAATAAAATGTAGAGAGTTGAAGTACCTACACATTACTATCATTAATAATATTGGTTTTCTGGTTCTACGTGGTAAGGTCCGAAAGTTTCGGGCCTAAGGGTGTTAAAGAGGTACTAGAATCAAACAATAATTTTTATTTTTCAATTTTCTAGAACGGCTAATTAATTTGCTGTTATACCACTGAAAAAATTATGTAAACTTTTGTCTTTAAAATGGTTCAAAATGGTACGGGAGGTGATTTATTTCCTGGAAACCACATTGATCAATCGCAGCCTTCGCAGTAACTGAAGTGTGCACTGGCGCATTGTCATGCAATAACCTCACCTCACTCTCCGGGACAGCTTTCCTCGGCGTTTTTGTTTGATGGCATCCTTCAATTTGTGCATAAATGACTCATAATATTCACTAGTAACTGTAGTATTTCGTTCCTTAAAGTCCACGAGCAGAATTCCTCAAGAATTTCAAAAGATTCTGTTTATGATCTTTATTTGGGATTGTGTCACGTTTGCTTTTATTTGCCGTGGGAATTCAGGATGCTGCTACTCCATAGATTCGTGCTTTGAGACAGGAGCCCATGTCCAGTGACAACTTCATACTATGTGACCACTGAACGCTCTAATACGCAATAGTATTAGAATAAACTAATCTTGTAACACTTCAATATAAGCAGAATAGCAATCTGTGAATACCCAAAACCCTAAAACAGTCCCGTAACCAAGAGCTTTCAACGGGTCAGCTAAGTTACTTGAGAGGAACGAGTTGGTTAACACTAAAATGGTCAAAACCAAATGCAAGCGCCACCAACTTGATTATTCCACAACTCGCGAATCTAAGTTGGAAGATTATTAAATCTAATGTAGAAATAAATAAAGCGCATGATAAGTTGGAAATACACATATAAATAACTACTGTATTAATACATAAATGGTAAAACCGGTGTCTGTCGGAAAATGTCAATATCATCAATTCAAACACTTACTTGCGTCGATACATTTTTTAATTGCGGCGAAAATATTTAGTTAGAGTATAAGGTCGTAGCTTATCTGTTGAATCCAGCGTGGATCAAGAAAACTGATGTGACTTCAACCTCGCCTTGCTGCTGGGTAGAACGGTACCAATGTAGAAAAAACGTGCAGACTTGTTATGGGCCAAAAGTCACTTTTCGTATTAATTTAACGATTTGCCTTATCCCTGCCTAATTCAAGGCACTTTGCACATTTCGCTCTAACTATTTACCCTATAATAGCCTAGTTTCAGCTACCCATTTCTCAAGTAAAGTCACTGCAGCTTAGGCCTCACGTTGTACGCGTGCTATGTTGGTTGCAGATGCGATTTTTCTGCAAATTTGGAATTCTGGGCCTAGCTGTCAAATTATGATTAGCCATTTTGAGTTGTCAGAAGATGGATGTGGTGAAAAGCATCTTTGGTTAATCGATGCACGAATATTTGTAATTCGGTTTTGTCACGCTCATCCTAGCATAAAAATGTATATCTTGGTGTGATTTTTGTCCGGGAGACGTCCCAGACGTTTTTGTTGTGATACATTTCAAGCACGGATTTTTGTCCGGAATTCATCTGACAAGCACATGTAATACTTGGGCGATTTGGAGCAGAACATCTCACGCTCCCTTTTGGTACGGGCGGTGAACGCACTCAGCTCCCCTTTGGTACGGGCAGTGAAAGCACTCAATTCCCCTTTTGGTACGGGCGGTGAACGCACTCAGATTAGGAAGCAGTCCTTGAAGCTTTTCGAGGCGTTTGGTTGATGGATTTGGCCCCTCTTGGAGAGCACTGTTAATAGTTTATTAAATTATATATACTCGTTACTTATGCCTGCGAATTTGATTTGTGTGTCCTTGTCGCTACCTCTAATTTTCAGGATCGCTTAGTAGCACCTTCCGTAGTGTTCGGTTTGATGATTAGCAAAGTGCTGGGTTATCTGCTACTTGGCGCCCATAATTTATTCATCGTTTCAGCTTACGCTTTAAGTCTTCTGTTCGACCCACGACCAGCTCCGGCTGAGAATCCGGTAGCCTTTGCTACTCCTTATTTTATAGTCAGAGTTTGGTAACAGACTACGAAGGCAAAGTTAAAGTTGAGCCATCATCGCCACCAATTCCATAAACTGGAAAAATTATAATGAAATCCAAAATTCATTCTAAAAGAAAATAAAAGCCTTCCATACGAAAATCCAAAATTTTAGAAAATTTTAGAACATCTAAAAATACTGGAAAAACTAGAAAAGCCCAGTACCAAAAACATGCGCATTTCCCGATGGCTAGTGTTAAGCATTTATAATATAATATGAACAGAGAGTTTATTGTAACGCCCAATGTGTAAATGCGTTTATTTTAAAATGCAATATGGAAACGTTACTGAGTATGTAAAAATATAATATATTCTACAGAGGGAATTCTGTTGATGGAATGATATAAAGATTTCAGTTTACAGCAAGTATGTAGGTTGTTGCATATTACATTCCTTTTTGTTATTTGTAATGCTTCTTTTTTAAGAAAATTATGGTTCATATATTGCATTTTAAAATTAACACATTTACACATGGCGTGGCGTACCCTTAGAAACCAATAGTAACAATCATGTTTGCATGAAAATGGTAATACCACATTACTCATTAAAATAAATTCACTGTATAATATATAACTCTTTTCTTTATGGTTAAGTGTAAGAGCAGATTTTTCTGAACTCCGCCATATGATTTTGATATATTGCAACATTTCAATGTAAGTTTAAATTATTGTAAAATATTATTATTAATTTTGTTGGCTCTTGATGGCAAAATTAAGACGTTATTATTATTATTATTATTATTATAACGAAGACACAGCGTTCAACGAATCATAAATCCCCCTAAAGGACCAGACGCGACGTCCCGAAGATGTCGATGAATTGTTTTTAAGAATCCTCTCGGAAATTATTCAATTCGAAAAGAAAAGAAACAAAATACAGCCGCTAAGCCGAAATTGGGGAGGCCGTTAAAAGGATGTTATCAATATAGTGGGCCGAAATTACACTACAAACCCTGATCGTTGACGGAAGTTAGTAAATACCTTACCAGGACTAACGTCAAAAAAAAATCGTCGTATCGCGAAGTAGAGTAAACGATATGCTAAAACGTAACAGAACACGTGTGATCAGCTAAGACAATCCGAGATGTTACAAGCAAATTAGACTAGATACGCCAAACAATACATTCGCGGAAACGAACTGTCGATTAAAGTTACACCCGTGAAAACACGAGATAGTCTATTATAGTTATACAGAATATCTTTGACAGCATATAAATATACACCGAATCTCCGAAATGTCACGACAGACACTTAATTTATTAGTTAAATATCGAGACCCCAGGGGTAATTAATCAACATAAGTCTTTCAGCGGGGACCTAACCAAACCAAGGAATATCACATTACACGAGGAGGGAAAATGCAGAAAAAGCTCCTCAAGCGTTTGTAAAAATTAGAGAAACAATTCGAACGCTTATAAGAGGCGAAAGAGGAGTCAGGTCTTGTACATGTGATAAACACAGGAGAAAATCAAATGCCAAACAAAAAAAAATAAAGCGATCTGCAGAAATGTTAGAAAAAACTAATGAATAACACCAAAAATGAGCTGAAGCAAGTGTTTCAAACAAGTTAGAAAAAAATAGGAGAAGTGCTCGAAAAAACGACGATTAATATAAAAGGGAGAAAGAGCAGATGTTCAGCTGATTTGTGAAGCTGAAAAAAGTGAATAATAAGAATGTGAGCAGAAGAGAAACAATACAGTAGGTAATTAAAGTTATGAAATTATACGAACCACATACGAGTGAAAGATTATTTAAGCATCAGCGTAATAGTACTCGAAACAATTAAGCTAACAAAAGATAACAGTAGCAAAGTTAGAATCGTTCGAACAAAAACTGCAAATTATGAAAAATAAAGAAAAACTAAAAATCACTAAAATATGTATGTATCGAGGGCCAGCTAACAATTAATTGACGAAAGATAAGCAGCGATTACCGGGAAAACAGCAATTCAACGGAAATAAAACTAAAGTGGGGTATCGGAAACTAATAGTGGAAAGCAAGAACCAAGGACGTCTTGCATCGCAAAATTGTTCAAAAACGAATACAACAGATATGTTTAATAAAAATTAGATGACAACCTAGGATATGCACAAGAATATAGTTCAGTAAAAAGATTCGAAAGCAGGGAGCAAAGAAAAAATAATATAAATATAATAAAATAATTAAGAACGTAGAATGTGAGAACGATACGTGGAAGAAATGATGCAGTAAACACAGAAACTCAGAACATGGAAAAAATACATAAAAGATACATTTGATGATGATAGATCAGTACACCTCAGTTCCATTACAATAAAATGGGTCCCGAAATACTTCGAAGCGAAGTGCAACATGGTATTAAACAAGTAAAGAGCGTCGGACCTGATGAAACCTCTATACAACTTCTGAAACTATTTGAAGAAGAAACAATACCCGTGCTAGTTGATTTATTCAATTCAATATACCAAACAGGTGAAATGCCAAAACATTGGTTGACTTCAATTTTCACACAACTTCTCAAAAAGAAAAATGCAAACAAATGCTCCGATTACAGGACCATAAGACTAATGAGTCACACCTTAAAGATGCTGAAAAGATTCAAGACTCTGCATACTAGTGCGTACTAAAGCACCTCTATAATACGAGCATGATTGTCAGTCATATTGAATCACATCACAAAAGCGGCAAATTCAAAAATTTGTTACTTTTCAGAAAATGAAGATACGTTAATGTCTATACGTTTAATAGTACTAATTCGAGGCTGAACAACCGATATAAAAAAATCTGGTGTGATACACGCACACAACTTCCTTTTACAGTGATCTTATAATTAGCCAAAAATTTGATTTTTAATTTTTAAGCATTTGTAAAACATTTTCAAAAATTACAAATTCTGCAAAAACGGTACAAAATAGAGCGTTAGTTGAAGAGACAAATTTTCTCTAGAATTTTAAGCTGAATTAAAAAATGTAATAATATACCGGGTGTTCTATTTAAAATAAGAGTTAATAAAAAAAATAGACAAAAAAACAAAAGAAACCCATTTTAGAAGTATTCAACTGGAAAATCACCTATCTCACATCAATACACATTCAAAATGTAATAAAAATGTAAAGTTTAAACAAAATCGTTAGAGCCGTTTTTGAAAAAATAGAAAAAAACTGAAAAATCACAAGAGTAAACACCTACTTCCGGTTATGCGATTTTTTTCAAAAGCTTGCTGTCTTATATACATAGTACACAAAACTTATATATGAAGTTTCAACGCCATACCGCTCTTCGTTTTTGAGATATTCTGTTCACAGACAGACAGACAGACAGACAGACAGACAGACACACAGACAGACACACAGACCAATGAAAAAGATATGTTTTTTCGAAAACTGTCATCAAATGTTGACATTTTCGTTAAATTCTCAGTAAGCAAAGTGATTCTTTTTTGTCACTTAACAGCGAAATACTTTTATGGTCTAGAACGCAAAACTCTTTTGCGTTCTAGACCATAAAAGAAATGTAAAAAAATTTGTAATTTTTTAGGAACTTATTTGTGATTTTATTAATTAAGTAACCCACATTAGTTTTATACTAAGTAATTTAAAATTTCAATAGATACTAATAACTATTATAAACTATTATAAACATGACTAATTTATGTTGTACTACATGTAAATTGAAGGTGCCGATATTGCAGTGAGTTAAATTTATACATCACTTTGACGTTTGTTAAACAATTCAGCAGGCCGTGGTTCAAAAATTAATTGTTTATGAAATATAAAATTGTCAATTAACGTTGACAGTTACCTTATTTAATTTTTTTTTATTCTCATTCTACTTAGTTTTATAGCAGTTTTCGAAAAATCATTGTTTGCATCTCGAATACGAAATGCTTTTGCGTTCTCGAATGGGTATTTTGCCTCGCTAAAGCTCGGCAAAATAACTTTCATTCTCCAACGCAAAAGTAGCATTTCGCATTCTAGATACAAAAATAGCCATTTTGGGATCAGGGGACTCTAAAACGTGAAGATCTGTTGAAAACTCAATTACGAATTTTTGGGGTGAATCCAATACTTCCTTTATTGTAAAAGGAAGTAAAAAAGTATTCCTTAGTCTTGAAATAGACTGATTTTTTAATAAAGAATATGAAAGGCAAAGCATAAAAGGCAAAAATACACAGGAAAACGAACACAATTGGCAACTCAAACACAAGGTTAGAAGCTAGAACAGCGAGCATAGATTATACCACTCCCTCTAACATCAACCCATGAAAAACGGCAAAATGCATAGTTACGCATGTACTAACTTTTGATAATGTACATAGCAACTGACAATCAGATACCTTCCTGATTAATAGGTGATAATCACACTCCTTCACAAACATCACGTTACCTGCTGTCAGTACAATTGTCATAACAACCGCATTAACTGTACTTTTAATATTTAAACTACACTATTCAAACGTTGTTTATTGACTCGTGATATAATCTAACCGAATGCAACTCGTGTCTTCTCGATTATCAAATCATTTCTGTTTCCACTCCATATATTGTTTTAGGCAATCACGCTCGTCCTTCGGACTCGCGTAATTGCCAAACAATATATCTCATGTAAACAGAAATGATTATTTGATAATCAAGAACCCACTAGTTGCATTATATATGACTAGCAGTCCAGTGAGACAAATGTCTCATTTAAAAAACAAAAAAGACCGTTTTTAAAATAGAACGCGTATTAAATAAAAACTGTACCCAGACCTGGAAGGTGTCAAAGAGGTTGCCTAACCGATCGACATTTTAAGGCGCAGAGAGTCGCAGCTCCGTTTGGCTGCTGAAACATTTTTATTTAATACGCGTTCTATTTGAAAAACGGTCTTTTTGTGATTTCTCGACAACCGGAAGTGTCACGTGACTGAAATTCGGTTCCTGAGCTGACATGACCATTCCAAACATATAACTTTAATAAATTTTTACTTCCTTTTACGATAAAGGAAGTATTGGATTCACCCCAACAATTCGAAATTGAGTTTTCAACAGATCTTCACGTTTTAGAGTCCCCTGAACCCAAAAAACGTATTTTTTTTCACTGGTCTGTCTGTCTGTCTGTGTGTCTGTCTGTCTGTCTGTCTGTGTGTCTGTGAACAGAATATCTCAAAAACGAATAGAGGTATGGCGTTGAAACTTCATATATAAGTTTTGTGTACTATGTAGATGCGACAGCAAGCTTTTGAAGAAAATTGCATAACCGGAAGTAGATGTTTACTCTTGTGATTTTTCAGTTTTTTTCGATTTTTTCAAAAACGGCTCTAACGATTTTTTTTGAAACTTTACATTTTGATTACATTTTTAATGTGTATTGATGTGAGATAGGTGATTTTCCAGTTGAATACTCCTAAAATGGGTTTCTTTTGTTTTTTTTTTCTATTTTTTTATTAACTCCTATTTTAAATAGCACACACGGTATATTATTACATTTTTGAATTCAGCTTAAAATTCTAGAGAAAATTTGTCTCTTGAACTAACACTCTATTTTGTACCGTTTTTGCAGAATTTGTAATTTTTTTAAATTTTTGATAAATGCTTATAAATGTAAAATCAAATTTTTGGCTAATTATAAGATCGCTGTAAAAGGAAGTTGTGTGCGTGTATCACACCAGATTTTTTCTCTATCTCTTACGGTTTGGCTGCTGAAACAGCGTCCCGGACGGACGGACGGACGGACAAGTCTATTAGATAAAGGATAATATAACCATAGGCGAATAAAATATGTAGACGTCTGACCCATGTATTCATTTTATGGGGTAGTGTGGTAGCCGTTCTAACGACGGCGCCACCATCGGCCACAATGTCGTAACAATCACCGCGCTACGTCCTGTCAGCATTATTAACTGAGTGAGAACTCAAGCACCAAGGGATGTCCTTTCTCACTGCAAAATTAAAGCTGACATTGATATTGAAGTCATTTAGGTCACAAACGTTGCTAACAGTTAGTGCTTTCGAACATATGCAAATTGAACTTTTCTAGTGTATTATAAACTTTCTTTTAAATAGTATTATTTAAACATGCGTCCCCCAGGAAATAATTGTGAGAAAAGCCAACGAACCGATCCAGGTCTCCACATGTTTTGCTTTCCTGTAAAAGATGAAGAAAGATGCAAGCAGTGAGTTTTAAATTCCGGAGGTAAATATAATTAAATCTGTTTACTTTGCAAAATCTTCATCAAGATGATCTAACGACTAAGCAACAACCATCAAGAGCGTATGCATCTTTAAGTGTGGGTTAAGGCCTTAATATATTAAATCATTTAGATGTACCTACTATTGTTTGTGCAATTATAAACTGTGTTAATAAAATTACCTACGCTTGCAAATTTTTTTTTCTTTCTACATCTAATAATACCATAATAACACATTATTCTTATCGTCTATGTTAGGGTTAAGGCGGTAGCCCAGTAGAGGCCTTTCTACCTGCTTGAGCGTTAAGGTGGACCAGGTAAATGATGTAGAAAATCTGCGTACTAAAAGTGTATTTGGTCAACTGCAAGTAGTATTGGAAATAACTTTTAGACAGTGCCATCTTTCGCAAAGCTCCCACCGGGTTTAGATTGAATTCACTTTGTCATATACTCGCGACGTCTAGATATTTATTCGCCTATGATATAACCCACAACGAGTGAACTATTTTGGTTGCATCATGGCCACCAACATGTAAACGCGAAAGTACTGTGATGCAAGATTTTATGCAACTTGTGCGACATGCGTCTGCTTGTATTATAAAGGGCTCTAGTGCGTACTATTTATTAGTGATCTGCTATGCAGTAGAACTTCGCAGTCACATTGCGCGTGGCTATAATAAAGAATAATAATACAGATGTGAACAATTTAAAAACTTTTTTATTTCTATCCCTTGTAAATTTTTCAGATTTTGCAAATTTTATACCAGACTTAAAAATTAACAAAATTCATTTTCAATGCATTAAAGAAGGTTGGTAAATTGCAACTTCTGTAATTTCTGTGAGGACTGGTGTTTCCTTCGCCTATTGTGAAGTATGAGTTTGGATGTATTTTACATATCCCATTTTTTCATTCTTCTCAAACAAGTATCTTTTGAAATTGGTCTGCCAATCGTATCTGCCCATTTTACAGATATTCTCGCGAGGACCGGGAGAGCACATTCAGCTCTTTTGGTAATATTTGAAGCACGCCCAGTTTTAACTTTTGTTTATATATTTCCGGTTTTTTTTTGCGCAATTATATTTCTTGCTATTCCTTGAGGAATACTTAAATTTTTGCAATATTATGCCCAGAAAGTCGATTTTTATGGGCAGCAACAATATAATTTCGCATATCGTTAGATAACGACTTTCCGCGAACCATTTTGACAACTAAATAACTTAAAATACTCGAACAATAGTAACATTTGTTTTTCAAGGTATATTTGATAATGTACACTTCTCCAATAAATTAACGCACCAAAAAAAAAGTAGCCAAAAGTTTAAAGTTAATTATTGTCGAAACCACTTATCCGATTTGGACGATTTTTTTTTGAATGACACGTCGTCTCTTTCAGAAAGTTAGTGTACTACTCTATTCGCATAGAAACTTATTTTTTTATAAATACCGGGTGTAACAATTATAACGTGTTTTTTCCATAAAATGTTTAATACCCTGTGGGGTTCAACAGCTACAATATCAAGTTATAATTCATAGCAAACTCTAGCCTTATCTTTTTATAACATTTTGTTTTTTGATTTACTCTTTTATCTTAGCTACTGCAAAAGAAACACAATTTTATAGCATAACATGTGTTAATGGAGACCTAATTTCACAACAAAAAAAGAAACAAAATGTAAAGAAAAAAGGTAAACGAGAGTCTCAGTAGCGAGTATTTTCGCCTCTGGCCAGAATAACTTCTAATCTTCCTCAAACAGAACTAATGCTTGAGCACATTCTTCGCGAATAAGATTTCGTGTTTCACGTTGCATACTGAGAAAATTAAAGATTTTGCAAAAAAAAACGTTAAGGACTAACACCGAAAACACACTTCTATCAACTACTGCTTTTTGACAGTTGTATTTATCTGATGACAATTACTGTTTCTTTCTGTTTCTCCATAGCCTGCTACTTTAGTGAATTTAATGCAAATTAAAGTCAATAAAAACATGTTATGCTATAAAATTGTGTTTCTCTTGCAGTAGCTAAGATAGAAGAGTGAATCAAAAAACAAAATGTTATAAAAAGGTAAGGGTAGAGTTTGCTTTGAATTATAACTTGATATTGTAGCTGTTGAACTCCACAGGGTGTTATAAATTTTATGAAAAAAATACGTTATAATTGTTACACCCGGTATTTATAAAAAAATCAGTTTCTATGCGAATAGAGTAGTACACTAACTTTCTGAAAGAGACGACGTGTCATTAAAAAAAAATCGTCCAAATCGGATAAGTGGTTTCGACAATAATTAACTTTAAACTTTTGGCTACCTTTTTTTGGTGCGTTAATTTATTGGAGAAGTGTATTTCTCAGAAGAAATATCAGATTTTGCTGGGTAAATATAGATATTTATAAAATATTTTATCTACTAGCAACATGATATTGTACATTTTCGTCATAGAAACAAAATATGAAAAGCTACTCATAACTCCCAAGGGACTTGTCAAATTATTTCTCCCTCAAACTCATGGTAACCATGCAACTACAATTAACGTTTTAGCAACCATACAATGAGGCAATCCTTGATATTACTTACATATTCTAATTTTAAATGTCATTATGACATTTTGAAATTTTATATTATCCTTTATCTAATAGACTTGTCTGTCCGTCCGCCCGGGACGCTGTTTCAGCAGCCAAACCGTAAGAGATAGAGAAAAAGTTATTAAAGTTATATGTTTGGAATGGTCATGTCAGCTCAGGAACCGAATTTCAGTCACGTGACACTTCCGGTTTTCGAGAAATCACAAAAAAGACCGTTTTTCAAATAGAACGCGTATTAAATAAAAATGTTTCAGCAGCCAAACGGAGCTGCGACCCTCTGCGCCTTAAAACGTCGATCGGTTAGGCAACCACTTTGACATCTTCCAGGTCTGGGTACAGTTTTTATTTAATACGCGTTCTATTTGAAAAACGGTCTTTTTTGTTTTTTTAAATGAGACATTTGTCTCAGTGGACTGCTAGTTCTTACTAATGTACTAGTAAATAAAATATTGTATGCATCACGGGAGATATTCATGTTTTTTACATTCGGTTGACTTACAGACCTCGGACCAGAGCCCTCGGTCTGTAACACATGTTAACCTCAAGGAAAAAACATATTCATATCTCCCTTAATGCATGAATATCTATATTGGGTTATGGTTCAATTAATATGCGCCAGACATAACTTTTCCTTTTTCTTTATTTTATAATTATTGTAGTTGATATAAGTATTCGATATTGTTGATTAATTGTTAAAACGACATAGTATCAAATAAGCTTAATTGTCTCTGTTGAAATTATGAAAATTAAATGAATTCTAACTTAGAAAAATAAAATTGCGTTGCTATTTCTTTTGGTCCAATTCATATGCGACTGGGCTCGTATACGTGATTATCTTCAGTTAACGGAGTTGATCCAATACTCCTGTCCAATTATGCAAATGCAACCAGCTTATTCGGGCACTTCCGTTTGTAACCCCAACAAAGATCCCTGCATGAATTGGGAATCCAAACTGTCACAATGGATAGAACACTAATGAAAACTCACACAGCAATCCAAAAAACCAATCAGCTCTCCTAGATAGTAAATCCTCTGCCGATCGCCCAACAGTAATTCCAAGATGTATCCACCTTGACAGCAACTTGTACGGAATCCAACCAATTAATCCAGGTCCAGATGTATTTACTTCGATAATGACTTTATCACAGCATACCCAATTCAAACCCAGTTACAGATGTATTCACCTTGACAGCAACTCGAACAGAATTCAACCACTTATTTCAGGTCCAGATGTATTTACTTCGATGATAACTTTATCACAGCATACCCAATTCGAACCAGTTACAGATGTATCAACCTTGACAGCAACTTCAAATGCAGCTGCACCAATCAGTCAGGTTCTGACGAATTCACCTTACCAATGTTCCATTATTCTTAATTCTTCTTCAAGTAATTAAATGGTATTCTTCTTCATGTTAAAGTTTTTTTTTAATCTTACACATTCCTTTTATTTTTATTTAATTTTGTCCTTTGCACCCTTGTACATAAATTAATTAAGTAATATAAAAAGGTTTCATTATTCAATTTTCTTAATACAAATTGGTTAGATGTACAATTTTGTATCGAAAAATCAGTTGCTATTTTCCAAATTAAAATTCACTATAGTAATAATTATTTATACAACATGTTTAAAACTAACACCCTGGATTATATTTAAATACAGTATATTTTTAATCTGACAATTTTATAAGTAACTTATTCAAATATTAACTCAGCTTAGAACTTTCATATTACTTCAAACTATCTTATAGTTTGTACTAATTCTAATTTAAGTTTTACCAACAAATCAGTAGTCTTGATATGCAACTATCACAATATATTCATTCACTGATAGTGATTCGACCTTCAGAGGGATTCAAAAATTGCAAGGCTCTTTCGAGTTAATATTATTTACTCATAGTAACCAGTTTCTATATCAACTCCCACCAGGCATTTATACGATTATTCTTGTAATACTATTTTGAAACTGACTGGATATAAAAATAAAAAATAAATACTGCATGTACTTGCATGTTGCATTACAACCTGAAGATTATCTCTGATCGAGACACTCTACTAGATGCTACGTGGGAGCGCCGAGGAGCCACAAAACCCTCTGTAAGTATTATCATCCCCAGAATGTACTGCTAAATGTCGTAATGTTTGTTTTCCCTGGTTTTATGACACATAAAGCGGGTCCGCTGATAGCCTTGCTTTCCCTATGTCGTGTTTCTGCTCCTTAATATTTAGACCAAAGGGACGATACGGAATTTTTTAGTGAGTAAGATCCGATCTAAATCCAGGAAAAAAATAAATTAGCCCCTAATCGCGAATCTATGTACTATGATAAAAATTTAAAAAATCCGACTAGAATTCTTAATATTGCGTGAAGTTTCAACGATGGCATTTCAATTGCCTTAGAAAAACATTTTGCTATAAATTAAATTAAAATACCATCACACATTAAAGTCAAATTAAATCAAAACAAAAATATTAATAAGCATATGATTTATTTCCAAAAATACGGATGTGTTACCACAATACTAAATAACAAATATGTATTAATAAAGCAAATAACAACATGAAATTTCTTCCAAATTTACAAAACAATTTGAAAATTTTACAAACAGTAGATGCCTCCTGCCTTCCTGTATGCTCACCGTCTAAGAGTACAAATTCACGCATTGTTCTAGTTAAACCTGAGTACATGTGGATCCTTTCCTTCGTAATTAAAGTGGATCATCGCTGTTACTATAAGGTACAAGTGGTGATCTGCTGATAAGGCTCAATCATTCACTCAATCAACCTGTTTGCCAAACGTATCTTAGCAGAGAATATTTACTCTTGTCTCTTCAATGGACAAGAATTTGACAGAAAAAGTTGTAATAAAAAATATTTACTAAGAATATGATATACTCCTGGTGTTACCTAATGCAAATTTCGTAAAGTATTCAACATTTAAATGCTCCCGTAGATGATTAACCTAACCTTGTTTGCCTTCCCTGCGTTTTATTAATTTACCATGTTTTCCGCTGGCTTGCTTTCAAAATGGGAATAATTATTTCATTGTTCTCGGAAGGACACGTTTACGTGTAGCTCTAACAAGACCTAGTCACGAAGAGCGCTTATACATGATTTGGTGAGCCTCAATTGAGTCGAGTTGTTGATAGAAGTAATGAGTTTTTGATAGGGACCTTCAAGGGCACGCTTGTAACAAGCTTAGTCCATATGAGTTGTTTACAATCTCTCCGAACGTTAATATTGATGGTTTGGTAACAACCGTCATGCATCTTTGATTTTCATTTAGTTTTTCTAGTGCTCATCAGGGTCGTCAAAATAATTGGATTTATAGTAAACTTGTTCTATGTGATAGTTATCAAATACACAATTCTATTATTTTTCCATTTATCACAGCACGTGGGTAGAATATGTTTGTCCCATTGTATTAGGTTTGACTTGCGAACAGCTCGAGTGAAGTGTTGAAAAACAGTTCTCGATTCTATTTACGCAAACTTGGCAACAAAATAGAAAATGTTCGTTATCGTCGGGTAAAAAACAAATGTGTTACATCAACGAGCAGAAGTGACAATTAATAAATGGGCTTAGATTACTTGAAGAAAAAAAAATTACAATGGCTGATAGCGCAGCACAACATCGTGATAAAATTCAACATGACAACCTGATAGCTGAGCTGCTTTGCAATGATATACAATTTGACTAAATAAGCATCATTCACTGTATTGAATGTAACAAAATGAAGTACTTGTAGGCTGAAATGAAAAATCGTGTGTTTTAAAACACATACTTTATATTTCCCATTTTTAAACCTACAAATTGCAAAAATTAGATATTATTGGCTGTCAGACGACGAGGAAAAAATTAAAAATTTAGACAATCTAGACTTTTTGACTTGTTCTCTACATTCAACTGTAATGCCATTCATTAGAGCTATAAGTAAGTAATACAAGATTTAGTACACCCCATGCCGCACTTCTGATTTTTTTGAATTCTTGTGATTTTTTGTATAGCCTCGATTAGGTTATCACTAAAAGGAGTCTTCTAAGCCACTTCCCATATTTTTATCTTAGCAAAGTATCAAAAGAATTTACGAGATATACAAAGCATACACAGCTCTTTTTATTGGGATTTAGAGTTTTCCCTATAATCCGCTTTCTAGTGAATATTGGATGCTGAGTACTTCTCCCTGGGCGAAATCCGTAATCAACTAGTTTGAGTTCAATAGTTTTTCTCGGCCTTTGTTCTAAGAGGCTTTCATAGATTTTGTTGCTATTTTCTTTCTTATGCGAGAATTTAGGAGTAGAATTATTGCAAGTTTGCATTCTTCACGTATTTTTATATTCTTCCAAGCCAAAACAATTACTTTATGTAGAAAATGTATTCATGTCTTCCCAGTGGCGGGTTGTGATAATTGTATTTGCGAAGCTCTTAATTTAAACAATAGCTAAGCAAAAATAATAATTAATGACTGACCTACATTCCGGCGATGTTTTAATCCAAATGTAGCAATGAACAAAAGAACAAAAATTAATCAAACTCGTCACAGAATGTACTTAAGTGTTTTAATGTAAAATGAACTCACAGCGCAAAAAATCAAAAATGTAACCCCCGTTTAGGGGGTTTGTAAATAAGCCCGCCAGTTTACTACGTGCGGGGCTACAGCTCTGTTCGCCTTCGAGCACATTGAAACTGCTAACCTCAATTCTGCTGCATCAGCTTTTTCGTACATAATTGCCATATGAGTTTGGGCTTTATTTCCGGTCGCCCTCATCAGCTGCCAGCCGCTCCGCGCATTGATACGAGTACGTGTGTTGACACATAATTTATATATTGTTGACATACTTCGAATATGTTGTTTTACATGTTTTAAGCGGTATCGAATAGTTACCTCCGGATCTCATTACTTAAACCTTGTTATATTATAACGGTAGGATAAATGGTAAAATATATTTTCAGTTATAGAGTAGTTACTTTTTTCTAATGCTATATAGGCTGTTGACGGCTGGGAGGCAAGCGTGCCTGCGCCCCTAAGAAACAACCGCACTTGCTTCCCCATATACTTCCACAACTCAGGTTTTATACGTTATACGGTTTGCAATGTTGCTTTCAATTGTTCATCGGTTATGCTCAAACTGTAGTCTATCTACTACCACTACCGTGTCACTTTGTGTTTAAATTTGCTCAACTTAGCTTGTATTTGTAGACTAATATTGGGATAACCTCAAATCATACTATCTCACAAGATTGCCCTTAATCTTAGTGAAGCCAATTTATGTATAACTTAAACACCGTATGAAGTACACCAGTCTATTTCCGATCATTTCGTCCATTACACTACAAAACTTGCTTGCCGATGTGATACCTTGTCTTCGTTTTAAAATCAAAACTTTTAATTTGACATGTACCCTAACTGGTTTTGAACTAGTTTAGGGGCTGATGCATTGTCTTTCTTTTTATTAGTGATCTTTCTTCACTATATTTTGCTTCCTTCCAACAAGGACACTATTAGAGTACTCGAGAGCTCAGTATTCTTGGTTTTCTTATCTATCTCCGATGAAGACATTGGAAAACCGCTTCAGTCAATTTTCCAAGATAAACATCATGGTATCACTTGAAGTGTGATCATTTATTAAAAGTTCTTGGCTCAAAACCCCTGGGAACTGGATCGATAATAAACATAATGAAGTTATTATTAAGAAAATTTCGGTTTTCCATATGGAGACCCGTTTGAAATGTGAAAACTGTATTACTACAGCTGAGGGATCAGACAGTAATCAGCTTTAAATCGGTCATTAAAAGCTCACAATGGTTACCTTCATATTTTTATAGGCCCAAAATTGAGATGCAGACAATAAAAGCACTAAACAATTCTATTAGAACCTAGTACCGACAAATGCAGTGCCGCAGCAGCATCGCAATCAAACAGATTTCATTTTAGTCACAAGTCAACTTCTAGTATGCATAGTATTAAAAATTAAGCTAAAAGTTAAAGAACACAATAGTGCAAATTTGGCGTGATACACGCACACATACTTCCGTTTACAGTGATCTTATAATTAGCCAAAAATTTGATTTTTAATTTTTAAGCATTTGTCAAAATTTTTCAAAAATTAAAAATTTTACAGAAACCGTACAAAATAGAGCGTTATTTTTTCTAAAATTTTAAGCTGAATTCAAAAATGTAATAATATACCGGGTATTTAAAATAGGAGTTAATAAAAAAAAGAAAAAATCAAAAGAAACCCATTTTAGAGGCATTCAACTGGAAAATCACCTATCTCACATCAATAGGCATTAATACTGTAATACAGATGTAAAGAAAAAAATCGTTAGAGCCTTTTTTGAAAAAATAAAAAAAAGTAAAAAACCACAAGAGTAAACACCATACTTCCGGTTATGCGATTTTCTGCAAAAGCTTGTTGTCTCTTCTAGATAATACACAACACTTATATACAGGGTGTAAAAAAAGTCTGGAATATAGCAACTACCGGAGATGAATTTTTCAAAATTTCCGTACTTGTATAGGTAAAAACTGCGCATCTAGGAAGGACAAAACCGTTTCTGTAACTATACAGGGTTAGTCAGAAAAAATACCAACTTTTGTATTTTAAATTGGACACCCTGTATATTACAGAGGAATCAAATAGTCCTTCAAAAGACAAATTCAACGATATAGGGTTTGACGGACTTATCTGTCAAAATGACAGATGTGGGGTGACTTAAAGAATAAGGTTTACAACAATAGACCGGTTAATATTGAAGCTTTAAAGGATCATATTAGAAATGAGATACGTCAAATTCGATGGGATACTTTTGACAACGTCTTACGAGAATTTAAAGACAGTATCCGATCGAATTTGAGGTATCTCATTTCTAATATGATCCTTTAAAGCATCAATATTAACCTCTATTGTTGTAAACCTTATTCTTTAAGTCACCCCACATCTGTCATTTTGACAGATAAGTCGGTCAAACCCTATATCGTTGAATTTGTCTTTTGAAGGACTATTTGATTCCTCGGTAATATACAGGGTGTCCAATTTAAAATACAAAAATTGGTATTTTTCTGACTAACCCTGTATAGTTACAGAAACGGTTTTATCCTTCCTAGATGCGCCGTTTTTATATAAGTCTGGAAATTTTAAAAAATTCATCTCTGCTAGTTTTTGAAATATTTGCTATATTCCAGACTTTTTTTACACACTGTATATGAAGTTTCAACGCCATACCTCTTTTCGTTTTTGAGATATTCTGTTCAGACACAGATACAGACAGACAGACAGACCAATGAACAGAATAGTAATTTTTGTATTAAGTGCGCGAAATGAGTGTTTTTTTATGGCGAATGAGAATAATAGGGCGGAACACACGATCGAACATGTCTTAACACAAGTACGCGCGCACATGTTCGTCGAACAAGAAGCTGCGTGTGTTGGCCCAAAAACGCTTCGAACATGTACGCACATACAAAATGTTCGACAGACTTCTCAACCTGGATTTCTTGAAAACAAGTACGTGCGTTGATGTATGCACGCACATGTTCGACCGTGTGTTTCCTAAACGCACATGTTCACCACGGACTTATTCAGTGCGGTGTATATCGCACAATGTCAGACTGCAACTATAATAATTATATAATTTAGTTGCAGCCAGACACTGTGCGATAATATTGCAAGTTCGCGTTGAATTCAATTATCATACATACGGAAAGTCCCTCTATATATATGTACCACTGTCTGGGGCTTATTTTATTATTTATTAGTTCGGAAAAGACCCTTTCTTTGTAAGACTGCCTATGATGTGTCCCTATATTTATAAAAGCAGTACGTAGAAATCGAAGCGTTGCCGTCAGCCTTTCATGTGGTGTAATTGCAGCTCTCATATTGGCATCTGCATATTTTATTAAAGGTGTAACTAATTCCAGAAGTTCTATATACGTATTCGTGTCCATTCTGAGGTAATTTCGCCAATCATCGGGTTCCAGTCTTAACTCCTTCCAGTAGGTTTGTATGAGAGAATTGTTCCCGTTTTAAAAGCCAATCCTTACACCATTTTTTACGACGATTTTTGATTTTTTTTTGTATTTTTGTTTTACTATAATAGCGCACGCCACTGCCATCAAACACAATTCTTCGGACATCGTTTAATTTAAAAAAGAAGACGTGCGAACGGGTTGGTTTCGATAACTGAACTATGATATCGTAAGACATGTTCGATCGTGTGTAGGCCGGCTGATTTTGGCGTTGATGTTCGACGAACATGTACGCGCGTACTTGTGTTAAGACATGTTCGATCGTGTGTTCCGCCTTAATGTCAATTTTCGCCGAGACCGTTAGGTCGAGGCAGAAAAGTAATTCAAACGCGCCATAAAAACACGAATTTTGCCACGAAATACAAACAACGTTTTTTCTACAGCCGTCAAAAAAAGAATAAAATAATAATTTCTAGAAATAAAATACGAACATTAATTTGCTAACATAATATGTAGTCACCTAATGTGTTGTAACTAAGGAAATGGTGTAATTAACCGTTTTTTCACTGCTAGCCGTGAAGAAATATTATTTTTTCACGTGTTAAAAAAAGTTAAACTTCGCGTATCTATAGCGATGCATAAGGCCCTGAACACACGGGGATTCCGCATCCGAGATTCAGTATGCAGGATACAGAATCTCGGTCTGTTCAGACGAGGCGACTGAATCTCAGACGCGGGCCTTCAATCACTTTCAGTGCCGTGCTGTTATTGCTGTTCTTTGTTTCTGTCGAATTAGTCTGGATGTGCTGTATTCAAAGACAGGGATTGGGCTCTACTAAGCTAATAAATCTTTAATTGTCAAATAAATTACGCTCCCTGATCTTTGTATAGTAACGAACGCACTGATTATTCGATTTAAATAAAAGGTGAAGAAAATCTGCTACGCCTATGATATGATATCGCGTGTTGTGGCTCGCAAAAATATGCGCGTCCAGGCCCTGGACACATGTGGATTCTGTATGCGAGATACGGGATCCCAGATACAGAAAATACACGCGCTCAAATGGAGCTGTTCACACGGCATTCAGCGACGCATACAGTATCTGGCTGCAAATTTTCCTTATCTCTCCTTTTCGGCCGCCGGCGACAAATTCTGTATTTCGGATACCGATTTACCATTGGAGCATGTAGAGCATATGAGTCCACGTGTACCAGGGCCTTAGGCCCTGAACACACGGGGATTCCGTATCCGAGATTCAGTATGCGGGATACAGAATCTCGGTCTGTTCAGACGAGGCGACTGAATCTCAGATGCGGGCCTTCAATCACTTTCAGTGCCGTGCTGTTATTGCTGTTCTTTGTTTCTGTCGAATTAGTCTGGATGTGCTGTATTCAAAGACAGGGATTGGGCTCTACTAAGCTAATAAATCTTTAATTGTCAAATAAATTACGCTCCCTGATCTTTGTATAGTAACGAACGCACTGATTATTCGATTTAAATAAAAGGTGAAGAAAATCTGCTACGCCTATGATATGATATCGCGTGTTGTGGCTCGCAAAAATATGCGCGTCCAGGCCCTGGACACACGTGGATTCTGTATGCGAGATACGGAATCCCAGATACAGAAAATACACGCGCTCAAATGGAGCTGTTCACACGGCATTCAGCGACGCATACAGTATCTGGCTGCAAATTTTCCTTATCTCTCCTTTTCGGCCGCCGGCGACAAATTCTGTATTTCGGATACCGATTTACCATTGGAGCATGTAGAGCATATGAGTCCACGTGTACCAGGGCCTTAGGCCCTGAACACACGGGGATTCCGTATCCGAGATTCAGTATGCGGGATACAGAATCTCGGTCTGTTCAGACGAGGCGACTGAATCTCAGATGCGGGCCTTCAATCACTTTCAGTGCCGTGCTGTTATTGCTGTTCTTTGTTTCTGTCGAATTAGTCTGGATGTGCTGTATTCAAAGACAGGGATTGGGCTCTACTAAGCTAATAAATCTTTAATTGTCAAATAAATTACGCTCCCTGATCTTTGTATAGTAACGAACGCACTGATTATTCGATTTAAATAAAAGGTGAAGAAAATCTGCTACGCCTATGATATGATATCGCGTGTTGTGGCTCGCAAAAATATGCGCGTCCAGGCCCTGGACACACGTGGATTCTGTATGCGAGATACGGAATCCCAGATACAGAAAATACACGCGCTCAAATGGAGCTGTTCACACGGCATTCAGCGACGCATACAGTATCTGGCTGCAAATTTTCCTTATCTCTCCTTTTCGGCCGCCGGCGACAAATTCTGTATTTCGGATACCGATTTACCATTGGAGCATGTAGAGCATATGAGTCCACGTGTACCAGGGCCTTAGGCCCTGAACACACGGGGATTCCGTATCCGAGATTCAGTATGCGGGATACAGAATCTCGGTCTGTTCAGACGAGGCGACTGAATCTCAGATGCGGGCCTTCAATCACTTTCAGTGCCGTGCTGTTATTGCTGTTCTTTGTTTCTGTCGAATTAGTCTGGATGTGCTGTATTCAAAGACAGGGATTGGGCTCTACTAAGCTAATAAATCTTTAATTGTCAAATAAATTACGCTCCATGATCTTTGTATAGTAACGAACGCACTGATTATTCGATTTAAATAAGAGGTGAAGAAAATCTGCTACGCCTATGATATGATATCGCGTGTTGTGGCTCGCAAAAATATGCGCGTCCAGGCCCTGGACACACGTGGATTCTGTATGCGAGATACGGAATCCCAGATACAGAAAATACACGCGCTCAAATGGAGCTGTTCACACGGCATTCAGCGACGCATACAGTATCTGGCTGCAAATTTTCCTTATCTCTCCTTTTCGGCCGCCGGCGACAGATCCTGTATCTCGGATACCGATTTACCATTGGAGCATGTAGAGCATATGAGTCCACGTGTACCAGGGCCTTAGGCCCTGAACACACGGGGATTCCGTATCCGAGATTCAGTATGCGGGATACAGAATCTCGGTCTGTTCAGACGAGGCGACTGAATCTCAGATGCGGGCCTTCAATCACTTTCAGTGCCGTGCTGTTATTGCTGTTCTTTGTTTCTGTCGAATTAGTCTGGATGTGCTGTATTCAAAGACAGGGATTGGGCTCTACTAAGCTAATAAATCTTTAATTGTCAAATAAATTACGCTCCATGATCTTTGTATAGTAACGAACGCACTGATTATTCGATTTAAATAAAAGGTGAAGAAAATCTGCTACGCCTATGATATGATATCGCGTGTTGTGGCTCGCAAAAATATGCGCGTCCAGGCCCTGGACACACGTGGATTCTGTATGCGAGATACGGAATCCCAGATACAGAAAATACACGCGCTCAAATGGAGCTGTTCACACGGCATTCAGCGACGCATACAGTATCTGGCTGCAAATTTTCCTTATCTCTCCTTTTCGGCCGCCGGCGACAAATTCTGTATTTCGGATACCGATTTACCATTGGAGCATGTAGAGCATATGAGTCCACGTGTACCAGGGCCTTAGGCCCTGAACACACGGGGATTCCGTATCCGAGATTCAGTATGCGGGATACAGAATCTCGGTCTGTTCAGACGAGGCGACTGAATCTCAGATGCGGGCCTTCAATCACTTTCAGTGCCGTGCTGTTATTGCTGTTCTTTGTTTCTGTCGAATTAGTCTGGATGTGCTGTATTCAAAGACAGGGATTGGGCTCTACTAAGCTAATAAATCTTTAATTGTCAAATAAATTACGCTCCATGATCTTTGTATAGTAACGAACGCACTGATTATTCGATTTAAATAAGAGGTGAAGAAAATCTGCTACGCCTATGATATGATATCGCGTGTTGTGGCTCGCAAAAATATGCGCGTCCAGGCCCTGGACACACGTGGATTCTGTATGCGAGATACGGAATCCCAGATACAGAAAATACACGCGCTCAAATGGAGCTGTTCACACGGCATTCAGCGACGCATACAGTATCTGGCTGCAAATTTTCCTTATCTCTCCTTTTCGGCCGCCGGCGACAGATCCTGTATCTCGGATACCGATTTACCATTGGAGCATGTAGAGCATATGAGTCCACGTGTACCAGGGCCTTAGGCCCTGAACACACGGGGATTCCGTATCCGAGATTCAGTATGCGGGATACAGAATCTCGGTCTGTTCAGACGAGGCGACTGAATCTCAGATGCGGGCCTTCAATCACTTTCAGTGCCGTGCTGTTATTGCTGTTCTTTGTTTCTGTCGAATTAGTCTGGATGTGCTGTATTCAAAGACAGGGATTGGGCTCTACTAAGCTAATAAATCTTTAATTGTCAAATAAATTACGCTCCCTGATCTTTGTATAGTAACGAACGCACTGATTATTCGATTTAAATAAAAGGTAAAGAAAATCTGCTACGCCTATGATATGATATCGCGTGTTGTGGCTCGCAAAAATATGCGCGTCCAGGCCCTGGACACATGTGGATTCTGTATGCGAGATACGGGATCCCAGATACAGAAAATACACGCGCTCAAATGGAGCTGTTCACACGGCATTCAGCGACGCATACAGTATCTGGCTGCAAATTTTCCTTATCTCTCCTTTTCGGCCGCCGGCGACAAATTCTGTATTTCGGATACCGATTTACCATTGGAGCATGTAGAGCATATGAGTCCACGTGTACCAGGGCCTTAGGCCCTGAACACACGGGGATTCCGTATCCGAGATTCAGTATGCGGGATACAGAATCTCGGTCTGTTCAGACGAGGCGACTGAATCTCAGATGCGGGCCTTCAATCACTTTCAGTGCCGTGCTGTTATTGCTGTTCTTTGTTTCTGTCGAATTAGTCTGGATGTGCTGTATTCAAAGACAGGGATTGGGCTCTACTAAGCTAATAAATCTTTAATTGTCAAATAAATTACGCTCCATGATCTTTGTATAGTAACGAACGCACTGATTATTCGATTTAAATAAGAGGTGAAGAAAATCTGCTACGCCTATGATATGATATCGCGTGTTGTGGCTCGCAAAAATATGCGCGTCCAGGCCCTGGACACACGTGGATTCTGTATGCGAGATACGGAATCCCAGATACAGAAAATACACGCGCTCAAATGGAGCTGTTCACACGGCATTCACCGACGCATACAGTATCCGGCTGCAGATTTTCCTTATCTCTCCTTTTCGGCCGCCGGCGACAGATCCTGTATCTCGGATACCGATTTACCATTGGAGCATATGGAGCATATGAACCCACGTGTACCAGGGCCTGGACACGCCTACTTTTGCCAGCCAGAACATATGATATCATATCATAGGCGTAGCAGATTTTCTTCAACTTCTATTTAAATCGAATAAGCAGGGCGTTCCTTACTATACAACGATCATAGAGCGTACATTATTTGACAATGAAAAATGTATTAGCTTAGTAGAGCCCAATCCCTGACTTTAAATACAGCACATCTAGACTAATTCGACTGAAACAAAGAACAGCAATGCTAGGTCCATAACAGCACGGCACTGCAAGTGACTGAAGGCTGCGTCTGAGATTCAGTCGCCGCGTCTAGACAGACCGAGATTCTGTATCCCGCATACTGAATCTCGGATACGGAATCCCCGTGTGTTCAGGGCCTAAGGCCCTGGTACACGTGGACTCATATGCTCTACATGCTCCAATGGTAAATCGGTATCCGAGATACAGAATTTGTCGCCGGCGGCCGATTTTCCTTATCTCTCCATTTCGGCCGCCGGCGACAAATTCTGTATCTCGGATACCCATTTACCATTGGAGCATATAGAGCATTAAGTCCACGTGTACCAGGTCCTGTACACGCCTACTTTTGCCAGCCAGATCATGTGATATCATATCATAGGCGTAGCAGATTTTCTTCAACTTCTATTTAAATCGAATAAGCAGGGCGTTCCTTACTATACAACGATCATAGAGCGTACATTATTTGGCAATGAAAACTTTATTAGCTTAGTAGAGCCCAATCCCTGACTTTAAATACAGCTCTTCTAGACTAATTCGACAGAAACAAAGAACAGCAATGCTAGGTCCATAACAGCACGGCACTGCAAGTGACTGAAGGCCCGCGTGTGAGATTCAGACGCCGTGTCTGAACAGACTCAGATTCTGTATCCCGCATACCGAATCTCGGATACGGAATCCCCGTGTGTTCAGGGCCTAAATGTCACGTTTTTTTGGCGGCTGTAGAAAAACACGTTTTTTGGGTTCAGGGGATTCTAAAACGTGAACATCTGTTGAATTTTTTGGGGGAATCCAATACTTCCTCTATTGTAAAAAAAAACTAAAAACCAAGACAACTTAGCAGGGGAGCTTAGTCTGACAGAACTAGCAAATTTCAAGCAGTTATGGAATTCAGCTTTGATCAACAAATAGCTCATTGTATCCAAAGATACTATATGTCAATTAACTGAAATTTTACAGAAACAAAATCAAAACTGAAGAACAATAGGCTATGGATAACAAACGAAAGCAGTGGAAGTGGTTCCCGCAGAAGGATTTAACAACAAAGCTGACTACGACGACGACGACGAAGAAACTCAATGTTCGATGTGATTTGCCAATGTAAAGAAAACACGGTATAGTGGGAACGGCACTGGCGGATCCAAGGGGGTTTCAATGGGGTCAATTGACACCTCCTTGGGCTTGTTAAAAAATGTAATCAGACTACTTTGTTTTAATCATAAACAAAACCTTATAGCATCCTCTCGTAATTTAAATTTGAATTTGCTGAATGCTTTTTCAACATTCTTCATTTCTTTTAATTCTAATAGGTCGAAATTTGCGCTAGTCCCCCAGCGTTGGTAGGGTTTCCGTCGCTCGTCGATGTCGGTTCTGTGACCTGTCTAGTGTATACCAGTCTCCACTAGACGTCGGCAATTTTTTTTATTTTTCCAATAATATAATGTGTTCGTTGTTTGTTTTAAATTGTACAACTAGTTATATACCCAAAGTTTAAAATATAAAAAGTCTGCAAAATTTCAATATTAGAGTTACGTACTCGTATCTAAAACAATGCTTACTTTATAACATTTCTAATGAAGGCGAAAACGTACATACTTTATTTTCAAGTAATTGACATTTATACAGAGATCCAAAGCGTTACACAAAATAAGGCATTTTCTAACTGGTCCTATAAATTGTTATTTCAAATGTATTCTCTTTGTTTTATTTTATTTTTTAGAGAGGCGCCACCTTCTAAAAAACAAAAAAACATTAGGCGCCTTTATACAAAAACCAAAAACCACTGCCCTTCATGTCAATCAGGATAAGACGGTAGAAATTCAAAATCCATAGAAAGCAGATGATTTGTCAACAAATTCCACAGAAACTGAAACTGCATCCACTTTTATTCCCGCTCATAATGGGGAAATTGAAAGTTTGTCAAACGACATCGGAGCCTATTTTGACAGCACTGATAAACTTCTTGAGAGTCTTTCTAATTAAAAAAGAGAATTATTGTAGAAGTTTTATGTTTCCCGAAAAATGTGCGTATTTCCTGTCTCGGAAAAAAATATATGTGAAACTAATTAAAATACATTTTAATACTGGTTATTTGGATAAATATACTTGACTTGTCTATTTGTATATAAAACAAAGATTTTTTTTCTGAAAAACAGTTGAATTTAGAGGTATGAATATATAAATGCGAGTGGGGTTACACCGTTTGGCGTTTCTCGCATCCTTGTTTTCACCTCCGTCTGTTTTGCCATTCGTTTTCTTGTAGTTCTCTGCTACTCATGGCTTGTCGAATATCCTCATTCCATGACAGTTTTGGTCTTCCTATTCTCCTCCTTTGTGAGAGATTCCAATGCCATATCTTCTGAGGCCATCTTTCTGCATCCATCCTTCTCATATGGCCGTACCAGTTTACTTGTTTGTTTTCAATCGCATCGGTTATATATATATTTATTTCCATTTCGTTTGGAAGGTCTTCATTTCTAAGTCTGTCCATTCTTGACCACAGCTACGTCGCTAGAATTTCATTTTCATCGCCGTTAACTTCTCTCTATTTCTTTCGCTTACTTCTCACACCTCTGCGCCATAGGTTGCTATACTTTCCACTACTGTTTTACATAGTTTCTTTTTCACGTTTTTATTTGTATTTTTGCTCTATATTATCGGGTGTAACTGTCGAATTGCTATTATACTTTTTCCTATTCTGTGTCTAATTTCCTTCTCGCTTCCACCTTTATTCGATATTATAGCCCCTAAATACTTGTAGCTTTGACAGCACTTTACTACAGATCCATTTTCCATTGTCAAATCTCTGCCTCTTCTTCCTACCACCATATATTCTGTTTTCTTATAGTTTATTTGTAGACCCCATTTCCTATACTTCTCATCTAGTTTTCTTAGCATATAGAAGGCATCGTCTTCGTCTTCTGCAAATATGACTTAATCGTCCGCAAAAAGCAAGTATAATAGCATGTCATCATTTACTTTAATCCTCATATTTGCACACGTATGTGTGTGTGTTTTATTTTTGTTCTTTTATAGCTTGCCAAAGTTTTGAGAGTGGGCCACTATCGTAAGCTTTATGTAAATCAATATATACTAGATGGGTTTTGAGGTTATGCGCTAATCGTTTGTCTGCCACTTGTCGTATGCTGTAGATGTTATCAATGCAGGATCGACCTTCAAGGAAACCACTTTGTTCCACTACTTCCTCTATATCTGTTTCTAATCTGCATTTTAAGATCTTCCCATAAATTCGACCTATAGAGGACAGGACAGTTATTCCTCGATAACTGGTGCAATCGTCTTTACTTCCTTTTTTGTATAAATTGGTAATTATCCCTTTCTTAAAGTCATTGGGCATTTCATTTCCGAATAAATAAGAATTGTAAAGTTTTGCGATCAATGCGAACAAAGTGGTTGGGTCAGCCTTTATTAGTTCTGCATTTACTTCTCCTGGTCCAGCGCTTTTCCGTTTTTTAGTTTCTTGGCTACTATTTGAACTTTGTCGGATGTAATCTCCTCTACATAATCTTCACTGGGATTCAGGTAAGTTTGATTATTTTTAAATTTTATCCTATCTTCTCTTAAGAATGTTTCATAGTATTGTTTCCACTTGTCCTCATTAATCAATTGTAGATTCGTGTTGCATTTCTCGTTAGTTCTAAGACCGCGTAATAGCTTCCACGATTCTCTTGATTTGGTACTACCAATGTAACTATTGATCTATTCACACTTTCTGTCCCAAGTTTCATTTTTACATTTTATTATTTTTTTCTTCACTTCCCTGCTAAGTCTGGAATAATATTTTCTATCTTCAGTGTCATGAGTCGTCAGTTATTTTTCGTATGCTTTCATTTTCTCACTTACTTTCTTAGCTATGTCGTCATTCCACCAAAAGTTTCTTCTTCTTCTTTGATGAGGTACCTTCATACCCAGACTTTTATAGGCAGCTTCGTGTATCGCTTTGGCTATACTGTTATACATAGTTTCATAGTTATACATAGGTATTGTATTGTATTTTTATTCATCATAATATACACCGTGGTGCTTAGATATGTCACAATTCCAGTTTAAATATAAAAATATAAAAATAAAAAAAATACAATGCATTTACAGAAATAGTCAACTACAGATAAATACAGTAACAACAAAAATACTAAAGTCAATAAAACAAGACAGTCAATTTTCAACAAATCTGAAATCGGAAAGTTCATAGTAGACATTGGCCAGAAGATGTTTTTTAAGCTTAACTTTGAAGAGTTTTATTGGGGCATTTTTGAGAGTACTAGGAAGCGAATTAAATAATCCTATTCCGAAATTATTTCGTTTAGTGGAAGTTAGTCTCTGCTGCGGAACCTGTATATCGCCTCGACTGCGGGTGTCGTAACCATGGGCATCGCCGTTTTTTGTATAATCGCCATAATGTTCTTTTATGTGTAATAGATTACAATATAGTATTGCTGGCGGTAGCGTTAATATGTTATATTTTTTAAACAATGGTTTACAACTGTCTAACTGACTCGCTCCCGCCAACACTCTCAAGGCTCTTTTTTGTACAATGAAAATTTTTTTAATATGTGTAGAGGTACCCCAGTTTATTAGACCGTACGTCATTACACTATGAAATAATGCGTGGTATGCAGTAATGGCAGCATCTAAGTTTACTCGATTTTTTATTTGTCTAATTACATAAATTGTTCTTGATAACTTAATTGAAAGATTGTCAACATGTGCTTGCCAAGTTAGTTTGTTATCCAAGGTAAGGCCTAAAAATTTGACGGTTTCACAGATATTTTGTTTATTTGAAAATAGTAAAGTGGTAGTTTTATTTTGGTTTAAACAAAGCTTATTTGCCTGGAACCAATCTGAGGCTTGGTTGATAATGTTGGTTTGTAACTGATTGACTAGAGTTTCATCTTCTACGTGGTTTGCAAAGGTCGTATCGTCTGCAAATAAAGTCGTGAAAACTGGGATGGCATTAGGCAAATCGTTAACATAGATTAAAAATAATAACGGTCCCAATACACTTCCTTGTGGGACACCCTGTTGAATTGAAGACATCTGGCTATACTGACCTTTGCAAAATACACATTGAGATCTGTCAGATAAGTAGGATGACATTAGTTTTAGAGTTACTCCCCTGCAACCGTAATACTCCAGTTTATCGAGTAAAATGCTTTTTGAGACACAGTCGAACGCCTTGCTTAAATCAAGAAATAGTGCAAAGGAAGATTTTTTGTTTTCCAATGATTCTGTTATATAATTAATGAGATTCAGCACGGCTCCCGACGTGTCCCTTCCTTTTCTGAACCCAAACTGTCTGTCCGTAAAAATATGGTTGGTTTCAAAGAAATTTAGAATTCGAACTGCAATAATTTTTTCTATAATTTTGGCCAAAATAGGGAGAAGCGCAATGGGTCTATAATTTGATCTATCATCAATTTCACCCGATTTATATAAAGGTATAATTTTGGCTTGTTTCAATTTATTAGGAAATATGCCCGTCTTTAATATGATGTTTGCAATATAAGCTATCGGGGCAGATAAACATAAAACATTTTCTTTGTACATACAAACCGATTGATTATATAGGTCTAATGATTTTGACTTTTTTAATGCCTTTATAATATCTTCTACCTCGGATTCCTCAACAGCAAATAAGAATAGTGATTGTTCATTATTTATTGGTAATTTCGTTAGATAAACACTGTGTGAGTACTTTGATGGGGGAATATTTGATAATAAATCGTCGGCTACATGCACAAAGTAGTCGTTGTGAGATTCTGGGGAAATCACACTTACCACTCCATTGCTATTGATATTGTTTACACCTTTTTTTATTATTCTCCATATTGTTCTTTGTTTATTATCAGACTCCAAGATTTCTTTACTGATTTTTTCTTTTTTCAATTTTAAGATTTTTTGTTCGTATTCGTATTTTTTTTTGTTTAAATTCAGCCGATAGAAGATCATTATTTTGCAAGTTCAATTTCAAAATGTTTCCAAGACGATTTATTTCTTCCCTGGCCAAAACTATTTCCGGATTGGTAAATATAGAGGCATTTTTACGTTTGTTATTTGTATTAATTTTAATGGGAGGAAAAAATAAATCGTGATAATATGTAAAAACTTTATAAAAAGCATTAACTGCGCAGGTTGGGTCAGACTCTCTATATAATTCTACCCAATCTTCCGTTAAGAGGTAATTTGAAAATTTGATTCTATTTCTAGAACTTTTATTTGGTACGTTTTTGTAAACAGAGGTCTCCCGTTTTTGAATAGTGTTAAATTTAATTATTTGAGATTTATGATCAGATATGTGAAATTCAGCCACAGTTGCAAGTTGTGTTTCAAAATTTGTGAAGATGTTGTCGATACACGACTTGGAACTTTTTTGTACTCTAGTAAAGTCGGTGATATTTTTTTGTAATCCAAAAGAATGGAATATGTTAGTAATTTCGATGCTTTCCTTAGATTTAACTGCAAAATTTATATTAAAATCGCCACCAAACACTAGCTTACTATTTTTAAAATATTTAGATATTAAGTCAAGAGCATGAGAAAGTTTATTTTTAAAGATATCGATATTACCACATGGTGAACGATATAAAGCCACCGCAACACAGTTCAAATCAGCAAGTTTAATGCCAGTGCATTCAAAATGTTTTTCACTGTTAAGTTCACTAATGAAATTTATTGATGTAAAAACGTGATCAGATCTAGTAAAAATGCATACTCCTCCACATTCACTCTCCAATCGGCAGTAACAAGAAGCTAGATTGTAATTATTTGGTGTATATAAATGTTTTTCTCCATCCTTAAGCCAATGTTCACTAATCATCACCACGTCAAAATTTTGTTCAGTTAAGATGGATTCAAGATAATTGTGTTTGTTTCTAATACACTGAATATTTGCATGCAAAATAGTAATATTACTGGTGTTTTTATTACAAAAGAGAGGCACTGAATGTTTGTCAATGATAGAAGATACTTGCTCTTCTGGGCACGTCGATCGGATTAAAAATTTCGTTTTGGCGAGTAGTATTTGCCATGGCTTTCCCTGGATTGTTGTAGGCGTATTAGATGTTGGGAGGAGACAAATGATTTGTAGGTTGCAAGGTCCGCCGATGCAGTAGAAGATCCTATGCCATACGCTTCAAAGTACTTCATGTATAATTGTTTTAGCGACTCCACATCTACAGGAAGGCCCTCAGAAGCTAAAAATACCCTTAGAGAAGCATTTGTGAAGCCCTCGTGACAAACTGATTGCGGTTGTTCATGTAGATAGGATATGTACAACCTGACGGCATTCATTATTGCTGGTTCCCGCAGACGAGCCAAAAGGTACATATAAAAAAAAGTTCATTAAAAGCGCTTTTCAAAAATTCATACAAAGCCTTCAATTTAAAATAAAACGAAATTATTACATTTGTTAGCACCATCTATATCAGTAATACCCAGAAAAACTATTTTCCACTGGAAAAGTAGTTCACGAAAAGCATATTTTTTTGGTAACGTTTTTCTTCATTCAATTTTTTTCTCTTACAGCAGCCGCCTGAAATTCAGCATTTCTTGCATAAAATCGTTGATATGTATCTCCAAAACAACTAATATTAGACCCTTACAATTTGATATAAAATTAGTATTTCAATGCAAAACTTTCAAGTTAGGTACCTAAATATAGGACATCCCATTTAAAAAAGTAAGTTTGATTCGCCACACCTTTTGAGCCACTCTGTACAGTCAAAACTATGTTAGTAATAATGTGCACCACCTTCATACTCATACACATTTATGTAACTCTCATAGTTTTAGAAATATCTTCCCCCCCCCCCCCCCCCCCCCCGTAAACCCGGTATATAGTTTACCTTTATTTTAGCATAGCTAAAACGGTTTATTGCTCCTTCTTTTAAATAGTGTACAGTTTACTTTTTTGTTATTATTGTATAGCCTCTATAGCGAAAATAGCGGTTCAATATTCCTTTTTTACTTCCTTTTACTATAAAGGAAGTATTGGATTCACCCCAAAAATTCGAAATTGAGTTTTCAACGGATCTTCACGTTTTAGAGTCCCCTGATCCCAAAAAACATATTTTTTTTCATTGGTCTGTCTGTCTGTGTGTCTGTCTGTCTGTCTGTCTGTCTGTGTGTGTGTCTGTGAACAGAATATCTCAAAAACGAAAAGAGGTATGGCGTTGAAACTTCATATATAAGTTTTGCGTAGTATGTAGATGAGACAGCAAGCTTTTGAAGAAAATCTCATAACCGGAAGTAGGTGTTTACTCTTGTGATTTTTCAGTTTTTTTCGATTTTTTCAAAAACGGCTCTAACGATTTTTTTTAAACCTTACATTTTTCTTACATTTTTAATGTGTATTGATGTGAGATAGGTGATTTTCCAGTTGAATACTTCTAAAGTGGGTTTCTTTTGTTTTTTTTTTCTATTTTTTTATTAACTCCTATTTTAAATAAAACACCCGGTATATTATTACATTTTTGAATTCACCTTAAAATTCTAGAGAAAATTTGTCTTCTCAACTAACACTCGATTTTGTACCGTTTTTGTAGAATTTGTAATTTTTGAAAATTTTTAACAAATGGTTAAAAATTAAAAATGAAATGTTTGACTAATTATAAGATCACTGTAAAAGGAAGTTGTGTGAGTGTATCACACCAGATTTTTTTAAGTATAGTGTTAATTTAACTTGTGTCTTTTATTTGCTGAAATCGAATAAAAATCAAATTTAAAAAAATCAATTTTTATTTTTCACCTTTTTTATTCTAAATATCTACCTAGTATCATCACATAGTAAACATTACCTACCTAAACTATTAGTTTTTACTGTTCAATCTACAAACATTAATTGACGCCCCCTTAGGATGTCTCTGGATCCGCCTATGGCGGAACGAAAGAAACAAGTATGGAGAATTGTTCAACTACATCATACATGCATTTAAAAGAAACAAAAGCGAATATTTAACAAAAGCAGTCGAGAGGAGAGAAACGAGAAATTTACTAGCCAAATTTAAAGAAATAACAAGAACAAATAAGAAACTTGTGGAGTAGAAATCTAAAAAGGGAATCATCCATTGGATACCGTGCTGTGGAAAACTTCCACCTTTGAAGTCAGAACCAAGAGAAGAAAGCGAGCCGTTAGTTATTAACAAATAAACCATCTATAATTAGAAGTATAATAACTTATAGAAAATACCGCAAGATCTTGTCACAGCAAAGCTACCTAAGGATATCGACGACTGTGAAGTAAATATACAGTAAAGTTGCTAAATATGGGCCATGGATCACTGAAATACAGACTGGAAGAAAAATAAAACAGTGGCTAATATTATAGTATAGCCAAAAATCCAGTGAGTTTAACAAGCGCACACTAATCTGCTTTTCGGACTATCAAAAGACTGTTACTAACTACTTCCGGGGTTGGACCATGTCATTGTTGACATAGAAGAACTCAACATTTCACCCACTTTCATAAAGAGTTTTGATACGAACTTCGACCGAAATTAGAATAGCTTTTTCACACGGCTGCCCAACGATCGACATATGGCCCTCACTGGGTCGTAAATTCCCAAATCTCAAAGAAACGGATGAAGATGACCATTCTCGAGTCACGCCTTCCGAACAGCGGCCGTTGAAAGGTGTTCAAATTTCAATTTACCGAAAGCCGTTAATTTTTAAAGAAACGCAATAAAAACCATGCCACTGGGCCAAAATGAGTCATCCTTGGAATCACTCTAAAGGGAATAGATACAGCTACCTAGGAAATGCTACCGGTAGGACCAAACACTTAAGATAGCAGCGCACGCCCCGATCAAAGTTTAAAAATGCGTGCAACAAAAATGGGTGGCTAGCAATATGAAGTCCGAGAACAACAGTAATTCATTCTGAAGCCTAAGAAAACAGTAGTTTCTCTTGCGAACGGGACCGGAAGCCATAAATTCCTAACACAGTGGCAAAACTCAAGCAGATAACCGTCGCCGGACACCAGCGAAATGCACCCTAATTTGGAGCGCGCGCATCAAGGGCTCAGTAAAGTAGCAGATAGCAATTTGAGAGCACACCACACTATTAAATAATATATATTGTTACAGGATAATTTACCTCAATCGACATTGAGTATTTTACAAGACAAAATCGGAAAGAAAAATAAAGGGTTCGCCGGTTTCTGCGATAACACAGATCTTAAATGTGTCGGAACAGATGGAGGCGTTCCTGTTACCCTCGGTCTAGCTCAGTCGTGGAGGGGTAGTTCGAAAGCTCAATAGAAACCGACGGCACGTACCCTATAGCTTTACTCAAAATCGTATTACCCAGAGCGCCACTTGCTTTTAAAGGAATTGCTAACGTGGCTAAAGTAAGAAACATTCACGGAAGCTGTGGGGAGGTTCCCCAGGCCCTCGGCGATCCACTCCAGCGTCACTCGCCAAGCTCCACGAGTCGTCAGAGTCCAGCGTAGGGTGCCGTGAAATTATATTGACTTACCTACGAAGACCACCCCTCTGGAAGGTTAGAAACACTACTAATAGCCAAATCTTAAGAGCTTACGTAATTCAAAAAGCATGCTTTGGCTTTACATTGATTTACACTCGGCTTTTACCGTCTTTAGTTGAAGACCAAATATATCAAGGAAATTGGAATTGCTACAACTAGTGGAAGATAACCAGACCGAAAATTGGAGGCAAATTGAAAAATGTCTTATAGAAGCCAGCCTAGAAACGTGAGGAAAGAAAAATTCAAAGAGAAAGGAGTGGATAACACAAGCCACCTGGGACTTGATTGAACGAAGACGCCGTATAAAAGGTCAAATACATAGTGCTCAAACGGAAGAACTGAAGGATGTTTTACGAAGAGCGTACAAAGAAACAAACACAGCCATTAAAAGAAGCGCAAGAAAAGATAAACGTAACTGGACAGAGACGATGGCTACAAGGGCGCAAACTGCAGCTGAACTGAGAAATAATAGAGAACTATACAAAATAACAAAACAACTAGCCAACAAAAACTTCATACATGAGTGCCCGGTCCTAAAAGATAAACTTGGAAATAAACTCTATACTAACGACCAACATCTAAGTAGATGGTATGAGCACTTTAAAGAAATGCTAGACGTGTCAGAACAAAATGCAGTCCCAGAACAATATGAACTAGAGCAAGCTCCCGATAACCTCGGAATAAGTATAGAACCACCCACCAAACGAGAAATCACGCATGCCTTGCTGAGACTCAATTCTGGTAAAGCACCTGGGCCTGATAACATACCAACAGATATACTTAAAGCTTGTCCTTTATTAATAACGGATGTACTTCACCCACTGATAATGGATTTTTGGACTACGGAGACAATCCCAGACCAGTGTAAGGAAGGGCTCATAATTAAAATTCCTAAGAAAGGCGATCAAACTATTTGTCAGAACTGGAGAGGAATAACACTCCTTAATTCAATCAATAAACTACTAACACAAATTATACTAACCAGAATTTCGAAGCACCTAGAACCAAAACTGAGGAAAGAACAAGCTGGCTTTAGACCACACAGATCCTGCACGGAACAAATAAACACCTTACGTCTTATAATAGAACAATCTTGCGAATGGCGCACCTCACTTTATATTCTATTTATAGACTTCGAGAGAGCTTACGACAGCCTACTTCACTCAGCGATATGGAAGATGCTTGCTACAAAAGGCGTTCCAACAAAAATAATTAACCTCATCAAAGAACTCTATCATGGCACCTCATGTCGAGTAAGTCATAAAGGGAAAGCAAGTGATCCGATCCCAGTAAAAATTGGGGTTAAACAAGGATGTATCCTCTCTCCGCTATTATTTAATCTGATTCTGGATGAAGTCCTAACAAAAACAAATAATACTCAACGTGGCATAGTATGGAATTTCCAACAAAGACTCGAAGACCTAGATTACGCTGATGACATTTGTCTCCTATCGCACACTTTCAATGACATGAACGAGAAACTCCACCGCTTACAAGAAGAAGCATCCAAAGTAGGGCTAAAGATAAATGTCCGAAAAACTAAAGAAATGCGTATTAATAACCAATCACATAATAGATTCCTCTATCAAAATCAGCTCATAGAAGAGGTTTCCAGTTTTACTTACCTTGGCAGCATCATAACTAACGACGGAGGATCTTTGGCAGACGTGAAAAGCAGAATTCAGAAAGCTAGAGGAGCGTTTAGTCTTTTGAACAAAATTTGGAATTCATCACAATACTCATACAATACAAAACTTCGCCTATTCAACTCAAATGTCAAATCTGTGTTATTGTACGGATGCGAATCTTGGATGGTGACAAATGAAATAACAAATCGCATCCAGGTTTTCATAAATAAATGTCTTAGAAGAATCCTACGCATCTATTGGCCAAACACTATTAACAATGAAGACATTTGGAGAAGAACGAAAGAAGAAAACATGAAATCCCAAATAAAACGGCGAAAGTGGAAGTGGATAGGCCACACCCTACGAACACCTCGGAACAGCATAGCGAGAGAGGCGCTTGATTGGAACCCACAAGGAAGCAGAAGAAGAGGGCGTCCAAAGATGACATGGAAACGCTCTGTACTTAAAGAAGCCGAAAACATGGGCAAGTCTTGGGGAGAAGTGAAAGCTATTGCCGCTAATAGGACCAGATGGAAGCTCTTTGTAGAAGCCCTATGCTCCCAAGAGGAGTGAAAGGAACTTATATATATATATACAGGGTGATTTTAAAATGTTTCGCCAAACTTCGGGGTATTGTTCTACACACCAAGGCAAGTAAAAAAGTCCATGTAAACATGTGTCCGAAAATCGCGCGTTTCCGAGTTACGAGCAATTTTTGAACTTGGGAAGTAGTCCAGTCAAATGGTGCTCAAAAAGGGCGAATAGGGGAGAGGTTTGGTGGAGTTCCGATATTTGGTTCCTATATGTTTTTTGGGTCGCTGTACACGAATATCAGGTTTTCCAACAAGAATTTTGACCGGAAACACGTTTTTTAAGGAAAAACCGTGTAAATCGTTTTTTTAGTTTTTCTAAAATTACTCGAAAACTATCCAATTTCGTAAATATTGAACCTATATGAAATAAAAGAGAGTAAAATTTCTTACATTTTATGTACTAGCGGTTTTTTCTCCGATCAATCGTTCAGCCGCGAGAGCGCCGCGAAGTTATTAGGTGTTAAAAGGGAATTATGCCAGTTTATTTCACAGTAACTCGAAAACTATACATTTTTCGTAAATCAACAATGGTATATGAAATGAATCTTCATAATTGAAATGTTGGCAAACTCGATACTCGCGTACAGCGACCTAAAAACCATATAGGAACCAAATATAAAAACTTCAAAACTTTCCCCTATTTTCTACCATTTGACTGGACTATAATTTTGCGGCGCTCTCGCGGCTGAACGATTGATCGGAGAAAAAAACCTCACATACATAAAGTGTAGAAAACTGTGTCCTCTTTTATTTCATATAGGTTCAATATTTATAAATAATGGACATCTTTTGGGTACTTTTAGAAAAACTAAAAAAAATCGGTTTTTACAAGGTTTTTGCTTAAAAAAACTTGTTTCCGGTCTAAAATTTTATTGAAAAACCTGATATTCGTGCACAGCGACCCAAAAAACATATAGGAACCAAATATCAGAACTCCACCAAAACTCTCCCCTATTCGCCCTTTTTGAGCACCAATTGACTGGACTACTTCACAAGTTCAGAAATTGCTCGTAACTCGGAAACGCGCGATTTTCGGACACATGTTTATATGGACTTTTTTACTTGCCTTGGTGTGTAGAACAATGCCCCGAAATTTGGCGAAACATTTTAAAATCACCCTGTATATATATATATATATATATATATATATATATATATATTACGAAGGTTTTCGCGGCTGATATGTATTAAAGGTAAACATTTCAGGGTGTCATACCGCTTAATAAATTTGAAGATTTCTTCAACTGGTTGAAGAACATCTTGAATGGCGTTTGGGGTTGGACGACGTTTCGACGAAATCACATTCGTCATTTTCAAGTCCTTGTAGTCCGGGTTTGGCTTCTAGTTATACGGCAACACGACGGACTGTCAACTTGATGCACAGCTGACAGTCAGCTGTGCATCAAGTTGACAGTCCGTCGTGTTGCCGCATAACTAGAAGCCAAACCCGGACTACAAGGACTTGAAAATGACGAATGTGATTTCGTCGAAACGTCGTCCAACCCCAAACGCCATTCAAGATGTTCTTCAACCAGTTGAAGAAATCTTCAAATTTATTAAGCGGTATGACACCCTGAAATGTTTACCTTTATTTAATATATATATATATATATATATATATATATATATATATAGTTGAAGACCAAAGGTGTCTGAATTGCAACAAATAACTAGACTAAGGTTGACAGAAATTTATATTTAATAAATCACCCAAAGGTGAACTCAAACTTCATACATTAATACACCCTAACTGAGAATAAAAGGGGATCCCAAGCAAGAGTTATCTTATCCTATACAGGTTTACAGAGTAGTCAAAATTAAATAAAACAGGAGAGAAGCTCCTGCCCACAACAATCAAATCAAATAATTAAATCGAACGGGCGTACGCAATGTTTGTGAATACCGGACAACACACAATAAAGCAATCGACAACATTCACCCGGTACTTGATTAAGCGCAGCAATTACAATTAAAAGGTTACCTTAGCCCAAGCATGATAATGTTTTGAATCCAGACCTCCGTGTTGCTTGGCTGGACGCTGGGAGTGGTAGGCGCCCTCGTAGCGGAGAACAGGGTTGTTCCAGGGGTTGACCGGAAGCAGTGGCCCGTGGCCCAAGAGAACGTTGATTGATTTGGAACGCAAGCAGCGGTCTCCGAGGAAAAAAGAAAATACTTCAAGTTCGACTGGACGTAGCAGAATTTACAAATGCAGAACGTTTCCCACTCTCTATGAGAAATCACTTAGGCTTCATAAGGACGTCTTGTACTAGATGTGCAACAGGGTGCAAATTAACTTCCCCCGCGACTCGGGGGCTGAAGTAAACATAACCAAAACGCCCGCCTAAAAACTGCGTCGGCCTAAACCCATACACTCGCCCCGCGGGGACTTCTATATTACTTAACGAGGTGGCTGCTTTGAGGACTCAAGCACAACTAACTTTAAAATTCAATTGCGTGATGACCACAAAATTTGTTAACGAAAAGTTCCCCGTCCCCCGGGAAAGCATCTCTCTTTAGCAGTGACAGATAGAATTTTCTGTCTCACTTATTGCACAACGAAATGTAAGGTTGCCAAAATAATCCGGGGGAGTCCCCTGATTAACAAAGCCTATGGGAAGGCTGACGGGGCGAAACTATGCAGCCCCCGAGAGGCCCAAACATATCGAATAACAAGGCCGACTTGTTAGGAATTTCAGGCGTTAAGTTATTAAAAAGAAACATTGAGCTTTAAGGCCTAGTTTCATTATTGCTTAAGACAAAGGGCCCACTCGAAATTTATTTTCTCCGCGAGGTTTTGACCAAGCGAGGCGCAACGGTTCCACGAATTCTCAGTCCATCGATGCCAGGGTTGCGAAATAAACAAAGCAATTAAAACGCGGCACAGAAGTGCTTACGAGAAAATTCCGTAAGCCACGAACATTTTTAAAGTTTGCCCAATAAGTCCGATTGCAAGCTCAGGACACAGGGTCGTATTTAGTGAAACTTGGTACGATATAACAAAGCCAGGAATAACATAACAATATAACTTTTAACGAGCATCTCGATTAGCCGCGATAAAGATCGAGGGTGGAATACCTACAGTGGCCAATTTCACAGCAAGAAGGCGCGTAGTACAAAAGCCGCAGATGAGTAATTAAGCACCTGGAAATATTGGTCGAACCTCATCATGTGTAGACTCAAAATTCAAGTCTTTTTGCAAGCGAGGCAGTGCGGCTAAAAGCGAAGTAGTACTGGGACGCACTAATTAATTAGCTCATTTCTCATAAGAAAGCCGCAGATGAATAATTAAGCACCGGGAAAAATTGGGCAAACATCATCGTTTGGACTCATAATTCAAGTATTTTTGCAAGCGGGGCCGTACTGTTAAAAGCAAAGCGCTAATTGGACGCGCCAATTAACTAGCTCATTGCGCATAAGAAATTCTGCGACTGCTCTATTGTTTTCTCCCCGCCGTAAAAATACGTGCGCAGGAAGACGTGTTCATCCCCTCTCACAGCCAATCAACAGCGAGGGAGGCAGCTACCACAGGTTTCGGGCTCCTTAAATAGAGATTTAAATAGAGAAACCCTGGCCTTAAGAAGTCACTCGATCCCGAGTGCCAGCAGCCAACAGCCATCCAAGGATCAACAGCCGCCTCCAGGAGTCTACCCGCCTAGAAAAAATCCACCTAGCCTGGACTCTGAAAAATTAGGGAAAAGCTGTCCATCGGGACTCTGCCGCTCACGGACTAGCCATCTAGCCTGGACTCTGCCGATTCAGGAAAAACGGTCAATCTGGACCGAACAGCCAACTAGCTGAGACTTCTCCAACGTGCGCCATAACCCCGGACCCAAGCGACACCACCTCCGACAGGGCAACCAGAATTTGACACCCCTGGAGGAGCCCCGTGGTGCAGCATCTTCGGGACGCGCCGTTCGCCCTCCTACGCCCCCCCCCCGACCCCCTCGCTCTCGGATCCTCACTTGGGACCTGGAAATCCGCCTGACGGACGCCGAAGAAGCCGAGCTGGAAGCTCTGTGGTGATTCGCCTGCGACGACAGCTCCCCCCATCGCGGCCCTTGCTGGAGAAGAACGTCCGCTCCACATACCTCCCCTCCAACAGCCCGAGCCACCGCCCGGATGCCGGCCCGTTCCCGCGACTACCTAAGAGGGCTCCCCGGTCACACTTGCCGCCCCCGTAAGATCGCCCCCGGCACACGCTCCCCGGAGGGCCAGGTCCAAAGCGAGGCCACATTCCCCGTCTTCGGCCGCCAGGAACGCCCGCCCTGCCGACCCGGCAGACACAAGCAATCGGTCCTAGCGGATTTTTTTTTCTTTTATTATTTTATAGATATAAGTATAAATTAGGTGTAAATATTTAGTAAATAAATTTATTAAACTTATTTCTCCGATTAATCGACTGCCGCCATCCACCGTTGAGCTAGTTGGAGGTGTGTTAAGTTTGTCACCGGTGAACGCTTCAATACGCAATAAAAATAGAATTAACTAACGATTATCTTACAACACTCCAACATAAGTCGGATAGCATCGTGAATAGCCAAAACAGTCCCGTACCCAATAACGTTCAACAGGCCAGCTAAGTTATGCCGTAGGAGAGAGTGAGTTTACACTAAAATGATCAAAACCAAATACGGGCGGTACCAACTTGATGATTCCACAGTTCGCGAATCTAATTTGTAGGATTTCCCGGTGATATGGTAATCATAACTTACATTGAAGAGAGATATCTCAAAATTACATTTATCAGCCGCAGGCTCTTTGATAAGCTATACACTGTTACGGAAAGAAGAAACGTAGAAATGCGGCACAACTGAAGTGATATTCATTTTTAATATATTCAAACAAATAATATAATTCGCGATTTCGTACCGAAATAAAATATTAAGTTTATGACATCTAATGGCAAAATAGTTGTAGCAAATCTAACAACAAACCTATGACGTGTACACCTAGCGTTCACAGCGTAACGTATGTAATTTCACATGTAAGATTAAAGTACATATAAACAAATCGCAAGGCACGTAGGAAATACACATATAAATCAACAATACATCAAAAACTGGTACATCCTGCATAAACAGAAAAATTTAAGTATATGTTATATAACCTCATAGAATTATTCACATTAATAAATTTTGAATTGCTGCAAAATATTTATTTACAGTAAATCAAGGTTTGACTTATCTGTTGAATTCACAGTTCTGCGAAAACAACGTCAAGGGGGCAAAACTGGAACTAGAAATTCCAATATATCCAATTCACACGCCCAAATATCGAAAATCTAGAAAACCAAATGTAGAAATCCAAATCTGGGAACTAGAGAGCCAAATCCACGCAGAAAGGTAAACATCCATAATCCAAAAAGAAAAAGTTTTCTGGTGTAAATATAAAAATCTTCTATGAGACAAACGCTAAAAGTCCATAAATGTGAAAACACTAAAATCCCATTATTACCGACATACTAAAAGCCCTGTTAACTGTAAAAGGCAATTAGCTTTCAGGCGCGGAGTTCACTTAGAGCACTTACTTCAGTTGTGCATCGTCTTAATGCTCCAATCCCCAGAGGATGTTCTGGCTTGTTGGATTAAGAACCGTAAAGTCAAAGTGCGAAAACGTGTCACGGCCTGACTCATCAAAAACTGCAATTCCCATCTAAACCCACCAAGGCGGTGTTTTCTCCAAATCTCACTACCAACCAACGATATTTTGGGAAAACTAAAGAAGAACAGCAACCACCAGCTCTTCAAAATCCCCTTTTTTAAGACAAGACTTCACTCTATCAAAATTACAAAATTATTTGTTTTTAGCAAGTCCCGGTTTACTTGGCAACCCAAAGTAAACCGATGTTGAACAGAAGCTGTCAATTGTCAATAGAAATGAAAAATTGAACATGTGGAAAATATCTTCCACTTTGAGGTGTGGTGCTAGTGACGTATGCTACGAGTGTCATGGACATCACGCCGTACGAACTAATTTATAATTAAAGAAGTGAAAACCCCAGATGGGCTCAAAAACCATTGGTAGAAATATTTTTTGGATATATTGTAGAGATATGTTATGATGATTAAAAATAAATAAATAATTGTATAAATGGGTTCATTGATTGTAGTGTTTTGCCCTTTATAGTAATTCGCACATCTGCAAGTAAAATAAATTATAGCTAGCTTTCAGTAGGCATGAGACTCAAAATCTTGGTTAGGTTCACCGATATGTTCATATTTAAAAACTTCCGTGTTACGCCACTAGGCTGTGAAATTTAAAAGTAGCAGCGCGCAGACTCACTGCGCTGTCAAATTTATCTGTCAACAACTTGATTTTACGTGCGGTTCGTTTCTGTGTGATTACAAGTGAATTCAAAAGGAAATATATGAACAAATTATCAGGTATTTATTCAATTTATGGTGTTTTCGATGTCTAATCTCTTTTGTTTTCAGTGTTTCTTGTTTCGTGACGTAAAACGACGCCACCCGGGAAAATTCATTTGTTAATCGCTCCACTAACCTCACAATTGTAATTTGGTTAATTATTAGCAAAATAATTCATCTGGAGACTTGGATATGCCTGCTTCTTACTCGAAATGGTAACGTCTCGCTGGTACATAAATTTCCGGCTCCTCAAGCTGTCAATGAAGTTTTTACGATACCTTAAACTTTTCAGGTGACGATACGTTCTTCCGGTCGAAGCCCTAAGCTGGATCTTCTCTGGAAGTCGTTGCCTTCGATGTATATGATGCTGGCCTTGTTGCTACAGCTCCCCACGATGTCTCGTAGTCGTCAGCTCTGGTCTTGGACTCCTGGTTTGCTTGCAGTCGAACCTCGTAAATCCGAATTGGCCACCGTTTGCACGTTCGGAAACGTGCTGTGGTCCAAAACTTAATTTAATTGGAGACACAAATTAGCTTGGTATCAAATAATTTATTTCAATTGCCCCCCCCCCTTGTTTCGTTAACAACAATTGCCTACCTAGGCTCTTAAATGCGGATGTTAACTTAGTACAAATCAACTACTTATAATCTAAATTTAAACTTATTTTACAAAAACGTACACAATCTTAATTCTACAATTATTGTTTGTTCATGTTTGTATTTAATCTTAGTTATAGCCCCACTAACTATGTTTTATTTGAATTGTCTGTTCACTTCTGTCATTTCACTGACTCATTTTTATAAACACAAATCTCATCCATTTCCTGTAGTGTGAATTTCTTGCATTTTATAAAACCTGTCTTCTTCTCACCCTTCTTCAACTATTACCATTCCATTTTCGATAGCCTTATTTGATCTAGTATTGTGCTCTTTTTGCACTGTATTGGGAACATTCTGTCCTTCTTACCTTTATTTAAAACGTTCATAGAACTGTACTTAATCAATTATACTGACATGTAAACTTATCCAACCCGCATGTAATAAACCCCTTTGGTGATCGATTTGTTGAATTTTGATTGGCTTTACTTTGCACCAACCTCTTAATTTATGCTAATTGACATTTCTGTAATTTTAACCTACAAATTGAGCTCTGCTATATGGCCATTTATTCTGAAGTAATTCTATTTAATATCGGCAATGCTTGAAAAAAGCTTATCTCAGTTCAGTGGAAGATCGCACTGCATTTTGCTTCTCAAGAAATTGAGCCGTGTGAAATCTTATATCTTATATCGTTACATTAAACAATACATCAAAATAAATATATGTTTCGACCAGGCAGACTCGTGCTCGAAGAAGCGGTGATGGAACCAGTAAAGTTCTTCGATATACCCCAACCAGACGAGCACAGAGCTTCATACATATGCCTGGGACGGCTCGAGATCTGTCTGAAATGCCAAAATTTCCAAAACGGCCTGTAAATGCTCCAACATGGCAATCGCATCGCACAAAACGGCACTCTGAATCCCGCCTCTCGCACTAGCATTCACAAGAAGAAGTTCAATGCAATTCCTCCGTCCACCGGCATAAATTCAGCGGCGGCGTTAATTTTTCAAATTGGCTTTACACTGTATACACCCAATTTTATTTAAAGAATTTGAAGATAAAATGTTATATTACGTAGGAAATCATATTATTAGTTGGTTTTATTGACAACGATTGCAAAAACAATTCTTTAGTTAATTTGCTTTTCCATTATCGATTTCATTTTTCTGGAATGTTCATATGAACTGACAATTCGTCAAATGTCAAATATAGTTACCGTGCTAGTGACTTGGATTCAATTTGATATTTACACTTAGTTAACAACGTATTTAACACAGTTCCTGACAAAAGCATAGTTGGATCATACATTTAGGTATGTCTTACTTGTCTAAATCTCTTTTTCTTAAAAAAAACATAACATTTCAAGGTCAAATAATACCACAATCAGTAGCGGACTATTTTTACCTTATGCGGCAACAACTAAACTCTAGCCTCCCGAAAGAATTACTACGATATCTTGATTTTGTCAAGAGTTCTTTGATTGTTGGAAAAGTTACCTCCGAATCGCCCACTGTGCCACGTAGAGATATCGCTACAATACAGAATGAAATCAAGTTTTTTAAAGTAAGTTTCTTCTTTATTTTCTTTTACATTTTTTGCAGATAGTATCAAAAAGTATCGACCTGAGATAGTTTTTTTTAAATTTTTCATTTTAGCGTTTTTATTTTATACGAAAAATAATGAAATGTGGTTTGAAGTTAGCTCTGGGTCGTTAAACGCCTTAGCGGGCGCGAACGCGCGCCCTCCGCTAACGCACGAAAGAGCCAAACGATGACGATATAAGTAGGTCGAATGGGTTACGAAGTGTTCATAATTATGTATAAAATAGGTAAGAATGAAGCCGTGAAAACATTCTAGATATATGTACTTGAATATTGCGTTCTCAACGTTACGCTAAGACGTAGAACCGCATGCACTGAAGCTTTTGAAATGTGGTGTTATAAGAGAATGGTGAGGATATCGTCGGTTCACATAGTGACAAAGACGACAGTGCTGATAAGAATTAGAAAGAACAGTGAAAATATCATGGGAAGAGAGATATGCTCATTGCTAAGACTCATCATGCAAGGTAAGATGGAGGAGAGAGGAGCGTAGGCAGAGAAAGAATCTCCCGGTTGCGTAATCTAAGAGAATGGTTCGGCTGCAGCATGGGAGAGCTTTTCAAAGGAGCAGCAAACGAAATCAGAATAGCCATGATGGTTTTCAATCTCCGATAGGAGGGAACTGCAAGAAGAAGAACGTAAGAATATGTTAATATTTCTAATAAGACAAAAACAGCCAAACGAAGCACTTAGTAATGTGAATTACATTAATTCGCAAAGAGAAATAATATTGCATTCGGTAAGATCCGAACCTACGCTCCCAAAGGAAATATTATTTGTAGTAGGACGCCTTTACCACTCGGTCAGAAATGTTACGTAACACACAGACTTAGCGTTGCATTATTAAGGGCAGGTGAAGAAATAAAGAAGTAAGCCCGATCGGTGACGATAAAATCGTGACACACGTAGACAGTTCTTAACGACAATAATATTTCGATTATTAATTATATAATTGAAAAATAACATTGTTGTATTAAGGTTATGACCCTTTACAATTTTTTAGATTTTCAAATTTTGTTCATAATTACTTTTCGGTTCTTTCACTAGCAAAGAGAAAATATCCACCTTGAGTTTAAATTTCTATGCAATGATGCAGTGTTGATAAATAATTGTATTTTCCTGCCTCTAAATAAATAATATTAATTAATCTAGATATACTCTTAGCTCATGTCTTTGGAAACGCATAATAACAGATGTTACTTCCTTTTCACAACGTAAAAGAAAATGTCAAGATCAAATTGATTTCAAAATAAATCGAAGCCTCTCGCTCTCGCGGACTTTAGAAACACAAAAAAGTTAATTTACGCATTTTGAGCCAATTGTAAACAACAAATGTGTGTAGAGTGATTCTGGGAACTGTTATTAGAATTCGGTTAGGCATCGAAGTGGAGAAGAAAAAAAATTATAGTATATTTTTCCATCAAAATATGTTCTAAACTATTGCAAATTACGAAATTTGGCCCTGTTTACAAATAGTTATCTACAAATTCAGGATTTCTCGCTGCTGACGTCAGAAGAGCCAGTCATCTCATCACAGTCTAGCAAGTTGGAGCGGAAAGCTGTCACTCACAGATTGAAATCGAGATTGATTAATTATTCCTCTTAAAAAACAACCTAAACAAATAAGTTGGAAACAGCATCGCCGATTTAATATTTCATAACAAGTAATCAGGCTTCTTGAAAAACCGACAATAATACAAAACACAGCTCCACGTGCCTCATTGTTGTCACACTTAATGAATATTTATGTATAACTTAAAAAAGATGTAACACTTGTAAGTTTTTAAAACAAACAGCTAAAGTAGGCTGAAATGCAATATCTGAATCTGTTAATTTCAGAATTGCACATATCGGATGCAACAGTTGAGTACTAACGGAAACACTCACAAGCCTCGAGCTAAATGGTGATTGATGTGTTTGTGTTAGACAAAATGGAAATTTCAGATGCTGCTACTTCCGATTCGTTTTTGATCCGCCAGTAAAATACAAAACCTCGTATTTCAATTTATCGTTTGTAAATAATCCCAGGGATCGTTCCCAATTTTTTGGAAAATGGATTTGTAGATATCACTGTCGTTGAGGGGATTCTAAGTTGTTCTCATATCTAGAAGTTGAATAATAATAAAACACACTGTTTTGTTTAAACTAGTTTTCTTGGCTTCTTTGGTATTAAGATATGCAACGAGAGCTAACAACTATTAAGGATGAATGTTTACTTCTCAGGACCGAATTTGAATTCTTCCAACGACAAGGTCGAATCAAGAACGTGGAAATTTGTGGCATTCCCGAGAAATAAAGGCGAAACCATTCTCCCAGTAGTCCGTAGAGTGGCTTCGGCTATAGATATTACTATGCGCAATGAAGATATTGTCACTTCGCACAGAGTCGCACGTTTTTCTGGCGATTCCTTAGGGAGCTGTCCAAAGAATATTGTGGTGAAATTTGCCTCACTAGGGAAAAAATCTGGTGTGATACAGGCACACAACTTCCTTTTACAGTGATCTTATAATTAGCCAAAAATTTGATTTTGAATTTTTAAGCATTTGTAAAAAAATTTCAAAAATTGCAAATTCTACAGAAGCCGTACAAAATAGGGATTAGTTGAAGAAACAAATTTTCTCTAAAATTTTAAGCTGAATTCAAAAATATAATAATCTAATAATATACTGGGTGTTCTATTTAAAATAGGAGGTAATAAAAAAATAGAACAAAAACAAAAGAAACCCATTTTAGAGGTATTCAACTTGAATATCGCCTATCTCACATCAATATACATTAAAAATGTAATAAAAATGTAAAGTTTGAAAAAAATCGTTAGAGCTGTTTTTGAAAAAATCGAAAAAAACTGAAAAATCACAAGAGTAAACACCATACTTCCGGTTAAGCGATTTTCTTCAAAAGCTTGCTGTCACATATAAATAGTGCACAAAACTTATATATGAAGTTTCAACGCCATGCCCCTTTTCGTTTTTAAGATATTCTGTTCACAGACACACACACAGACAGACAGACACACAGACCAATGAACAAAAACGTGTTTTTTGGGTTCAGGGGACTCTAAAACGTGAAGATCTGTTAAAAACTCAATTTAGAATTTTTGGGGTGAATGCAATACTTCCTTCATCGTAAAACGAAGTAAAAACTGAGTTTCTAAATGCTGCAAAAACCATAGAAATCCAGATTTAAATACGCAAAATTTGGGTTTTGGAAAAGAAGCAAAGGTGTTCATTAATGAACATTTATCCGCTTACTATAAACTACTTTATAAAAAGGCACGTGAGTTTTGTAGAATCACAAATTATAAATACTGCTGGGTAAAAGAAATGAAGATTTTTGTTAAGAAAGATGACGCTTCTCGGGCCATTTACATTTCAAACGAAAATGTGCTGTCTCGTTTATGAGAATAATTTTATATAACGAACTTCTTACGTATCATCTATAAACTTTCTAAATAGCTAACAAGTGAAATTCGCGCTGTGACAGGTCAGGTGAAAGGGTTGATAGATCTGTAATGTCAAATGTGATTTGTGTAGTTGAGTTGAACAATCAAAACTAACTCTCACAACGTTCACGATGCAATTTCTAAACACAGCCGGGGTTGTGTCGTAAACAAACCCTTTTCGTCCCAAATAAGACGAAAAGGGAAAGTCAGCCCGGTCAACAATACAGTTGTAAACGCTCGAAAAGAGAAAGCCTTTTCGACCGACGATTTCAAGCTACAAGAGAGCTGGACAATTGTATTGTACTGAATAGAATAGGAAATGTCCTTTCCATTCAGAGGCGGATATATAAAAGCAGTAGCTTAGTTTTCGAGATCACTTAGATCCATTCATTCTATTCGATTAAATCACTCACTCATCGCATATCACTTGTACTTTTTACTGTAGCTTAATATCACGTGTTTCTTAATATTCCGACTTGTACGCATTTTGCTGGGTCGAGGACTGAAGTCAGTTTCCAAAGTCTTTAATTAATAATTAATTCGGTATCGAAAACCAGGCTACGCAAATTCGTACTTGTATTTTAAATTAATATTATCGAATTTGTTTGTTATATTTTGTTCGTGTGTTCTAAAGAAATTAAAAGGAATGTTATTGTGTTCCACAAACGGTTGTATTTTACTGAACTTAATTCCGCAGTAATAAACAACATAATAGTTCTAGTGGCGCAAACCAACCAAATTGCTAACCCGCGACTAAGTAACCAAGCAATGTTATTCGACTGGACAGAGATTCAGTGGTTAGTGGCAAAAGTGGCGGGGGTGGTGTGATGATTGCAATTCGGGATGTTTTTCCTGCTGAGTTTGTACAATGTGAACAGTGTTATAGAGAATATATGGGTATCCGTGGCCTTAAAGAGAGGCAAGAAACTATTTATTGAAACTGTGTATATTCCTCCTCATGCGTCGTACAATAATTATTTGGCATTTTTCTCTAAATTAGACGATATTTTTGTCAAAAACAGTAAAAATAAATTTTTATTTGTAGGCAAGTTTAATATGCCAAACATAACTTGGACACTTAAGAAAGGTAGTAATGATTTGCTTCCCCAAAATGGTACGGATTCCAGTAGTTAATGTTTTTCTGATTGTTTTTTTTTTAATAATATTAAACAATTTAATAATATTTCAAATGTAAAAAATAATATTCTCGACTTTGTTTTGACTGAATGATTAAATATCAACGTATATCAGCGTGAAAATCCTTTTGTAACCCCAGATAATCATCATATGTCATCAGATATATTTATTTTACGATTTGCGACATTCAAGAGACACATGAGAAAAGTCTTAGTTTGATTGTATTTAATTTTTTATTACATTCTCGTAATTAATGATTATATCTATAGTTATTCAGTTGTCTATATAGTTTTTTTAAATTTATTCCTCAGTTTTGCTTTACATGAACTTGTTTGAGCTTAAATTGTAAATGTTTTAATTGCGCAGCTATGACTGACAGCATTAGGTTTAAAATTTTAAAAAAAATTAACATCTGCTTGGAGAGTTGTAAATACATTTGACACTCTATATATCACGGAGTATCACATAAGTTTTTATTCGAAGTAAAAGAAGGCAAGGAATATCATTTTCTCATTTCACGACTACTGCGAATTCGACTAATTATCTTCCGACTAGTAAAAACTGTACATATATGTTTAAAGTTTTGCTTTTAATGTAACGATAAATGATAAGCCACTAAAAAATATTTAATGCTGTAGTTTTATGACTCGTTAAAATGCAGTACGATAAAGAGTTATTAAACCTTGCGAAATTTTCCTGGTTTGGCGCCTTAAAATTTAATTTGTTTTGGCTGTGACTAATGTCAGTATTAGCAACGGTTACAATGAAGTTTTAATTTCCAATAATATTTTCGCAATGTCATATGCCAAACTGGAAGCATCAGTAGTGGGTGGTGATAAGTTGTTCCGGGTCTCAAAAATTTTATTTTAGAAGAAAACTGTCCCGATCTTGATCGAAACTTCTTCATTAATTGTAGACGATGTTCACGCAGTCGAACATCTGTATTTAGTTGGAAAAGAGACGTGTCCGTGGCAAAGACGTCATTGAATATTTTAAATGTCTGAAGAAGACCACCTTGCTGACGTCTTTTCTGTAACGTCGTTAGTTTCAGACGCTGTCTAAGCTGTGCAAAAGGTTTGTTATGATTGAACGACTAAGAACGAATAACATCACATTAAAGCATCAACCGAATCATCAACTTTTCCACCAAGTTGGGTTCTTGCATATTTAAAAAAGATTTGGTACATTTATTGACAAACTCTGATTCATAGTTTTCTTTGGCACGTTCAAACAAAGAATTTGAAAATCTGAGTTATTAGATCGTATACCTGGTAACCATACATGTTTCCTATGAATCTATTGTGCTTCTACATTATAATTACAGATATATACCATGTGTTTTAAAGAACAATTAGTAAAATTGCTGTACTCGAGCTTACTATTGTCTAGTGCGAATTAGTAGCTAAAGTTTACACTTGCAAGTAACCATCACAACTGCTCCATATCAGCTACAATAGAGAGCATCAGTGGCGTACTTGTCTGTTTCAAGTTTAGCAAGAATACGCCCGGTTAAATAGATATCTTCGGACATATAATGCGACATGACAAATACCGCTTGCTTCAGCTCATTTTACAAGGCAAGACAGGCAGTAAAAGAGGACCGGGTAGACGAAGACACTCATGGCTGCATAACCTGCGCCAGTGGTACGGACTCACGTCAGTACAACTTTTTAGAAGTGCAGCCAACAAAATCAAAATAGCTATGCTAATCGCCAACGTCCGCAACGGATAAGGCACTATAAGAAGAAGAAGAAATAGAAATCTGTAGATAAAGCAAAAACGGACATTCTAATGTCTTCTATAGAGAGAATAACCTTTAGAAAGCAATGTAGACTCTCTATTTTTGTGTTGTCTATTTATATTGTCCTAAAGGATGTCGGATTTATTTTAACTAAGAAAACATTTAAAATCAGAGGGTATAAATTGTCACTATCAAGTGGATAAATATAAATATTTTTTTCAATACTTTGTTTTACAAAACTATTTTTCCTTTGTATGTCCCTACCTGACGACGTTATGAAGTCTGTCCTTTGTCCTATTTTTTATCCATTCAGGGTTCGATTTTGCATCTGAGAATAGAGCTATGAATTACGATCTTGGAGCAAAATTACAGAACGCTTTTTACCTACCAGGCATCCATATTTTGTATGATTTGCAAGCAAATTTATAATTATTACCGTTGGTGGTATGTTTCCATGTGTTTTTCTTAAACGTATTTTTGTTTTACAAATGCAACATACATCTGATTTTTTGAAATCAAAGTTAAAGTTAATAGTCATACAGTTGTACCCGTACATGTTCGCCGCCTATTTCGGTCAAGCTCATTGTTTACGAACCATTATCCCTTCAGCTTCTCCTTGTTCCTCCTTCTTTCAACAACCTTGCAAGCCTTCTATTGTCTGCCATTGTTTTAACGTATCTAAACTAAGCCCTTTCTCCATTATGTTTCTTCCACATTCAAACTATTTTTTATATCTTCATTTCTAACTTTTACGTCTTGGTCTTCCATAACTTCTTCGTATAAAGTCCATTTGTGTAGATATTAGCTTTCTCCATTTCTCTTGTGGATATACCAAACTCCCGCAACATATATTATTGCATTTTATATGTAAATATGTTTATGTACGTACTTCTTTATATTCTTCTTTACATTTTTCCCATAGGCCTGAGTTTAAGGCTCCTCAGCTTTCTACTCTAGCCATTATTTCTTCAGCCTCATTTTTGCTGTTATCTTTCTCATTGACAACTGTTTCTCTTATTGCACTGTTTTGTATGCATACATGATCGATTTTCATACATTTACTATTGTAAAGTACTTCATCATCATTATCACCACTAAGCTATTTTTGTGTCCGCTGCTGGATGTAGGCGTACCGTATATTTTTCCAATTCTGGCGATCTTGCACAACGTTTATCCGGTTTGTCTCGATCCTTTAGTCCATCTATTGCCGGTTACTCTCGCCGGGAACACTCACTCAGTTTCATTTTAAGGAAGCCATTCTTTCAATCGCATCAGTTACCCTTGACATCTCTTTAATTTGTGCGTTCGGCAGACCAGAGATAATTATATCATCAATGTTTCCATACATCGCTATGTAATGCAATGCTGGGAGCTTATTAGTGTTCCAGATCGGTCAAGACAGGAAAAACATGCTTATCAAAAGCTTTCCTTTTTAAACAAGTTGGTAATCGTATATTGACTTGAAGATATGCCGCAGCCATATGCATAGTTAGACGAACCCTCTTGTGCTCTTCTTGTAACTTCCTGATCATATAACTGAGATCATTTTTATGTTCTGCCAGTATAACTTGGTCATAAGCTAGCAAAGGGTGAACCGTGTATAATCGCTTGCTTTAAAGGCATTCGTACATTCATTTGTCTACCCATTTAAAGATCGGGAAGAATATAAGCAACCCCATTGTCGTAGACCTTTCGTAGTTGAGAAGTTCTGTATAACAACATTTTACAGTTTAATTTATCTAAGTCTTTTTGTAGCAATTTTGAGTTGTATGGTTCCCAACTGAAATAATTTTCAATTCCTTAGTTGTTAGAAGTGATTCATTTGTTTGTACCCATTTAAGGTAAACATGTTGTCAGCCCTGTAACCAGGTTTTGATTTCAGATGGGCAGCAAAACTTTTGAGGGGGGGGGGGGGGCAAACTTATTTTAATTTATGTAATCATTTAAAATCACAATAAGGTCAAAAACAATTAGTTTCAAAATTAAGTAATGACTAATTACAAAAAATAAAACCTTAACAAAACACAAAAAAACATATTGAAAATACATAAGAGCACATTTAAGTAAAATATAAAGTAAACTGTAGCTTAATCAAAGGAGTTTTCTGTTCTTTTTGTTATTAAATTTGTGCAACAACACCTCAAAGTTTATGTTATTTGTCTGCTCACTCTCAAAAGCTAAATATACAAGATTGGCTTAAATTAGGTTTTTTGTGATTTTATGTAACTTTTGATTTTTTATATTAAAAAATAAAGAAATAGTATATTTTTTATGATATATTTTACTAGTAGACAAGAGAATGATTTGAATGATTAAGCCTTTTTTATGAATAGGAGAACCTAACCTGCTTTTGGAATATTTCTAATAGTTGCGAAAAGGGAAGGTTAAAGTTAACTAATTTTGAATTTCTCTCTAACTTGTTTTATTTGTACAGTTTATTTAACTTTGCTGATACCAAGCTCTATAATTTCCAGTTGCCCATCCGACCTGCCTTTAAATTATTATTATTTTTTCATGATACTTCATGAGGTGCCGATAACGAGAACGGGTGTATACCAAGTTCTGATTAGTCAGCACTTAAAAAGGGTCTTAATAGGCAGGGCCGTAACTAAGCAAAATGTTACTGTGGACAAGCCAACATTTTTGCGCCTTTCCGTACACTAACGATAGAGGTGACATCAAATACTAATTTTAGTGTGTGACGTCTGCATTTATATCAGTATATATATATATATGATGTATATAGCAAACAAATAGGTAGGTATTCAAAACTAAATCCAATGTTTTTAATTTAAAAGTTTTAAAAATAAACTAACTGTTAAAATAATACAGGGTGTTATGGAAATGAGTGCAAATATTTTAACCAGTAATAGAACTCGCTAAACTGAACAACTTTTCCATTTATAATTTTTTCGAAAACGCCCTCAAAACTGAGTTAAAATTCAAAATAATTTTACTCTAAAAGTGCATACCCGCCAATGGAATAATATTTTAATTTAATGGCACAAACCACAATAGCTATTTAAGTAACAAGGAATGTAAGGACCTATTAACATTTGAGGTAGGCAAGTACAAGCCAAGACGAAGTCGCGGCTTGTTGCCTGCCATTTCGAGTTATCTTATTATATTTTTCCCGCTGCTTATCGAAATTTTCCTAGATTTTTGAAAAAACCTTTTGGTTTGTCACCTGTCACCAGGATTAATTTTCCTGAGTCGTTTTACCTGTGAGTGTCACATGTGACATAAACACTTGCAATTTATAAACAAAACGTCTAAATCTGCATCTTGCTTTGCTAATTTTATTATCCTAGGAACTTAATAATAATATTAAGTTCCGTTGTCAAGAGAAAGCAGCAAACAAATATAATCACCGACTTACACGTTTTGTTACTAAAAGGCTGTATCACTGACTTCAATGATCAGCAGCGGGAAAAAACCTTTCTTTGATATGCTAATCAACAAAAACTGCATAGGTACTGATAAAACCTTTAGTTAACATCTGGTTACCAACGTGCCTTATCAATTGAGGTAGGTAAGTTATTGACCGCATGTTTACTTGTGCAAGAACTTTGCAGTTTTAATATACTTGTATCGTTCACCTTTAACTTAGATTTGCTTACCAAGCGGCTGGTCAAATTTAGGGGAGATAAATGATTGAAAAAATATGCCATTAAATGAAAAACGATAAATAGAAAAGTTGTTCATTTTGGTGAGCTCTATCACTGGTTGAAATATTTGCACTCATTTCCATAACACCCTGTATATGCTAAGGTTAAAATATTTGGTAGCTTGTGTAGTCCAGTCAACGTAGACCCAAAAAGGTCGAATAGGGGAAATAATTCGTGTAGTCGCAAATGTTTGTACAGTGGAAGGGGGGGAGTGTTATGAACAACATACTAAAAATCCTGACCGGAGGGTGCTAAGCGGGAGGGTAGCGGAGCGTTTAAAGGTAACTTTTTCACGTTTTTCTTGAATAACTCGAAAACCGCGGCTTCTAGCGAAAAAGTGTATATGTACAAAATTAAACTACATGAAATTTCCTACAAAAAAGGTTCTATTCATTTTTTCTCTATGAAGAATAGTTTGCAAGATGCAGGGGATGGAAAAATCGTGAATTATTAAAAACGGCGTTTTAATGGTATAAAATTAATGTTTAATGTTAAATAAAGTGGGCTCAGATGGCATATTAAATGTCTGTACATAGAGATGCGTGAGGCAAGGTAGGTGGCCGGTTGGAATGAGGTCAAGCACCTCCTTCCTTTGTGCATTCCCCCTCCCATTATACCATCCCTACCTCCCCACCGGCAACACGTCCGGACGCGTCCAGTTCTCTTATGTGATTGGACAAAATAACTGTGCTCGTGTTTGTATAGTTGAGTTATTTTCAGTTTATTATGTGAGTACTTATTTGCAGTTATTAAGTGAAGAAATTGCTGGATCAATGGAGGAGATATTCAATTACATAGAAGGAAATAACGACTGCCACTGCCAGTTTTCCTTGAGCGAGTTGTTGCAACAAGTTTAGGGAACAATACTTCATATAAAGACAATGAAGGAGAGAATGAGAGAAAAACATGGGGACCGTATTGTTTTCAACACAATTCACACTAGAAAAACTGTTGTGCTTTCGTAGTGTATGTGAAACATTTTTGAATATGTGGTATTCTTCGAGGTACAAAGACAAACAAGCAGAATGTGAGAGAATCGTAAAAGCAGCTGCCGCAATAATCTTGGAGGATATTGAGTCAATGGCGTATGACAATTCTATTCTTCCACCTTGTGACAAATTGTGTAGTGAGGCTGAGGAAATGGTACCTCGTATACTCGTGTCTTCATGGACTGAATTTCAGCAAAAATTGGGCAAAACGGAAAAGTGAAAAGAAGCTGACATCTATATCCCATTCCCTCATTGCTGCCATTCGCCCTCGATCTTTCATATCTCATATCCTACATGCTATCTGTTCATTCACAGGAAGTTTGGATAAAAAAACTTGGTCAATCTACTTCCTGGTTTGGGATTCAGTGGAACTAATCACGAAGTTCAACAGCTGGAGCTATCAACTGTCTACCACATTGAAGAACCTGCCCCAAGTGTAACATTCTGTCAATATGTATTCGACAATGCATATTTCAATGTCTCCACTATCGATGGCTGGAATACTTTCACGACAGGTCGCTTTTGCCGCAATTAGCTGCTCTCACTACTCGTGGCATCCTGGGCTTCTACGCAATAATGCAACCAAATCCTGCTTAGAAGTCCTTTTTGTCAAAATGCAACATATCAGGATCTTCCCTCTCACGATCGCTGGACATAATAACGAATCAAAATGTAAGTACATGCATTTCTCAGCGTTTCTATCGACAAATGTATCACCCCAGCCTCAGCTCTTCCACCATCTGAAAAGATCCAGAGGCTTAAATCGGCTCCGTCTGCCACAGAAGTAGGCCACATAGGTGTTATGGAACTTCAGACATTTGAACATCGGACAAGCAATGCATTACGGCAGATTAATGTTCTTGACTTGAACATGCTCAATCCCATTCCAGCCGACATATTTCCATCCCCTGAATCTCGCAACTATTCTTCTTAGAGAAAAAATGAGTAGAACATTTTTTATCGGAAATTTTATGTAGTTTAATTTTGTGCATAGACATTTTTTTGCTAGAAACCGCGGTTTTCGAGTAATTCAAAGAAAACTTGAAAAAATTACCTTTAAATGCTGCCCCCCCCCCCCCCGCTCGCCACTTACCAATCAGAATTTTTAGTATGTTGTTCGTGGCATTTCCCCCTATCACTGTACCAAAATTTGCGACTACACGAATTATTTTCCCTATTTTTCCTTCGTTGACTGGACTAGTGAAGGTGCATTATTTTTAAGTTTTGGTTACTACGCTTACCATATCTGGAAAAATCTTTAACCCTAACATATAATACAATCTTGGCAAATAGAACCAAAGTGGAGATGCAACTAATGTACCGCGTCGAAGAATGTGTGCTGGTGAGGGATAGAATTCCAATCGGCGCAGAATGTTTGGAGTTCTAGCACTGGCGCGATGTATGTTTGTCAAAGCGTCCTATTTTTTGAAGTTGTTGGCGTATGCGATTATTCGAAGCAATAATTAATTATAATAGGATGATTTGCAACAATGCGGTGCTATGCGTATTCTTAGTTAATGCGTCAGATGATAGCTACTGTAGAATACACGTATTAGTTGGTTTCATCATGTTGGTAGTTTTTTTTGGAAACTACAGGAAACGATAGATGCCACAGGTTCTTGCTCGTGATGGATGATTACATGATAATTAAGGAGAGTAATGATATGTTTTTCTGGCTAGGGATCCCTCGAAGACATGTTGCTCCGCCTAGTTGTTCTGCAGCGGGTAGCAGCCGAGCGGATTTACCGATTTAAAGTAAGTGCTGTAATGTGAAAGATCAGTAGGCATCGGATACTTACTAATTCTATACGGGTTGCAACAATAGTTGAAGTTAAAGGTGCCAGGGGAACTGTTACCCCCGGTCAGTACAATTATTGTTATCATTATGCAGGTTAGCAGTTGTTTTTTTTACATTTAACTACCTGCCACCGTCACTGATCCAAGGAAGGCACTGTTTGTACCCACCATCGCATTGTGGTAATGGGTGAGTCGCGTCCGCCACTTTGATACATTTGAAAAGCATCAGCATTTGAATTTTAACATAACACAAAACCGCATCTAACACAAAATAAAATATAAACAAAATTAGATAAAACAACAAAAATATAAAACAACAAAAATATAAAACAATAATTCTAATTCATATTCTTATTTGGCTATTTCGCCACTCTTGTTCGGAACATTTTCAATACACGAAGCAATGCCACACACATACAAAGGAATGACACTGAAAAATATAATACTCTAACTACACCATATATTCCAGGCATATCTGACAAACTTAGACGAATTGGAAATAGATTCAATGTTAGGACGGTATTCAAAACGATGAATACTTTGCGGTCAGTTCTTACAAAAACTAAACCGTTCAACGAAGAACAACATTCTAGGAATTGTATATATAGTATTCCCTGTGAATGCGGAAAATATTATATCGGTGAAACATCCAGACCTTTAGCAGTTAGAGTGAAAGAACATAAAAATATGATGAAAACGTATCAATTCAATAAGTCTAAGCTGGCAGAACATGCTTGGGATGAAAACCATAAAATACAATGGTACAACACAAAGATCTTGTCTAAAGAATCAATATTTTTAGACAATAGTTGGCTATCGATTATTAAAGATGAGATCAAGTAGGTATAGATATAACGTCAATGTCAAAAAATTCATTGGAGGTTGGTCGTTTTCCTTCCAGTGAAAAAAAAAATAAGTTTCTTGTTCGTTTTAATTGTTATTCGTTGATAACATGGGCAGATTGTCCCTCGAAACGTTCGCTATTAATATTTTCGTTATTTAATATTTTAATTTGCAGAGTGGCGAAATACCCAAAATAAGAATATGAATTATGAATTCACGCCACAAAGAAGTTTCAGAGATTATTATAATAATTCTAATAACGGGAGTACATATTATATTATGAATACAACAGAACATATATTATTTCCTTATATATAAATTATTTGTAGCCCGCGGCGCACGCCGAATTTGAAGTTTCGTGCGTTAGTGTGAGGTGCGCGCAGACTTTCTGCCACGAATGCCACCCGAACTATCATCGGGCGGCGAAGACGAAAAATCGATTTGTAAGGGTGTGGTTAAACTTAGCGTTTGGGCGAATTCAGCAAGCCAGTAATAAACCTTCTTTATTATTAGATGAAATATACTTCTGCTCGTAGTTTTAAAAAACACAACCAATAGGCATAATAAATAACTGTTTTTTGCGATAATATCCCTATTAAAAGTAGTGAAAGATTATTTACTAAAACCCGAAAATAGTAAACCGTTGAATAAAGCCTTGGTACTTTTACCAGTTTAACATGGCATGTATTGTTGTGCTTTATTATAAAAGTATGATGCGTGTTCGGCCGGCGTGTCTGCCTGTCTGCGTCTGTCATGTTTTTATTGTTGCCGGTCGGGCGCAGTTTGTTCGCATTCCTTGTCAGCGCATAAGGCGTCTGCCTACAAATCAGATTCTTTCTAGGAACACGGGTTCGTATCCCACCGAATGCGATTTTTCTTTGTGAAATAATGTACGCATTACTAAGCATTTTCTTTTACTATTTCAGTGTTATTAGAAACACAAACAAAATAATGGGAATTCGAATAAAAAACATAAAACGCAATTCTAAATAATAGGTACACATGATTATGCTTAGTATCATATGAACACAAAACATAAATAATAATAATACTTAAAGGTACTTTTCGGACCTGTCACCTCACCTTAAAAGTTTAATTTATTGGTATTTATTTATCTACAAGTTTTTATTTTTTTTGCAAATTTTTAAATATATAGTTTAAATGAGATAGTTTGTAAGAGATTTCTCTGTTGATATTAAGCCTGCGTGAGACACTAACACCCGTATTCATAGTCGTTCGCCAGCGGATCGCCGGCGACTCGCCAGAGATTCGATGAAATAGTATGTTGGCGGCACTGTACGTCTATGTCAAATTCGAGGTTAGCAGGTTAGATTTTGTGTCAATTTCTGTCAAAACTGACTGAAAACCTAACCTGATCACCTCGAATTTGACATAGACGTACAGTGCCGCCAACATACTATTTCATCGAATCTCTGGCGAGTCGCCGGCGATCCGCTGGCGAACGACTATGAATACGGGTGTCTGTCTTGACGTATAGTATAATTGACTTTAGAAACTTCGTAATCTATTATAATTTAGAAAATGATCTTTACCATGGAATGTAATGTGTCGACCAGATTGGGAGCAATTTCGAGCAATTCCCCTGATTATAATTAGCATTATTTAGGGTAAAATCCTTAATATTACAAATTACTTTGTCCATAAAATTGCCCAATCATTGATTTGTTTTTGTTTCATTAGTATGAACGAACTATTTTTTTCCACTGCCATTTTGGCGCCCCTGGTCGCTTGCGCCTGTAGGCTGCCTATACGTAGTTACGGCCCTGTTAATAGGTATGTATTATAAAGGTATAACTCTTCTTTTGGTTAGATTTTTTTGTCCTAATTATCAATAACAATTGGTTTTGTTTTGAGTTTATCCTCCTGTTTTTGTGGGAATTGGGTAATAGATCGTTGAATTACGTTTTACGACAAGTAAAAGTCACTAATCCACTCATTGGCGATCGACCTAAATATATTATAAAACTAATGGGAGATAAACAATCACACTGTCCTAGCTTTTTTAGTAGTTATGGAGCCCTTTGTATATTGACATATTTTGTAGCAGTTGTGAGAAGTGCTTCATTTCTTTGTGTGGCTTTCCTGTCTAGCTTAAAAAATTGTCTGATATTCAAACATCTCTTAATAATTTCGTGGATGGCATACTTAACTAGTTCTGGTTTTCGTTCTTCGTAGCAAGACACCCTTTAATATATATTTTTTGTTTTTGCGCTTTTTTAACTTTGTTGATAGCAAGCCCTATTGTTTCCAGTGTCCCATTTGATCTGTTCTATTCAATGAACTTATTTCTAGTATATACTATTGTTTTAAAAAATAATTCTGCCAAATTTTTCTTTCAATATTGTTTAAATGCGCATTCGAGTTAATCGATGTGCTTAGTGATTTTAAGTTTGGTCCATGCTTTCGATCTTGCCGTGCCATCTAAATGTTGATCTATGTATTGGCATATATATTGCACTGGCTGCTCTTAATTTTAACTTGAATTGTATCGTTCGAATTTCAATATTATTTAATTATTAAAAATTGATAGCGCCTTGAGACTCTTTCAGGGTGGGTTCGATTATCTAGTTGCTTGTTAATTAAATTTTATTTTAAAAATGACTTTCAATTGTGTAATGACATTAACTGTCACCTTTTATGTCAAACAAAATTCTATTAATGATCTCAATCAAATATGATAAATGCTCAATTCTATTTTTGTTATATTGACTTTTATATTCTACGGGAAGTACTTGTTTATAGTTAATTGCACTTTTTAAATTGTCTTTTATTTGATATAGCGTTGTTAGAACAAGACTACGGCCCACATGGCGCTGTTCCTACTCACACTGCTCTTATCATCTCCAAGATAGTAATCCTCCTGATGTTAGCTTGAAGCCCTTATTAGTCCTGCTGTGATGTCCCGATTACTGACAACAGCTGTCAACTTATCAACTCCCGGCTGCTACCAGAACAGACCTCACCCTATCCGCTCGTGCAACTGTCACCTTCCAGTAACACCCTGCTTCATACAGCTCCACGGCAAGTTAGCTGTCACAGACGATCTCCAATTGATATCTTTCTTTCGTAGCTCCAAGCTTCACCAACCTCTGCTGTCAGTAACCAACAGAATACCTCGTGTCCAGTCGTCCCTCTGCTATCTTCCCCGAACAGATACTCTTGCCTTCAGAACGCCTTCACGAAACCAGCACTTAGCAATACTCAAACCAATGTAACTCCTTGTCAATTGTATTATTTAAAATAAACTATTTCCATCCAAATCTTGAATTCTTCTGTAATTAATAACTGCTCTTGCTTCTATTTAGTTCTTCCACCTTCCAATAGTCTTCTATAACCGATGCTTCATTTGTAATACTCTTCTTTGTGTTTCACTAGTATTATCACTCGTAGATTTTATTAATGACCCTTTTTAAACCTTTTTAGACTAACACATTCAAAATAGAGTAAATTTCAATATTTTTATTCAGGCCTAAATTGTGAAAATACATGTTTTTATATGTATTTTGTTATTATTATTAATCCTAAAAAAGTCGCCTAACTACCATATTTTAATTATTAATGTCATCTATAATTTAAGTTTATTTGAGTCTTACCTACTTAGAATTTACATTTGTCATGTGTGATACAAGCATGTATTTACTTTCTAAATTCAACAACCCTTATAGAACACTCAATAGTTATCATTTTCATATTAATTTGTCCCAAATTAGATTTTTAATAATAAACTTAATTCAAATAGCCTGTTCTTTTTAAATTTGTCAAAACCGATTGCATTGATCTCCCAAAATCTAGTTACATACTAAATATTCAGCCAAATCCAACTACTAGTGTACCATAACAATATATTTTTAAACTCTATTATATTTACTTCTTCCTTCATCATTATTGCCATGAAAAAGTTTCAGGTATAACTTTTTCTTCTCTTTAATCGGTTACTCGATTTTTTCTCCCCATCAGTATGGTTTGGTTCTGGTCCCACAATTTCTTCAGTATCTATACTTCTCTCTATTTATGTTATATTCTAAGCTAGAGTCCCTGTATATTAATAATAAGTTATTCATTGTCAAAATCCACTTGATTTTTCATAAAAGTTTTTCACTTATCAATCTTTCGTTTTGTTTGATTTGACAATAATGCTTGCTTGACAAAATGCATGTTAATAAATTCTTCGATTTAACAGTACCATTATTGTTAACATTTATTTACTAATAAAAAACATATTATTAGGTACTAAGACATTTTAATTGCAATACAGACAAATATATATTGCATATTAAGATACAATATTAATTACTAAATAGGTATGTATAAATAACTAAACAACTAAAAAAGACAATTGCTTTTTTACGTTAAAATTTCTCATCGTGACACCTTTACTACTATAACTTTCCCTTCTATTTTGTTTTCCTTTTTGCATAGTAAATGCTTAGCCTAAATGTAACAATGCGGTTAATTAACTTTTCTTTGATGTTATTGCAATTTGGATAGACAATTTGTGTAACCTTAGCATCATTTCTGATTTCATCTTTAACACTTTTGATATATAGGTACCTAAAATTATTATCGTTTATGTTCAATGAACTTCTAAAGCTAAGAAATATTGGTTCTCCTTTTGAAGCCCTAAGACTAGGTCTTCATACGTTTATGTAATCTTTTGGAGGTCATGGATATTGGTGTCACTAAAATTTCTATAATTTTCGTGAGAGTTATCGCCCAAAAATGTAGGAACCGCGCCTTATTTTACCCTGAAGCACTCGCACCATAAGCGTTTCTATCACACTTTTACCATTATTGCTTTACAGTTTAGGTGAATAGTGGTACAGTACTGGCGTCGTCTCTAGCTAAGTTTGTGAGTATCCCCTGCAGGAAAAGTACTGGCGTTTAATAATCAGTGTTAAGTTGAGATAATTGACGGTTTTTGTTAAGTTGTGCGAAGCATGAGCAAAATTCTCATTGCTCGAGTTCTATCGCTTAGTTATTATTTCGTATTTATTGTTTCACTACATGTGTAGTGTAGTAGAGGAGTCGTCATTGTTGTTTTTTAATCATTCTTAGTGCTTTTAAACTAGCGATGAAACGATTACGATTAGGTTAATAGTTCATCGCCGATTATCGGACAATTTCCGATTAATCGTAATGGCCGATTAAGATTACGATTATGCGTTTGGAGAAACTCTGGGAATACCCATGTTGCCATGTTGTGTGATGTGTGCCAAACCGTCATCAGTATCAATAGCTGGCCATAGACAAACATTTAAAACCGCCACGAATGTAGTTTTTCGTGGAGGTTTTGAACGTGTGTTTGTGCCCAGCTTATAGCTGCCCATATACACATGTTCAAAACCGGTACGGATGTACTACATTCGTGGCGGTTTTAAATGTGTGTCTATGGCCAGCTATTCAGTATAGCACATTCTTTCACCAAACGTGAATGTTGGACAAGGTGTTGGTTTACGTAAAAATCATGCACATTTAAGTTAATGGTTCCTAATTTCAAAGTGTTTGTTTGATTCACACAGATGCGTGCATCAAAACCTTTTTGATTATAATTAATCACGTAATTCAAGTCATAACTGTTTTATCTCATTCAAAGGTCGTGGTAAAGTCAAGTTTGCATCTTGCCGTATTTGTTTGCCTCTGTTAATGTTGGAAAGGAATTTGTAAGCTTCCCTTAATGGCTTTTAAGCGGATGGATACATTTTCTAATAGAACTTAAGCCGACTTAGCATATTTGGGAATCATGGGTTTATGGATTTCTTTCAATTGCCTCATTGAGAGAGCTTAGCATTAAGGTTTCTTAGAATAAGCATTTTTCCTAAATAACGTGCGACGCTCCGATTGGCTACGCAGGATCGCCTCAGCCAATAGTGTTTGAGCTTGCCCCTCCTTGAATTGGCGAGTTCGCCTCGTTGTAAATTCAGAGTTAGTTAGATTCAGAGCCTCGGGTAAGCAAGTTCAGCTATGCTTTGTGCTAGTTTGCGTTTCGGTCTAACTCCCTGGTAAAGACGTTTCCAGGTTGTTTTGTGTTACGGTTACGGGCAATTCGCTATTTTCGCGTGGCCAATCCAAGCGTGTCACAACAGTTGAAGCTTTTGTAAAAAACCATCGGTCCATCAGTGACGTTTGTAATCGTTGTTACTCAATATACTCGTGTTTGTTAAGTCTTGTTTCACTCCAACAACTAACTGAACCCAAGTTAGGGTTATTAAGTGGCAGTTCCCGGCAATCCCATTGAACCGGAATTCGCAGCGGATTAACTGGAGGCCCCATTCGTGGAAGCCTCTTATCAAGTTAATCGTACAAAAAACAGTGTTCATTCGGCGATAACTTAAAATGTCTGCAAAGCGTAAAGCGACGAGTGATGCGTGAAAACATTTTACAAAAATGACAGATGACTTTAAATTTTCGATGTGTAAATATTGTGCAAATAGCATTTCTCGGACTGGGGAAAATTCTGAGCGTAAAGAGTTTACTACTACCAATATGTGGGCTCATGTAAAACGTTTTCTTCCGAACGAAGTGAACAGGTCTAATATGTCTGATGAAAGTATTAGTACCGTACACGTAAATGAAGAAGGTTTTCAAAGGCTTATGAAAAAACCTTTACCAAAGTATAATATGGTATCTCGAACTTATATAAGTAACTCAGACCATTCTGCCTGACATGTGCACATGAATTAAAGTCAAAGTGCTGTTAGAGTTAAAAAAATATTCCGTATATATCGATAACACCAGATATCTGGACCAGTGATTGAGCTATCCTATGTCACATATCAATGATTTTATTAGTGTTACTGCACATGGCGTGAAAAACGATTTTGCAGTTAAGAAGAGTGGGAAATTGCTAATAAGGTTCAAGCAATCACCACACATAATGCTCGAAACATAGGAAATTCTGTTAATAAACATGGTTTTGAACACATAGCTTGTATGGCACATACAGTGCAGTTTGCGTTATATAACGCTCTGTTCGAGCAAAAGAATACAAAAGACGTAAAATAGTAAAAAAAGGAAAATAGTAAGGTATTTTTATTATTCCACAGTAGCCATGAAGATGCTTCAGAAAGCAGGAAAGCACAGGAAACATATAATGTATCACAACATGTTAGCATTCAGGATGTTCTAACTCGTTGGAATGCTACATATTATATGCTTGAACATGTTACTAAAACATTGAGTAATGATAAAACAACCCTTTCTGATGTTATTTCACTTGTCAACAGTCTTTTTACAACAGTAGGAAACATTCAATGTGATAAGACGCGCCACACAAGTGTACAATGTATGGCAGCGGATCTTATTATACAACTATCTTTCTAATTGTTTTTTTAAATGAATTTTAAATACCTAATTAATAAATGAAAATTAATTATTAAACATTTTTTTCTCTTAGAAAACACTGCTAAATAAGAAGCTGATGAATAGCTGATATTTCCCAACTTAAGTCATTCAGTAGACTGTATTCAAAAATTTTCCAATTTATTCGTCACCTGAATTCAATAATACCAACTGTTTCTACTTCCTTTTACAATAAAGGAAGTATTGTGGATTCACACCAAAAATTCGAAATTGAGTTTTCAATAGATCTTCGCGTTTTAGAGTCCCCTGAACCCAAAAAACATGTTTTTGCTCATTGGTCTGTCTGTCGTCTGTCTGTGTGTGTGTGTGTGTGTGTGCCTGTGAACAGAATATCTCTAAAACGAAAAGAGATATGACGGTTTGTGTACTATCTAGATGCGACAGCAAGCTTTTGAAGAAAATCGCATAACCCGAAGTATGGTGTTTACTCTTTTTTCAAAAACGGCTCTAACGATTTTATCAAACTTGACATTTTTATTATATTTTTAATGTGTATTGATGTGAGATAGGTGATTTTCAAGTTAAATACCTCTAAAATGGGTTTCTTTTGTTTTTTCTTTTTTTAATAACTCCTATTTTAAATAGAACACCCGGTATATTATTACATTTTTAATTCAGCTTACAATTTTAGAGAAAATTTGTCTCTTCAACTAACGCTCTATTTTGCACGGTTTCTGTAGAATTTGTAATTTTTGAAAAACTCTGACGAATGCTTAAAAACTAAAAATCAAATTTTCACTGTAAGAACACTGTAAAAGGGAGTTGTGTGCGTGTATCACACCAAATTTTTTTACTGAAATGCATTTGATTTTTAGATATGTATTGCACTGCTATCCCCATTACAGCAACTTAACTAAGAATTTAACCTTCAAGTTTTAACATTGATCAGTTTTTTATCTACAAATTGCTCTATTTTGTATTATAATGTCAATAATAAAATAGCTCCTAAAAAATAGATTTTCTAATATTTCAAATTTCATTTGCATCATAAGTCACAATTTATGTCAACCAAATGTCAAAACAGTTTTAAAATCCTAATGACAAATGCCCAATCTTTTGAATGGCACACAATAATATTAAAAAACACAGTAAGTAATTATTTCTTAATTAATTTCACCTTCTTATGGTCTTTATTTATTTTCTAGTTAGGATTTGATAAGAAATCCCCCACCTTGTATTTTTCCTTACACAACGTTCAAGACAGCAACCTATTTTTGATTTGGAACTAGACCCTTTTTAAGCACCTTGCTGCAATGTACTGCTCACAGACAGATCACGCCCCAATCTTCCAATATCAGCAAACTTCAAATTCTTGACAGCTACCAGCAAGAGCAAACCTGGACATCACCTGCTACAGCAAACTATCTCCTGGAATGCACCTCCTCTCTCAGAAGACACCCTTTTGGAAACTCCACTCAACAACAAATAGCTTGACGTAATCCCAAGTATGTTTCCTTAATAATTCACTTGTATATAACAATTATTCTATGCATTAGTCTTGTCTACCATATACCAATAATCTTCATTAATTAAATTTGTCTCTTCTTCTGGTTATTTATTTTAAATTACATTTTATTCCACCTCGTAGATTTTGTCTTTTTACTCAGTTTTTCTTATCCAAATATTACATTAATAAAATAGGGTTATATTCCATATTTTTAATTAGACCAAAATTCGTTTTCTACATTTTTCAGTTTGTTATTTAATTGAAACAAATTTCTTAACTACCTCATTTTTCTTATTTATGCCTTCTAGTCTTAATTATTTGAGTTAAACCTTCTAACATTTTATATTATTTCAAATTAGCATTTGTCATTCATTTTCAAACTGTATTTTATTAATTCTATATTATTTTCAAATCCACCTGTTCTTTTCAAATAGCTATGTTCCAAACAAATATCTGCCTTATCCCCGAATAAATCCAAACAATTTCCAACCCACTGTAATTTCCCAATTTTAACAAATTTGATTCCAATACACATTTAAGCTTGTATCATAACAGTATGTTTAAAAATATTAGCTGTTAATTTGCATTATCTCTATTACGTTTAGTTTTGTATTTTTTAGCTTATATTTTGAAACTTTTATTTATTTTCCAAGCATAAAACAGACACTTCAATTTTTTCTTGACCTTCTGACGTAAAATTTGGCAAAACAGGTCGTGTGTGAAAAATTTTTACACGCGAGTTTTCGTGCCACAACGCTTGACGCGAGTTCCCCAGGGTTTAGAGTTCAACTTTTCATACAAGTTAGCTGATTACACAAACAAGACCTATTACTAGAAGAATTTTGCCGCTTGTTTCAACCAAATTTCTATCAATTTCGATTTTTTGTGGAACTTGTTAAAATAAACGCTCTGCTTTGTTCTATTTTTACTATTAAGACTGAGCAACCTGTTATGGTGACAGGATATAGAGTTAGACATTTCTTTATTCAATTTAAAAAACGAATCGTCAAATTCTGTAAAAGCAAATACTCCATGACATTCAAACAATAAAAAACAGACATCGTGCTTGTTGCAACTTTTGTTTTAAATGATCTAACAATGTTATACAGGGATTCCATTCTAAGCCATCTAATTTTATTGCGAGCATTCTAACTTCTTCAAGTTATTTTCTTGTACTACGGTTGTTGTACTTTCAAAACGCACATATACCTTTGCTAACAATAAACGATAGTCTGATCCTGATTTCCGTTCACTTCAATAGTCTGATCCTGATTTCCGTTCACTTCAATATCCTGGAAAATGTTATTGTTTGTTATACGCTTAAGTCCGCTTGTGTGTTGATAAGTATATTTATAAATGTTTTTGTGGACGTGATAGATCGTTTTATTACGTCGTTATGACAAAATTTATTTGTATTGTACAAGGCTCTGGATTTTTCTGGAAGTAGGTACAGTAACGGACGAATTAAAACGTTTCATAATATGTAATGGGAAACGTAACCCCAGCTGAATTCGTTGTAAATCTGTTTTACGAGCAACAGTATTTTTCCACTTTGTGGGACAATAGTAATTCCCTTTGACACTACCATGAACAGGTAAATGCTAAATACAAGATTTTCGAAGGAGAGAATATTTAAACATGTAGTTAGGAGAGTAGTAGTTCCGTTGTGTTCCTTACAAGTTTTTATTGCAATATTAAAAAAAATGTAAATGCACTTTTTATAAATTTGAAAATAGCTGTAACTAGGGTTTTCAAGTTGGGTCTTTGATGGGAGAGTGGTCTCGCCGCTTGCAGTCGAGGTCTCAGTGAAAACACGGAACGTCCGTGCCGAAGCGCGCACGGGCGCGGGCAGTCTGGATTTTCGCTTAGTTAAAGTTTAGGTTTCAGTGACGCCCGAGCCCACAGTAGTCATTTTATTTATTCTAGGAATTAATAATACCAAAAGTTTAGTGTCACCAATATCATTTTGGTTTTCATCTTATTTCAAAGAGAGATAGGTACTTGAATAGTAGGTGGTGTAAAAACAATCGATTCCAATGAACGCATCGATTAATGATGACATCACAAGTATTCATTTCTTTTTTGAGTTGTTCAGTTACCTTTTCTTGATACACTAATCACAGGCACAATAAATACTTTTGAAATATCAGTATACCGTAAGAAAACCAACACTAATAGGTACTTACATTTTAACTCCAACCATCACAAAAACATAAAGACAGTTGTTGTGAAAAGTCTCTACGACAGAGCCACAGTTGAATGCAGGCTTTCACGGCCGTTTTCCGTTGTCCGTTGTCTTCCGGGTTATGCCGTGGTCGTCGACGACCTACTATTAGAGCCAAAGTTGTTTGCTCTAATGATGAAATTTTCAAAAATTAGAAAGAATTTATTATTAATGTTTTACAATATAATGGCTATCCAGAGACTCTTGTTCGGAATATTTTCAACACACTCTACTAATGCAAATATCTACTATAACTACAACTTTCTGCTAGACGCCAAAAAGAAATGCTACACAGCAGAAGGACATATTTTTGTGTCGGATATATCAGCAGAAGTGAACTTGTAAGCACCCGTCGATCATACGGCTAGTAGATAAGTAGAAGTGCAAAACTATGTTATTAATCTACGAATGTTAGAGTTGTCACAAGATGTGACTCTTCTATACAGGGTGTTCCTTAATGATATGCGAATATTTAAGGGTGTGAATCTACATGAAAAATTAATGATAGTTTGTTTTATAAACTATGGTCCAAAAATGTTCCGTTACGAAAATATGGGGGGTTTGAGGTTTTAGGAAAAAATGGAAATTAATTAATATTTTCGAAACCGCTTGAGATATTTCAGTGATATTTAATACGTAGCAACAGTTAATAAAGGTGCATATTTTTCAATGCAAAAATAATTTTGAATTTTTGAATTCACGGTTTAATTTGAAACATAAGAGCTTTCTTGAGTTGTTTTTCTGCGATGCCCCGTTTTTGAGTAAAAAAATAAAAACCGTTGTATTTTCCGAGAAAATTAATCTAATTATAGAAGAATACAATTTTGCAATGAATCTAGTTGCCATGGAATATGTCACTTGCTTTTTAAATCTGACATTTTCTAATAAGCTTCTGTTGTTCAAGTCTGTGCGCTGTGAATTATTTATTTTATCTACTCCTACTGTACAATGTCCATTAATTATGATTCATAATTCACAGTTTGCAGCCAATCATAAAATTCTATTTTCATTATTCAATAGTTTGCAAGTTCCAACCAATCAGAAAAATCTATTTTCATTACACAATAGGTTGTAGCCAATCACAAAATGCATTCTTATTATTAAATGACTTTTGAAGTTAACAGCTGTCAGAAATGTCCTAATTGGGAAATATAAACACAAGACTCCTATTGCATAGGAGTAGATAAAATATCGTATTATATTCGCGATTATGGCCATTATTCACTCAGATGACTTGCGCCACGCGCCTTCGGCTTGTGGCGCAAATGTCATCTTCGTGAATAATGGCTGTCATAATCGCTCATATAATAATATACGATTACTTTTACAATCTTGTTAAAAATGGTGAATTATTCAAATGCAGAAATGGCGGATATACATTAAGTGTATGGCCTCGCCGACGGTAATGGAGAGCAAGCCAGACGTATTTATCACCAGATATATCCCAATCGTGCTTTGCCAGATAGTCTATCCTTTTCTAATATTCATCGTCGTCTTGTTGAAACTGGTAGTGTCCGAAGAGGTACATCTAAAGGTAGACCTCTAAATGTGACAATACCTGAAATTGAGGAAGCGGTGCACGAAGTCGAAGAACATCCTGAAACGAGCACGAGGAAGATCGCTAGAAACTTAAATACTTGCCATCAAATTGTTTGGAGAATTTCAGTGGACTTTTTTATATATCCGTACCATATTTTATAGAGTACGGGCATTACTTCCTAGAGATTTTCCAAGGCGTGTGACCTCTCTGAGTGGTATCTTCATAATATTGCACAAAATCCGCAATTTGAAACACACATTCTGTTCACGGACGAAGCTAATTTTTCAAGAAATGCCATTCAGAATTGTACCTCAAAAAGTGTTTATTTGAGGAGGATGATATTTTTTTATGTGGGTTATACAGTGTGGAAATTAAGTAACGCCTAAATTCGGTAACTTCGTTAATCTTGGGTTTTGGGAAAAAATCTCAAAGGGGTTTAGCGACTCAAATTACAGCGCGTATGTCAAATTCATTTTCAGATTTTTATGTCTTGCTTTAAACGTTATGGCGTCATCACTATTTTTTTAAAATAACAACCTATACAGAGTGCCCCAAAAATAATGGGACATCGATTAGTCATAGATTCCTTAAGGTTATAATAAATCGATTAAACCTAATATACCTCTGTACAAAGTCCCTCCAGTAAGAAGTTCTTCTTCTAGTCCATCTCCTCACGGAGGTTGGATATCATCATCGCTATACGACCTTGTAATTTCAATTCTTGTTCTAACTTCGAGTATTTGTTCTCCTTTTTGTTCTATCCAGGTCCCAAGGTATTTATATGTATTTATTTACTCTTTCTATGCTGGTGTTTGCAACACTCAAATTTAGATTGTTCTGCGGGAATTTCGTGATCAACATCCACTTAGTTTTATGTAAGTTGATTTTCAATCCATACTCCCCACAACGTTATTTACCTTTCTAAGTAGATGCTGTAAATCTTTGATGTCGCTTGTAAATAAGATTGTGTCATCCGCATATCGAATATTATTGATAGTCTCGCCATTGATTATTATGCCTGCGCATTCTTCCTCAAGGGTTTGGTTAAAGATAATTTCACTATACATATTGAACACACATGGGGACAGGATACAACCCTGCCTGACTCCTCTGCGTATTACGATATCTTCGGTTATTTCATTTTCTATTTTTATGTTCGCTCTTTGGCCCCAGTAAAGGTTTCTAATTATTCTAACATCTCACGGATCTACTATGTTTTTCTTTTGGAGAATTTGTATTAATTTGTTATTTAAATTAATTGATTTTATCACCCACCATTGACCAAAAATTTTTCGAAAAATACGACCCAGGGAATTTTTTAAATATTTTTCCAGGGTTCACTATGCATCCCCAAGTAACGCACCGTAGAGTTTATCTGCCATTTTTTGGACACCCTGTATATCGCATTCTAGTAATTGTTCTTTCATACATTTCATTTGTTGATTTATTGTTTGTTGCATTGTGTAAGAAGTAATAAGGCGTTAATGTTCAATTTTCATAAATGTAAAGATATCGATTTCAATGTAGGTACAGTCGCGAAATTAAAAATCCGGGCGAGTCTTATAGAGGATTTTTGGGTAATGTAAATTGGGATTTGCGTTTCTATGTTAGCAATTGACAGTTAAACAATGAGGCATGATGTCATATGCGAGTAATTATTTTGACTTTGACTAATTTCACCAGGTAATATGATAAGTAAAGTAAAGTAAGATATACACTCAATCATTTTAAATGCCCGGATTTTCAATTCCGCTACTGTACACTTGGTTACTATTATGTACTGCACTAATACAATAGTATATTATATCATGAAGGACTAAAGTACACCATTCAATCCCGCGAGTGGAGTTTGTTGCCTCGAGGTCGAAGCCCGAGGGCAACAACCACTCAAGGAATTTAGGCACTTTAGTCCCGAGGTATATACGCTAATTTTTGCACTTTTGGAAACATTATCATCAAACATTTTCAAAATTTTGAAGCTGTCAATTTGGAAACTGACAATTACAATTTATTAAAAACTAAATTGCAGCAGGTCCTGGATAGCCTGAATCAGTTGGCAGTACTGAAGTGCATTGTCAGTATCTGTCAAATTCGAGATTTGCAGGTTAAGTTTTGCATCAGTGTGTGTCAAATAACAAACAAAACCTAACCTACTGCCCTCGTGTGTACAGAGCCGGATTAAAGGGGGGGCTAAGGGGGCTGCAGCCCCGGGCCACCGAATTTCGGGGGCCTCGAAAAGATTCGAAGGTTATAATCTAGTGCGGTTTCTAATCATTTAGATCCCTTTGTACCCGTTGCATAAATGGGAATGGGGCCTCTAAAAAAATTTAGCCCTGGGCCTCAAAATTCTTAATCCGGCTCTGCGTGTGTACATAAATTTACCATAGTTACGGTATTATTTTTACTTGAGTCCCTAGGGATTAAATGAGCTACTTTAGTCCCTGTTTACGAGGACTAAAGTATCAACTTTAGTCCCGGAAGTGCAAAAACATTTTTATAAACTAAACTTGACGGCAAGAGGTACTTTACCTACCTTTGAGAACTTCTTTTACCCCTAACTTTGTTATCTGTAACATTTTTTTTAAATTTTAGGTTATCGTCTGAAAGAGGATTAAAAAGGGTAAAAATAAAGTACCCTTAGTTCATAAGCATAAAAGCAACCGTTTACCTTAAAATGCCTATCAAAAGCTTTTGGTTGTCATTAAGACATGTATTTATCAAGTAGCCATGATCACAAAAACAATGGGTAGTAATTTGTGATCTAGTAAATAACAATAATAAATCAATTAATGACGCTTGTAACAAAAATAAATCTTCTATGCATACGAAAATGCCGTGAGATAATGGACATTTTCTCTATGCCCATCTAGTACGTTACACTTACTTTGACATATCATTTGTTTACTAGTTGTCATCACATTAGGGAAGTAAGGTAAAACCAACTCCCCAAAGGAAGTAAGTGAAAAGAAACGCAAGTACAAGTGATTGTTTATATTGACAGAAACAACTGAAAAACAATTGCTACTAAGTAACTCAACACTAGGTGACTATTTGCTATGTTTATAATAGATTAATTTTCTATCAATTAACGTGGAATTATTAAGGGAAAATTATTCAAATTTTTGTTGGACATGGAGAAAAATATTATAAGCATGCTCGGGAAGTAACTATCTACAACCAGTCTCGAACTTTGCCAGCCCTCACTCGCTCGGGGTGGCAAACTCTATCTCGACTGGTAAAAGCTACTTACTTCCCTTGATGCTTAAATAACTATTCAGCATTTGAGAATTTATGTTGGAGTATTTTCGTAAGCACAAACGAAAAAAAGTGTACGTCAATAATAGAAACTGGCTATTTGGTTTAAAAAAATGTTTAAACTGTTACACGTTTAGAATTTTTATTATTACCATCTCAAACTATAGGTGCTAACCTGTTAAAAGACAACAAATTAAAATGGACAATTGTTTTATTTGGATTTTTTTTCGATTTCCCAACAATTGACTTCAAAGCAAAAGGCAATTAAAGGAAATTATGAGCTTTGAATTTAGCTTTGAAAAATTGCTTTAAATGCTAAAAAAATTAATTACTATTTAAATATGTAGTAAGTACTTCACCAGTTTTTCTACATGTTAGGGATATTTAAATACTTAAGAAGTACCTGTTTAAATACTTTTTTAAAATATTTAAATACTTAAGAAATATTTAAATACATTTAAAGTATTTAAAGTATTTAAATATTATAGGTAAGTATTTATTATGAAGCTACTTAATTTTATACTTTAAGGGGGAGCAAGTTTACATTCGCCAAAGTTCGGTTGGGGGGGGGGGGAGATACCACGTTACATTAAACACGTAGCGGAAACGTGAAGTTTAATTATTCGTGAAAAACTAAATTAAGGAGGAAATTTATAAAAGAGCCAGAAAGACGGAAATAGATCTAGATGAAGTTGTGCATTGGAGCAACACGCAGCCGCTTAGGGCAGGTCAGAGCAGAGCGTCCGTTTTTCTACGTTTTAAAAACTCGAGGCTAAGCAGGAAACCAGCTTAATTTTCGGAAAAATTCGAGGGGTGTTTCAGCGGCCTTGTGCCTACTTAAAAATAAGTGCGCCAATCAGCGAAATTGCCGCAATAAAGCATCATGAAAAAATTGTAGGCGCTGTCCCCCTGTGCGTGCGTAATTTTAGATTAATTTGCATGGAACCCATTGTCTCGGTTGCAGTTCCACAAATTATTAAATTATGGCAAGTGGTCGCACAAACCTGCTGCAATTTAATCTAAACAATAATAATAATAAAAGCTACCGGGGCAGGGGGAGAGCTGAATTTCCAAAATTTCCGGGGGCAGGACGGGGCTAATAATTGTAATTGCTCCCTGGGGTGGGGAAATGTTGATTAATCAGTATTGTTATGATTAATAGATGTTTGTAATGTGCACCGCCATAGGCGCGCATGTGCATGTTGGAGGGGAATCGACACATAAAACAGACCGAGATCCAGTTGGCCGCCAGTGCGTTTCCACCACTGTTGGAGGTGTTAATTTTTTGAATCAACTTTTCGAACTGTCAGCTGATTGGCGGCATACCAGGTGAGTTTCTTGGGAATTATCCTGTATGCATGCTTTTCACTGTCATTTTTAACCGCGCTCAAACAACCGTTCTAAGCGACTGCACCGCTGCCTTTTTGCTTATTAGTGGGATTTATGAATGAAAATTTCGACTGTTCAATTGTTTTGTACTTTTGTAGATTTTAGTACGTTGCTAGAGCCTGATAGTTTCAAACGTAGCCTTGAAGTGTTTTTATGAATGAATCGGTTGGGCAACGGACAAAGGCTTTGTTTTTATTTGTAACAAGGGAACAACGCGTTTTAGACTAGCTCGACATTTATTTTTCTCAAGAGGGATTTTGTTGAGGACTTCCCAACAAAACATATTTAATTCGCTAATAGCGGAGCCATTAAATCCGATTAATTGAAGGGTCGTCATAAAAATAGTGTTGCTATTAATAATTATCGCCCTATCTAAACGATAACAGGGCACTTATTAAATTAAGGTCATAAACACCAGCTACTTTGATATCTCGACTTCCCCGTTAGGGTTTTATCGAATTGCTTTTTGGTTGCTGAACAACGATATGTTCCTGTGTTCTATAATTTTTATTATCTCCATACCATCTGCTTCTGGTGGAAATGGAAATTGAAATAGTAATAGGTACAAACTTTTGATAGTTTGATGTCTCGTATGACTTCTTGGTGGATGATTTGCCTCTAACCCCTTTCCGTGGTAGCACTGATTAGGTGAAGCTATAGATCAATCCACCAAAAAAAATTATACTTTTCCTTTTAAATTCAAAGCGAGATAACCACTCTCTGGCATTTTTATATGAAACCTTTTCTTTGTCCTTGATTTTCTTGCGATCCGGCCTCATTGGAGAGCTGCTCCCCGCGAAACCCCCACCGTTCTTTGTTGTTGTTCCCTTGTTGTGACAGGAATCTGCTCAAAGCAGAGCTGTCTGTCAATCGCAAATACGCTGCAAATATTTGCGCAAGATAAAGTTGAACGTCCCCAAATTGCGAGAAACGGATAAACTCTGTTTGCACTCCCAAGCCAGATAGATATCCGACGTACAATATTTTTATTCTGTTGTGTCTGGGCCGCGCCGTGCTGATAAATAAATATTACACCTGAATTCCAGGTTTTTTGGGTGCACGCATTGTGTAGAAGTTGCACGTGTTATGGGATGTTGACGAACGGTTTGGGAATTTGGACGACTGAAAATATTTACGCGATAAAAACATTGTCATCGTGGTAGTGACCTTTGCCTCGTTTTTTTTAATTGTGCACGAGTAGAAGGCCTGGGAGGTAGAGACGTTAGGTGAAATGTTCCTATTGTTCAACTATGAAGAAATAAGGATCTACAGCCCCTTCGCAACTTTTAAACATTCTCGTTCAATCGACAATAGAAACATTTTGGTTTGTATAGAAACTGCTGTTTCTCGTCGACTTATCAGAATTGCAGGACCAAACAAAATCTGTTGTTATAAATCAATTCTTCCGATATTGAAACCATAAAGCGTCTCGGTCATAAAGCCGTCCTCTCGCCCTCGCGAAGGTTGCTCGCATATGGGGGTGGTTCCAAGACCAATCTTGCAAAGTCATTCCGCCAAAATAAAAACTCGGACACGCACGAAAATTTCGCATAATTAAATGCTCCGTCACTACTCCGGTGCCAAATTTAAAATTACTTCCACTTGTTCTTGCATAATTTGGGGTGGCCAAAATAGCTCGTAACCACAATAAACGCGAATGTGCTAAATAAACAATTAATCAGGTGGACAAAAGCGTACCAGATTAATGTGATTTAAATTTACTTGGTGCCATGGAAACATCTCTAAGGTTCCTCTATTTTTTTTAAAAGTTGGTTTAGGTGTTCGTAAGCGCCGTTTTTGTCCTAAAGGAAATTACTCCTAACTAATTTTGATTTTACTATACAAGGTGTTTCAAAAATAAGTACCGCAAATTGGAGGAGTAATAGATTTTCTCAAACTAATATGTAAAAGTTAAATACAATTTCTCCGTAAACCTTTTTCTTTGGGCTCTAGAGGGTGATAAAGGGAGTTCAAACAATACATATTTAATTAAAAATCTTTCCCCAGGATAAAGATATTGATTTCAAAAAAGTACATCTTAGTTAGTCCTATTGAGGAATAGCTACACTTAATTTTGCCAGATTGTAATAACGCAGAGACGGAGAATCGGGGGTTTAAGAATCAATTGTTAGATCAAAATTTAAAAACAAATTGTGTGTACTATTTTCTGTCAATTTTCCACAAAGAAGGTACTCTTGATTTAACTCGCTAAGAGGTCTCCTCGTCGAATTTTTTTGAGTTGTGATGCCATTCTCGTAGGAGAATAATATCTTGGAGAAGGTAGCACATTTCAAGAATTTAGAGAACTTAGAAATATTGAACTGTGGGGAAAAGCATTTAATAATCGCAATTTTGCTACCCACACCAAGATATGCTTGTTCCTCTACCACACTAGCACAAAAACTCAAAAAATCTTTTTATGTAGGATATTAAAAGGAACGTAGTAAAAACACAATTTTTTTAATGCGGGGCGTTAAAACCGTTTGTCCTGAAAATTGATTCTGAAACCCCGATTTTTTTCTGGATTATTAGAATTTAACAAAATTAAATATAGTATGTAATTCGTCAGTAAGTTGGAACGTTTTATACAGGGGTGCAAGGGGTGCACGTCACCTGGGTGGCACTGCCTAGGAGGCAGCAGGTAGTAGGCCTTGGTTATAGAACTGATTTTTCAAATTCGAAATCTAGAGTTTTCCTCTAACGGTATTTGTGGAGATAGAGGGTTGTAACCAATAAAAATACAAGACCGCGTAACATTACTCGCAGCAAAATAAATGGGTAAATTTTGAAACTAATCAAACAATAGGTAAAAGAGGTTACAGATAATACATACATACATACCTGTCACTGTTGCTGAGGGTGAAAGCCTATTTTTCAAGTTAAAAATTATTAAAAAAATTAACAGTACGTGAGGTTTAGTCGTTCACGTGGGTACTTTAAAATTAAATAAGATGTCTCGTACACCTTAATATTTTAATAATTATTTGTCTTTTGTGTTGACCTTGCTAGCTCGGTGAACATGAAACTATCTTAATACCCCCAGTTCGTGGCTATGAAGGGTCAGTGCTAAAACAGGAAGCTGGTCTCTCCTGCAGTGTTCTCAGGCTGAAACTAACTTCAAACAATGCTCAAGAAAATCCAGTTTGCTTAAGCATATTGTATATTAACTTTAAAACATATAAAATCTAAAAGAAAATAGGATTAACGCCTAGAATTGTTAGTTGTTCTTAAATACACATGTAAACTAATAAAAAAAATCTAAAGGCGATATAGCTTGGGGCTACTCGCATGAACATTGTAATCATACATAAACACTATTAAAATAATACTGAAAATGACATTAAAATAATTGTCTTTAGACACAGATGTAAAAATGTCTTAAATTCGGCGCTACCTTAAACTCCAACCTGTTAAAATGGAGGGCTATGTATATACCTGTTATTCGTTTACGAATAATATCTTTCGTGCTTGTAAAAGCTTCTCACAGCTCAACGCAAGCCTTTCGTATATCGGATTACCTTCCGATCTTCGAAGTCGTACTGTATTGTGTCGTCCATACGTTGAATGGCGTTATGCGTGGAAAGCTACCACACCTACTGTTTTCGCGAAAGACCAGTCTGCTCTTATCACTGGACTTGGCGTCGCTCGAACGACTGAAGTCAGAGCTTCTTCACAAATTGTGTACCCGCCGGCATACTCTGTAAATGAATGCTTTAACTGTGGCTTGATGCACTTAAGCTTCAGGCGATTTTCGTACAAGGCACTCCGGAGCCGCAGGCACTTCCACCGTTCCACCCTTACTTAAGGTGAACTTGCGACTCACTGACTGGTTTACTGTGAAATCTGCTGACGCCAAAAATCCCCTCATCCCACCAGTAGGCTTGGAAGTGGCATTTATCGAGGCACACGCGCAAATTACAATTTACAGTGCGTTCACAGCACAGCACCGGCTCTACGAACTTTTGATTATACTCAAGTACAACACTAAATGTAATTTACAATAATAAACTTAGAAAATCTAAATTAACTATACTTTTTAATTATGAAAATAAGCATTACAGGCAAGGGATACCAGTGCCCGTTTTAAAATCGTTTAAGAGCATGTATGACACAAGAAAATCTATAAAATCTAGCTGTAAGAAGTATTGCAAACGACTTGGCGTAGATATAAATGATAGTTTGAAATAATTGGCATCAAGGAAAGTTGATTTTTGGTTTTGAAAAGTAACAAATGTAATTGCTATCAGATACATAGTTAAAAGTGTTTGATTTATATTACGAATGCTCCTGTATTTAGCTTTACTCAAATCACTTAGGTTCCCTAACCACCTAGCCCACAACCCAGAGGTGACGGCATATGAGACTGTACCCCGTTGGCAGATAAGCTAGGGATGCCCTTATCATAAAGAGTAACTAATGTGTACTTATTTTGAAATCGCGATCTCTATTCTAGTTACGCCACTGCGTTTATACATTACACACTGCCGGATTATTTTAAATAATAATTTTAAAAATTGATGGGGGCCTTTTCAGACAGGGGCTCAGGCGGTAATTATTGTCCATTTTCTCATTAAATACGCCATCAGACTGATAGTGGTTTGTATTCATCCAGACTAACAATACAGCCATTTCCAAGTATTAAGTGTAGGCGTCTATAAATACACGTAAAATATATTTCTCGGCAAATTAGCTAAAAATAATCGTGGCTGGCGGCAGAGAAACCTAGCAAATTGCGTTTTTAAGTGAGGTTTTCCAAGCAGCACGCTAGATTTGCTCAATAATTGTCCAAATTTAGCCGTTCTTAATCCAGCCGCCCAAGAATCCATCAACAGTCGAGTCGGAAAAACAAGTGTCGCGTGTAATTAGCCATCGCCGGCCTGTAATTTTCCCAAGCCCCGAATTGCGAAGAAGCCCTACGGCAAAGCCGCCGCCATCATTTTATCGTTAAAAGGCTCCCAGAAGTGACAGCGTCGACAAAAAGCAGAAATGCAGTTCGAGAAGTGCATTGCGGCGCCTTCATGTTTCGGGAAAGTTGTTTGGGTCCGGAAGGCCAGGGGAAAGCTGCGATAAACAACCGTGCGTTTTAGTCACTTCGTGCAAAAAACCGTCTGGGAAGAGATCACAATAACCTATATCACACCAAGTAATAAAACTAAGGTCATCACGAGTTTTACGACTTTTTTTTGGCGGCTATCCGGCTCAAGCCGGATTTCTCGCGGTTTTATAGCCTTTTTATTGGGCGTGCGACAATATGTCGTGCCGCCGACCTGCACTTCCGGCAGCAGGTTTCCGTGTGTCCGGCTCGCTTGCACTTCGTGCACTTTTGGATGCACTTGGCAATTCGCCTGCAGAACTGTCTTTATTAGGCGAGACCTGTACTGGTATTCCGTATGTGCTTCAGCAAACCCGGACTTCGGATTTTAGACTCTTCAATTTTGGCAAATCTGCCCCGTCTCGCCCCTTTGCCGGTTCAGCGCTCCTTAATGAGGATTATGGCTGAGCAATAATAGTTGTGAAGCGATAAGTGCCATTGATAGATCTGGGTCGTAGTTGCGGAATTTCACATCAACGCAAATCCGAATCTGTGCAGAGCAATTATTGCTATCTCGTCAACGCCGCGATAATGCGATAACCTCGCCCAGGGTGGAGCACAGGCGATCACGTGTAGACGAATCAATTACATTTGGGTGACAGTTGGACGTCAGTTTGTATGATAGTGCAATAACTGATCGGCCCCGATGGAAAATTCCGCGGAAAATCTGCAATCGCGTCCGTTGTCTGCTGTAGATAAATGGAGCGTGCTGAACATCTCCATGTTGCGTTATCGCGGATATTAAGTGAATTCAAATTTGAAGAAGATATTTTTGTATAGTTTTCTTTCTTGATGATGTTGCTACCTACGGTTTCGAAATTAGATATCAACACTTCTATCGGTATTTATCAATATTGATGTCATATTGATACCTTGTGTTGTAACGAGCCTAATATTTCTAATCATTATCTATAATACTAAAGGGAATCATATTCTGTAGGTTATAAATGATGATACCTATACTAACTGTACTTGTATTGAATGTATTGATTCCAGTTACTCTTCCTATAGCTATAATAATACATACATAAATTCACATTTTTATTAAAACTTTTAACAGCCAGAAGTCGTGTTTTTTAATGAACATCTAATACAGAAATAAATACTATGGTGCTATTGGGTTATTGTTATAAACATATCCTGTTGGTACAAGTAAATTAATTACAATAAAATGTTTGAAAGATGACCATTCACTATTGCTTGAAGGACAGAGGCTAATCTGTGTAGCTATCAATTGCAATACTATCGATACACATTTAGAATTATTTGTTTTTCGTGATCCGGCTAATCTGGCCAAGATAATTTTCAATAACTATTGCAGACGTGTTCATGACCTTAACAGTTCACCCGCAGAACTCTGTGCAGTTCCGAGTTCCGACTCAGATAGGGAAGTACGTAATACAAATAATTAGTGTTGTGCCTCAACTGACCGGTCAATTTGACCACGGTCAAAAACTGTGTGGTCAAATTCACTGTCAAATGCTCTTTTAGCCTTAAAATTGCTTATACATATTAAATTACACTATCAATCAACGGTTTTTTTTGTAGAAGGTCTTTATTATTGGCTGTAAGCCTGTAACTAATCAAACATTTACTGAAATTGCAAAAATGCAGGAGATTTACATATTTCGCGAGGGGATTCACACAGCGACCAATGTTCCTTGGGGAAGTACCCCTTTGTGCAAATTGTAAATTCAGCATTGGAGTGTTCAGTTTCAGTTGTGCTTTACTTACAGAACTATCAATACAATTGATTAAAAAAAGGTTAATTAAAAAAATTTAAATGGTCAAATGAGTGGTCAATTGACCAAAAAGTTGTTGACCGGTCAAAGGCACAACACTACAAATAATTGAGGACGTTTTCCACCAAGATCGCTGATATTCTACTAATGTAATAAAACATCTGTGCACGTCTAATAGTCCGTGTCACTCACTGCCTACAGATCGAATTAAAATTACCTCCGGTGAAAATAGCACCTGTCTTGCTTCAAATGCAAGAACAACGCCCCCCCTCCCCCCCCCCCAAGGTGTGAAAGTTTGTGAATATACTGATATTTGAATGTTCTCATTCCCACTTAATAGATGTTAGCTAAGACTGAATAAAAATATGTTATTATAGGTCTGTAAATGGCAAGTCGTAAAAATTACTTTAGTTCTTAATAAGTTGTAACTAACCTTCAGGAAATAAGCGTAAAGTACATAGAAAACAACTGCTGTGTTTAGTATTAATATTATATAGTATACGATTGTTTGAATATTTACGTGAAAATACAAATTGTTTGATTAATTACGTGAAAATACAACTGACACATTAGAAAACTTTGAAAGCCTCTAATACAAGGTGGCGCAAAATCAAGTCCCTGATTTGTGTTTTGTATAACAGTAAGGTTAATTAAAAAACACTAATTTTCTGAACCATAAATAATTATTTGAAATTTGAAATGCTGTTATGCTACACACTAAAAATGGTATCAACCAAAGGACTACCCCTAGCAGTAATGCAAGAGTGAGCTCTTTTTAGAGCTTTTTTCATTACGTTCTCCAACGTTTCCGGTGGTATGTTGGTGATTTCTTCCCGTATGTTGGCTTTTAATTCTTCTCGGTTTCATAAAAGTAGCCAGATAGAATTAGTTATGACACTTTTGTAAACGTTAATGCTTGTTGATAGCAAGGATAAACACTGAAAGATAATATCTGCCGTGATATTTTTCTAAACGCTAATGCTTGGCGATATTAAAGTTAAACTCTAAAAGGCGAAGAACTTGTCATGACAGTTTTCTAAATGTGTTAAAGCTTATTGATAGAAAAAATGGACTATAAAAGATAGAGCTTGTCATGACAGTTTTATAAACGTTAATGCTTGTCGATACCAAAGATAAACTTCAAAGGTAGAACTTGTTGAAGCAGTGTAGGGATGTTCGATACACCGAAAAGTACCGGTTCAATCGTATCGATTTAAAAGTATCGGTACATGAAATACCGGTAGACATTCGATCCAGGATATTTTCTAGGTTTATTTATACGAACCGTCGAGTCCTACTACAACAAATAGAACTGTAGCAATAATAGTGGCAGTAACAATAAAAAATCAACAAAAAATAATTAGAAAATCAGTGTTAGAAATACATCTGTTAAATAGCATACTAACTTATAAATATTTAAGCTGAATAATGAAGTTTTTATTGGATCTTTAATCATTATTATAAAATTTATTGGGATACATGGGAGTTCCAGTCCGCCAGAATTAGTCATTCGCCTTAGAACTTATCAATTACGATTTTGCTGTACCAACCGAAACCCGAAGTGTAGTACGTACACATGTTAAACGGGAAGATTTCGGCTCAACAAAATCATTTTGTTTTGATTTTTATTCTCCAGTTTGTAGAAGCTGAAAATTACTTATTAAAAGTTATCGACGTTCGACCTTCTCACCCTTACTTCCATGGAACACTAAATATAACTATCAGACAACCTCTTTGAGATTGTTATAATTTTTTGTTAAAAATTAAAAAAAAATTAATGGACAAAAGATGAGTTATTGGAACCCAGACGGCAAAAACCTTGGATCGGTCCTGCCGATACTGACCAAAAATAAGTCTTATCGTATTGCATCGCTTACTGAAATACCGGTACATAATATCGAGTATCAGAAGACAAAGTACCGGTACTATCGGATCGTACCGCACATCCCTAAAGCAGTGTTGAAAACGTTGGTGACAGGGCGGCTTTAATAGGCAAAGAACTTTGTAAACGTGGATGCTTGATAATAGTAAAGTTCGACTTTAAAAGACGACGAACAACTGGTCATGACAGTTTTGTAAACGTTAAAGCTTGTTGATAGTGAACGTTCAGTTTAAAAGGTAGAACTTGTTGTGGCAGTTCTGTAAATGTTAATGCCTGGTAATATTAAAGGTAAATCACAAAGCGCAAAGAACTTGTGTAATAACATAAACTCGAAAAGCTGGGTTTATCATGACAGCTTTATAAACGTCAATGCTTGTTGATAGCAAAATTAAACTTTAAAAGGCAAATAACCTATCATGGTAGTTTTATAAACGTTAAATTCTTGTCGACAGCAAAGATAAACTCTAAGGGTCGGTCTTATAAAGACCACTAATCTGAGGTTAACTTTTATTCGTTGTTAAAATAAACAAAGACGCATCAAAACGTCAGTTCTTATTACATTTTATTCATTGGTAAACAAATTTTGATGCGCTTTTGTGTATTTTAACAACTAATTAAAGTTAACTACAGAGTAGTGGTCTTCATAAGAGTGGCGGCTGTAAAAGATGGAACTTGTCAGGAGGCTTTTGTAAACGTTAGTGCTTGCTGACAGCAAAGATAAACTCTAAAAGGCATAGAACTTGCCATAAAAACTTGGTATACGTTGATGCTTAGTGATAGTAAAGTTAAGACTAAAAGGTAAAGCACTTGTCGTGATAGTTTTGTAAACTTTAATGCTTGTTGATAGCAAATATAAGCTCTAAATGTTAGAACTTGTCATGGCTTTTTTTGTAAACGTTACTGCTTGGTGATATTAAGATTAAACTCTAAAAGGCGAAGAACTTACCATACGATTTTATAGACTTGGATGCTTGGTTATAGTAACATTAAGTTAAGACGCTAAAAGGCAAAGATTTTATGGTATTTTTGTAAACGTTATTGGTTAGCTATAGTAAAGCTAGACTCTAAAAGGTAAAACACTTGAAATGACCGTTTTGTAAAAGTTAGTGGTTGTTAAAAATAGCAAAGTTAAACTCGAAAAGGCAAATAACGTATCATGCCAGTTTTATAAAGATTAATGCATATTGACAGCAAAGATAAACTCTAAAAGGTAGAACTTGTCATGAGGTTTCTGTAAACGTTAATGCGTGTTGATAGTATAGTTAAACTCTAAAAGGCAAAGAACATATGATACTTTAGTCAATGTTAGTGATTGGTCATATTAACGGTACCTACTCTAAAAGACAAAGAACTTGTCTTAAGATCTTTGTATTCGCGGATGATTGATGATAGTAAAGTTAGACTCTACAAGGCAAAAAGTTGTCATGATATTTTTGTACACGTTATTGGTTAGCGATACTAAAGCTAGACTCGGAAAACCAAAAAACTTGTCATGATGTCATGTAAAGTGAAACTCAAAAAGGCAAATAACCTCTTATGCCATTTTTGTATACGTTAATGTTCTCGAACATTAAAAAAAGCCCAAACGATTTTATAAAAACATTAAAATTTTTGCTACGTTCATTACAGTGAAGCTGCTGCGATCTTTAGTGACAAATCCTAAAAAATGGCAGGACCACATATGATATTTAAAAACTTCTTGTGATAAAAGAAAACTCGAAGAACTTCCCGGCTTTGGAAAACTGAATTCTAAAAGTGCAATACATTGTGGTTACGAACTTGAGTGCAATGGCAGCCGAAAAATGAAAATAAGTCTTAAAACCAGTAGTGGCTGTATCCGATTTGTCATAGTATTACAGTAAGCATACTTATTTTTCATCTATTACACTATTTCGGCTAGTTATTGCTGGCAATAACATCTTTTATACTCCCAGTTTGTGAATCGGCTGCAGTTGCGTCAGCTAACAATAAAGTTGCATCGCCGACAGCCATATTAAAATTGCAAGAGCAAGGAAAATTTTCCCAATCATTGCGTAATAACCACATCCTAAAATAACCGTCGGGCTAAGAAAAGACCAGCACAAAGTTCACGTGGTAGTGTTGGTTTATTATGATGCGAAATTTATCAAATTTTGGCCATCTGACGTGTAAGTCTATTTGGATGTCAAATGGATTTTTTTCTCTTTTTGATTAGAATCACTGTTTTTGTAACTGTGAAAACAAAACCGGTACCTTTTGCCTCTTGGCTATACTGGCTTCTGTTAGATGTCGCCCGATAACTAAACAATTTCCTTGGAAAAAATAACTTAATGTCGTACTGAAACTGCCACCACGTTTTTGGAATTACATCTTAAGCTGTCCATAGCATGGAGTCCACAATTTGGAAAGAGTTATTTTTTGGCTCGACTAATTTTGATGAACACATCCAAAGACCTATAAATACCTCGCCATGTGTTGAAATATTTGTTTCTGATTACGTTATTTTACGTTGGAAAAACTGTGTCGGTTGTTTCCATTGTTTATTTTGAAGCTGGCTCCTGTGCAACTTTAAAATTTAGCGAAATTGAAACTATGACAACTCTTTTCCGCAATTAAATTTATCACGTACGAATCCTTTTTGAGAGTCGAAGCGTGTCTCAAACAAGGGGGTGCATTATTAAAAGCAGTAGAAGAAAATGTTTTGCTTTGAATTTGAAGCAAAGGTGAATATGACTACACATGAGGCTTTTTAGCCTCGCTTGTAAGCTCGCTCGACCATAAATAAGGGTTGTTCAATGAAATTGTATATTATATACTTCTTATATCAGTAGCTATAGCTATATCTGTGTGGATGTTAGCGTGTAGTAAATCCAAAAATTACTGGTTCAAGCAAATGAAGTATCCAACATTTAAATTTGCAGTTTTTGAAAAAAACATGTTAAGATATAAGTATGATGTATTGATATGGTCGAATATGTAAAATATGCTAATTAAAATTAGTTCATCGAATCTGAACATCATGGAATGCGTATAGATCCAAAAGCTCATGCTCATCGATATTCTGCATTATGCAATTGTCTAAAATGCGCGCCTTGTGTATACTGTTTACAGTAAGAGCACAGAAGAGCCCACCGCAAGGGCTCAGCGCTTGCGCGGCGTCCAAACCTGGCGGTTCCTTCAATTTCCCGTCCGTGCAGGTTTCTGAAATCCCGCGACGCTGTCGACGTCGCGACGCCTGTCCACGTGCGTCCCCTGGCACGAGGTCAGAGTGTGCTGTGCGACGCGCGGTCGCGCAGGCCATGGAAGCGTGTTTATTAATCCAGAGTGCGTTGACTCCTCTTATGTTGGGCTCCGGCAATTACTATGTGCGCCAGTTGTGAAAGAAATTAAGACCAGTTTCCAGTCGGGAGAAACCGGATAAGGACGTTACGTAAGTGGTTCGCTTTCACTTTCCTGGCTTCCGAATTTTGGTCGCGACGCAGGACCGGGATGGCTTTTTTGCCCCTGTTCGGGTGCTGCAGGGCTGAATGATTTACCCCCTCGTCGCAGCGGCCAACACCTGCTTTTTCCCTATAAGGAACGATTTTTCGGGACGCTGAATAAATTAAAGTAAATGAATTAATGATGCCGCGGGCTCGGCATGCTTCCAGGACGTCTGCGTTCAGCGTTTTGTTCCCTTTTAGCCAAATTAATGTGTGCTTTGTCAAGTGGGATTTTATTTTATCTGGAGTTTCATTTAATAAGGGCTTATGGAAACTGACCTTTACTATTCCTGAAATCGCTTGCATTATCGAATTCTCATTATTATTACTGCGGAAATGTGGATTAAGCCAGGATTTTCTAAACGATAACAGAAATCGATTAATTAATTGTAGGCTTAATAGTGTGTGCTTAACGTTTTTTACCTCTAAATTGCGACAAAAAGTCTTTTGACCTAAGGTTTTTTATATACCAAATGTAGATACGTGTTCATTTTTAAGATTTGCCGATGTAATTAAGCAAACCATGCAGTTAACTCTGATTTGAATGCTGCAACTTGAACCTGATTGGAAGTGATTCAGATTTCAGACATTCAGGTAATTGTATAAGATCGGGAAAAATAGAACGCAGAGGAAAATACAAGTAGAACCAATTATGTATGTTAATTTATTTAGTGTATTTCAATTTCAATGATGCGGGAGATACACAAATGAAATCAGTCCTTAAAAATGAAATATAAAATACTTTCGTGCATATGAAACAGCTGAGGGGTATAGTGATATTAATCAAATGAATACGCTATTCAGGCAATAGGTAATTGCACAAGAATTATTATTATAATCATAGAAAACCTTAGGAACTAACAACCATCAAGCGCTATTTTCCATAGCAATTAACAGTCCTTAGAAATTATGAATGATTCATACAATGATTCACGGTTGAAAACAATGGGAAGATGTTAAATGCAAGTGCTGTTTTGCATTTTTAATAATGGAATTGTTACAAAATAAACATATATCTAGTGCACGTATGTGTTTTCTTTGTATCTAAAATATGAATGTGAAATTTAGATAAAGTATACAAATGATTCGCAAATAAAAGCAATTCTCAAAAGCAAATTAAAAACAACAGTAGAAATTATATTTGTAGATATAAACACATAAATAGGACATAGTCGAATAAACGAAAATGAAAGAGATAGACGCGGGATTAATAATTCAACAGTGTTAAATGCATTGGCTATAATTCGGCAGTTATTATGTAAATTGAATTAGAATTTTTAACGAACTACCAGAATTACCATAAAAAGTATATGAAGACCAACTATCAGCATGCTTATTAGTTATTAGCAATCTCTGTTGATTCAAATTTAAGATCTTATAAGTCATTCCAGGATCAGTAACGATTCGACTTTATTAAAAAATGTTGAAAGGTGCAATTTTGCTGTTCAAAAGCATTAATTAATTAATTTTTATCCTTTTTTAGAATGCAAGTACTTTTATTTACGAATTACCGAAGGTTGAATATTGATCTAGTATGATTTTTAGTATGACTCAATGTACTTCTGAATTATTACTAAAAGGTGCTTGAGCTAATTAAAGTTATTAATTTTAACTTTTTTGTTATTAATTTGACATTAACTTTTCAGCGCAACTGTTTCTGTTGATTCAGGTAATTCATACAATTAAAATTCTAATTGTTGACTTGCACGGTGGTCATTGTTCGAGATACTACTGATTCTGAGCAATCGTGTGATTTATAAGCTGTTAATATTTTGACTTAGTTTACATTTTTGACGTGCTTGTGATTTTGAGCAACTGTTGATTCAGGTGGTTTACAAGCTACAATTCATATTTATTCACTGTTTGAGTCCGAATTATGATGGTTCTTTGTAATTGTAACTGTTCGAGAACGAGTTATTAATGATTCTTTGTAACTGCTGTTAAGTCAGCTGATGCATAAGCCATACTGTAGATGATTGGAGTTACTAATTGTTGATTATGCCACAAGTCACCGTTCAGTTATTGATGATTCGGGGAAATCGTTGATTCAGATGATTTATGACCCTCAGTTAATATTTTTGACCCTTAAAGTTCAAATTATTAGTTTGTTCGAGTTCGAGTTAGAGTTAATGACGATTCTTCGTCATTGTTGCTGTTGATTCGCATGATTTACAAGTCAGCGTAAATATTGTAGATAATTGAAATTGTAATTGTTGGCTGTTTCGCAAATCACTGTTCGGTTTTTGTGATTCTGAGCAATCGTTGCTGTTAATATTTTTGGCCGTTAAAATTCAAATTATTCACTGTTCAAGTTCGAATTATTGACAATTCTTTGTAAGTTGTAATTAAGGCTGCAACGAGCCCTAGTTTTTTACTTGACCAAGTACCGAGTACTCGGCCGCCGAGTAGCAATAGTAATTTATTATACAAGACGATAAAGTAAAATTTTATCCACGAGTGAATCGTTTAACGACGAGACGAAGTCGAGACGTTAATGATTCAAGAGTGGATAGTAATAACTTCATCGTCGTGTATAATACAATTTTTTTTCTATAGCAAGAACTTTAACAATTTCAAAAGAAAATAAGGAAAGTCAATCACATTTTAAAATCTCAGTAGCTAGATTGGGTTGCTAGGGTAATACGAAGCTGTAATATTTAATTTAAATAAAAGTTAGAAAATTAAATTACTTTATGTACCCTTGATGTTAAAGTGCAACTTTATCAACCCTTGCTGTTAAAGTAACACTTGACTTTTGGTTTTGAGTCGATTAAAGCACGTTTTAACATTTGCTGTAGCAAAAAATGTTTTATCTTGTAATATGCTTTGACAAAGCCTTTTAAAAAGACAACTAAGTAGTTTAGTTCAGAGATAGCTCTAATATCAGAAGTAATACCAAGTGTGAGGGCTCTGAAAAAAAATCTTCTAGAATGTAAGACGAATTTACTGGGAACCATGAAAGATAGTCTAATTAAAGGTTTGGATAGCCGTTTTAATAATATAGACTTACATCCCGATTATTCTATCACCACTTTATTAGACCCCAGGTTCAAAGATATATTTTTCATAGACAGTTGCAAAAATGCAATTAATTAGAGAGAAGCTGATCAGTGTTTTTTTGAAAGATCATGTTCATGTCCAGCCAGAAAAACCAAATATACCAAATGTTGTAGAAAATAGTTTATCAGACTCTAGCGATGATGATATTCCACTGAACGGTCTTATTCCAATGACTAAAAAGATGAAGCCCGAAACTTCTATTTGGGATATGTTTTCTTCTATTGCTTCAGCGTTAATTTCCCGCTCTTCAAGTCACGTCTTATCAACAAGGGAAATACTGCAAACTGAAATTGTTACTTACTTGAAATTACCTATAATTGATAGAAGATGATCACCATTCCATTGGTGGCAAATTAATCAAAATATCTTTCCACTTTTAGTCAAGACTATGAAGCAGTACTTATCTGCTTCAGCATCCACCATTTTTAGTGAAATACTTTTTTCAGAGACGGGAAACGTCTTTGAGTCAAAAAGAAGTTCTTTGAAAGCAGAAAACGGAGAGACACTTGAATATTTGCATCATACCCTTGCTATTCTTAATTACAAGTATTGAATTTGATTATTGATGACCAGATTACATATTATATCTTAGTAAATTTAGTTACGATAATTATTAGCAACATGGTTATATTATCTCACTTCATATTGTTTCTTTTTTCTGACAGCGCTCCGCAAATGTTTGTTCCTTCTATAGTTGTTGGTTAAGAATGCAGATAAAAATTACGTCTTCTCTATTTTTTAAATTAATTTGTGTTACTCGGCCGAGTAGTGAATATAAGACCGAGCACCGAGTACTCATTACTCGGTGAAAACTTTGACCGAGTACCGAGTACGCGAGCTACTCGTTGCAGCCCTAGTTGTAATTGTAGCTATTAATTCAGTTGATACATAAGTGACGCTAAATATTTTATATGATTAAAGTTACTTGGCTTGTTTAATAGTCGCTGTTCTAGGTACTAGTGATTTCGAGCAATTGTTGCTGTTTATTCAGGTGGTTTACAAGCCACAGTTAATATTTGGCTGTTAAAGTTCAGATTATTGGCTTGGTTCGAGTTCGAATTATTGATGTTGCTTTGTAATTTTTACTATCAGTTCAGGCGTTTCAGAAGGCAGTATAAATATCGTAGCGTAGATAATTACAGTTGTGAGATATATAAGATGTAAGTGATTTATAAGCAACGGGTAAAATTTTTGGTTGTTAAAATTCAAATGATTGCCTTGGTTCCAGGTCGAGTTAGTGACACTTTTTTGTAATTGCTGCTATTAATTCAAGTGATTCACAAACCCGCATAAATATTATAGACAAAGTTCTAATTGTTGACTTTATTCGGATGATTTATAAGCTACAGTTAATATTTTGAGATTTTGTCTGTTAAGATTTCAATTTTTTGGCTTGTTTGATATTCACAGTTCGAGTTATTGACCATTCTTCGTAATTGTTGTTTTTAATTCAGCGATCTATAACTCATGTTGCTGTTGATTGATTCGAGTGATCTTTAAGCAACAGTGAATATTTTTGGTAGCTAAAAGTTCAAATTATTGGCTTGCCCGTTATTTATTGTTCGAGTTCGAGTTATTGACGATTCTTCGTAATTGTTGTTAATTCAGTTGATTCATAAGTCATGGTAAATATCGTAAACGATTGGAAGAGTTACTAATTATTGACTTGCTCGTTAGTCACTGGTCGAGTGACAATCGTTGTTAATGCCGGTGATTTATAAGTCAGTATTGATATTTTTGGCCGTTAACAGTTCAAATTATTGTTTTGTTTTGCTATTCATGGTACGAGTTCGAGTTAGTGACTATTCTTTGTAATTGTTACTGTTGATTCAAGTATAAATATTATAGACAATTAAACTTCCAATTGTTGATCTTTTCGCAAGTCACTGTTCGGTTGCTGATGATTCTAGGCAATCAATGCTATATGGATTCGGGTGATTTATAAGCCACAGTTAATATTTTGACTGTTAGAGTTTAAATGATTAACTTTTATGGTATTCACTGTTCGGGTTCCAGTTAGTGACGATTCTTTGTAATTGTTATGTTGATGATCCAGAAACCAGCGTCATATTGTAGACGAAGTCCTAATTATTAACCTGTTCGCTAGTCACTGGACGAGTGGCAATCGTGGCTGTTGATTTGGGTGATTTATAAGCAACAGTTCATATTTTTAGCAGTTAAAGTTCACATTATTGCCTTGTTCGTCGAGTTGGAATTATTCACAATTCTTTGTAATTGTTCATCTGATTTTCGTTATCCATGATAAGTATTTTACGTAATTAAAGTAACTAATAGTTGTCGCTATTCTGTGTTCAAGCTGGGGTTGTTGATGATTTGTACTAATTGTTTTTGTTGATTCATGCAACTAATAAGCTATAGTAAATACCTTAAACCACTAAATTACTGGTTGTTGTCTTGTGGTTCATTAAATATTAGAGATCGGGTTATTTATTCATGATGATAGATTATTGTACTTGTTAATTCACCTGATTCATGAGCCACAGTTAATATGTTGGGCTGTTGAAGTTGTAATTATTAGCTTGTTTATTATTCGAGCTGTAGTTATTGACGATTCTTAGTAATTGTTGTTATTGATTCAGGCAATTCAGAAACCATGGTAAATATTTTAGATGATTAGGTTACTAATACATAGTTGACTTATTCCCTATTTACTGTTCGAGCTCGGGTTGTTGATGTTTCGTGGCAATTGTTTTTGTTGATTTATGGAAATCACAAGCTATAGTAAATAGCTTAAACCATTAAAACTATTAATTGTTCGCTCGTTCGTCATTCACTCCTCGAGCTTGAGTTATTGATAATTATTAGTAATTGTAGTTCATAAGCCATGATCGTAGGCTTCTAATGTAAGGATGATTAGCTTATTAATTGTTCGAGCTGTATATTGCTGATTCTTAGTAATTGTTATTATCGCAAGCGATTCATAAAACAGGGTAAATAATTTAGAATATTAAAATTACTAATTATTGCCTTTATTAGTATGGTCTTCCTCCAGACAAGTGGCTTTCTGTTTATTTTTAATATCTGTACTCATCCCAATGCAGTTGTTAGTTGGCTTGAAATTAAGAGAGGTCCTTGGTACTTGCATCGATGTTTATCATTGCAGGAAGTGCTCTAAATCGTACTTCCCGATTTGACGAAGTTAGATATTTATTTTACAAAATGCACTATCAAGTGGAAACATTTAGGCGTATGAGAGTTGGAGTTGGAAATGCGTCGAGTTGTTCGGAAAGTTTCGCGTTTTTAACGTTGAATGGATTTATCTGGTATATTTCAATGATTTTTAAGGTCGTTGTGATGGTGCCAAATACAAAACAGTGCGTTATTTCTATTTTACAACGTCCAGCGATTTCAGGGTCCTTCAAATTCCTGTTTACTACGGCGACTTCACGAATGTTGGCGTTTTGAAAATTGTTTGCTATTTACAGGCTATTGTTCTCGGAACAATCACGTCCATGTTTGGTATTTTATGTACATCAGAATCTAATTGCTTTTTAATTGCTACCCCCACCAAAGCCTCCTTGCTTACGTACCAATAATTGCCCTGTCATTGGAAACAATTACATAACAAACATGCCCAGAAAAACCGCAAGTGATTGCTGCAAAACGCAAACACTGCGGGGGGACACTGTGTCAAGGCCACTGCCAAGGCCGTGCTTATGCTGTCATTCGCGAACGGGCACTCAAAGTGACTGAGGGCGAGAAGGGCTTTTCAATCAGAATTATTAATGGTATCCCAGATTAGAACTGGGCGAGCAGGATGTCCAAATTGGCGTGTGACGAGCGCTGAAAGGCGTTTATTTTGGTTTGACATTTAAAGATACAAGGGCGTTCTTCATTCTTAAAAGCTAAACTGGGAAAACGTCGCGAATTAAATCTGCAGGTGGGAGGAAGCGCTGCAATTTTCCCGAAAATCTCCAAAACGTCCCTGCGGGGGGCATTTTCCGAAATTCGAGCTTGTCAGGCTGCCAGCAGCAGTTCCTTCGCGTGAACTTGGGAACAAGTTGCAGATTCATTTCGGTTTGGAAAGCTTCCAATCTTGCGCCGCTGACAAAGTGTGCAATTAAGCTTCCACGCTCATTAAGTCTCCTGGCAAGGGCTCCCGCGGGGGGCATCGCTGTCTAGGTTAAATTAAAGCGATATTTTTTGGCCTTATAAAGTTGCCAAAGCTTCCCAAAATAAGCTTGTCCGAGGTATTTTGCTAAGAGAGTCGGTGGAAGCAAGGAACATAATTTACAGAGGGCACTCGATTTCCGAACTGCTCAGACACAGAGTAAACAGACAACTTCGTGTTTTGCAAATGTTAATGAGATGTTTTGTCAATTTTATCAATCAAAGCTTATAGTTGACTACTGTGTAGACTGTAGATCAGATTGTTTTTATTATATTCAGGGGAGAAATTAATAATATACGCATTTTTAAAAATTAATGCAGATATCGAAGTGAATATCCAACAAAACGTGCTTTAAATAATTTCCTGCCTTCTCTCGGGCAGAATGAGGTGGAGCACTATCGTGCATGAAATGCACGACTTGTCTTTGTTTCAAATATTCCTTAATCATAATTACGCAGAAATTACATTTTAGGCATTTGATTATTTTACTTTTTATTGGATTGATTAAATGTGACAACCTGGTAACAGCAAATAACTTTTCGTTCTGTTTTTGTAATTTTTAAAATGGATATACGATACAAGAATGAGATTATTAGACTAATAAAACCGTTTGTTTGATATTGTGGCCAGATATAAAAGTTAAATGTTTGTTGAATTTTTGATGGCAGAAGTAAAACCTACTTATAGAAAAACGTCGATATCACGAACTTTTGCTTTCAGAAACTCATGGCAATCTCGATAGTAGCAAATTATTTAGAAATGCGTATAGTATTTACTGAATCGATGCTTAATGGAAAAATTCTATTATATTATTTCTATGCCATTTCGTAGAAAAACTAACGGGAAATAGCAAAAATTCGAATTGGCAATTTTTTAGTGCCTCAATTGAAATTCTTTGTTTTCCGCATTTTTCAACACACTTCCGGGCCGTTTTCGGGAAAAATATGAAGCGCCATATAAATAACCACGAATCGGAAGCAAAATAAATAGGTTGACATTTCGCTACGCGCCCACAATGCAGGATAAATCGATTAGGCGACCGTCCGACATGACCTCGTTACACGCTTACAGGTTGCTAAAACTCGAGTAGTTCAGCCCAGTGCAACACCTGTAATCAATCAGCAGAAGCGCCGCTGAAATCCACCCTTTTCAGCCGAGCTCAAGGCCGGTTGCCGAACTGACACCTGAAAATAGCCCGAATTAAGAATTTAGGCCTGTATTGTTCTTGGTCGGTGCGCTCTTGATTGGGACGCGGTGACGTCACGCGCTGGTAAGTTGATGTAGGTCGACCTCTCTTCTGAAAAGGTAGAAACTATAGAAATTTGTTCTTGTTGACAAAGTTTTTCAGCAAACCTCTGTACTTGCTGTATGAGTATACTGCGGTGATGACGTCATTGCAAGCTTTGGTAAATCATATTAATTTAACATAGCTTTTGATGTCAACTTCGATAGTACTTATGTTACAAAAAGCGGCATTGTAGATGTAGTAATACATGTTCAAAGTTTTGATTTTCTCTTTTGTGGAGAAGAGTCTATTGCAAGAACATAGTTGGATGTTATAAATTTTTTTATGGAAATAGCGAAACTTCACATGCGTCAAACAGCATCAATATTTTGTATATCTTAATCACCCAAATTATTACAGTGACAGTTTGTATGTATAGGCACATAGATAATTTATTTTGCCTGGATTTAACTCAGTCCTCGTGTATATATTTTGCAAACTGGCGACTTACTCTAAAATTCCATAACGCCCCCTCGATCTAAGGGTTATGGATCAAAAACACGACACCGGAGAGGGCGAGGCAATCAGCGGACCCTTTCATGTGACATGTGGTCATATACACTCGCTCGTAAACGCAACACATCAAAATTCCACTATCAGGCATGCAAACAAGAATAAACAAACATTACGACATTTAGCAATACGTGTTCGGGATGATAGTACTCACAGGGGTTTTCCGATCCCCACGGCGCTCCAACGTAGCATCTATTAGAATGTCTCGGTCAGGGATGTTTTTCAGGTGCACCGTTGATGATGTAACTGTACAACCCTACAATACACATGCACCGCATCTAACGTCCATTGGCCGAATGCTAACTGGAGCTACAACTCATATCAGTGTGATCTGCATCTGCAGTTGCCGCCTCCGCAGAAAACCGAAATCGCAAGGCATTTGAGGGAATTGAGCATCCCAGGCTATTCAGGTGCGCTTCCTGAATCACGCATAGTTGCTTATCAGGTCAAGGGTTAGTCCTCATCTTGCCAGATGATCGCTAATACAGACACGTAGTTCACTAACTCAACAATAAAAAAATGAACAGCGACCTACACGACAAAGCTATTTGCAATTAGCAGCAACACAACGATGAAGCAGTGTTCAACTCGGCTGCACAATAAAACTACATACAACCTCCATTGCAAAGCTGCTCAAGCAATAATATCTATTACATACCTTATTATTTTATACCTTTATTAATAATTCACATAATTACAAGCAACACTGCAAAAGCACATAAGTGCTCTCGTGTTATTAATGCCACCTTCTGTGGTATGTCAGAGTTTACAACATCCACACATGCACGTTCCCAACCGCCAACTGACCGCCAAGCCGCCGATATTTTAAACCTACTTGAGGTCCCTTCAAATAACTTCAGTCTCGGTTCGATTGTAGAAATATTTAAGGCGCATTATTAAGTTGTTGATTTATTCAAAAGTTTATAATTATGAAAATACTAGACTACAATATTTACAAACACAAAATAAATACAACACATTGCATAATAATTCTAGCATTACTCATTTTTGACAATGCGGGTGTGGTGTATACTATCATCCTATACGTTTTATATCTGCTATAGTTTTTTAAATCATCCATCTTCTATAACTTCTTTTTCGAACTTCTGATTTTGGACATCGTTCATCTTCCATCTCTTATTATTGCGAGATGCCATACCCAATTCCATTTTGCCATTTTTTTTCTACGTATTAGCAGCTGTTTGATTATCCCGGCCCATTGTGATTGCCCAGATATTTGAAAGATGTTGCTTGTTCGATTTTCATATTGTTTACTGTCGCTGAGAACTAAATTCGACGTAAACCGAGTAGGTGATATAATTTTAAGATGATTTCTGAGGCTTTCACGGCCATTCTATAGCCATACTAGATGAAAATAATTTTTGATCATGGTTTACATATATCATCAATGGTTTCTGCAATGATAAGAACGCAACTTCAGTTCATAGTTTTCGTTAACCTAGTGTGAGCTTTTACCAGTCTTTCTTTAGTTTTATGTTCATCATTATCTTCGTAGTCTTTTTTAGAAAATAAGTTTTTTTATAATCCTGTGTTATAGTATTTAACATTAGTAGCTTGGTAAGAGGGTTTTTACTGGCGAATAGAAGGATATGACTGGCGAGCCGCAAGCGTTGTATTGTTGAATATTTTATTTGTTCCTCACTTGTAAATAACTAGAAATTTACCATTTATTCAAAATGTCAAACTGACAAGCAACTAAATTCATCAATATGACACATACTAAGGAAGACAACTCTGGCTTTGCACACTATCATTTATCTATGAGCACGCTTATAAAACTGACAGTTAACTTGCATAGTATATTTTCGACGACTGACATCGAAAGTAGATTTTTCTCACTCTCATTTGACAACAGAAACTTGACATGCTGAGCGTGCGTTTTCATCACTTTGCCGCTCGCCGAGCGTTTTGGGTTTCCACGTGAACAAAATAGGTAGCCACGTCCGAATGTTTCCTTGACAACGCCCGTCATTTGTTGAAATAATCGCGTCACATGTCATAGACTGCGCGAGGGATGTTAACTTGATTGTCAATTAATTTTTTCAATAAATTGAAATATGATATTTTCCTTTAATAATATGCTCAGTCGTCGAAAAAATAGTATGAATGTTTCGAGCTAAAAGTGCGCTTGCGCAAGCGGCAAGAATGCACTTTCAGCTCTTAACATACAATATACTATTATGTTTCGGGCTAAAAGTGCGCTTGCCGCTTTTGCATGATTGCTGGTTGCGGCCATATTCATGCGCAAGCGGCAAGAATGCACTTTCAGCGCTTAACATACAATATACTATTACAGTAGAAGTCCGTTAGGATAGGCTTTACGGCCGAACCAGAGAGTTTGTGAGACGACCTGGAAGAGCGAGGAAGAGCGAGTCGAATAATACTGGCGAGGCAGTAAAGGCCCTAACGGGCGTGTATTGTACAATAGTTTTTGAAATACCTACATACAATTCGGTCATATTGGGCATTCAGCAAACACAAAAACATTTAAATATTTTTATGCATATAATTTTTGTGCTAGGGATTCTTTATTTTGTTTTGTAAAGGTTTCCACACCTGTTTACAGGCAGATTTGAATAAAAATGACAATTAATATTTCTCATAGTCACTGTCGAAGTAGATATTCTTCTAGACATTTCCACCTAAAGTTATATAAAATGTAATAAAAATACATATTAATAAACGTTACGTCAATGGTATTCAACACAGTATCTGTGTAATATCCTTAATAGCTATTTAAGTAACAAGGAATGTAAGGACCTATTAACATTTGAGGTAGGCAAGTACAAGCCATGACGAAGTCGCGGCTTGTTGCCTGCCGCAAATGTTAATAGGCGATACATTCCGAGTTATCTTATTATATTTTTCCCGCTGCTTATCGAAATTGTCCTAGATTTTTGAAAAAATCGTTTGGTTTGTCACCTGTCACCAGGATTAGTTTTTGTCAGTCGTGTTACCTGTGAGTGTCACATGTCACATAAACACTTGCAATTTATAAACAAAACGTCTAAATCTGCATCTTGCTTTGCTCATTTTATTATCCTAAGAACTTAATAATAATATTAAGTTCCGTTGTCAAGAAAAAGCAGCAAACAAATATAATCACCGACTTACACGTTTTGTTACTAAGGCTGTATCACTGACTTACATGATCAGCAGCGGGAAAAAGTAGATAATTGCAACATTTATGACAGATGGGAAGTAAATGTCACACCCTTACCCTATTGGTTTTAGTAACTTTTTGGAAGTACATTCCTAGACAAAGATGAATTTTTGGAAGTACACACATGGCATTTTGGAAATCAAAGGCCACCTTGTGTTTTTATGTTTATTGAACAGACTATACCTATCTTTTTTAATTTATTTTCATCAAAACTCTAGATTTGTGTAATAACGTTTTAGAATGATTGAGAGTGCGTAGGACGTTGCAACTGTTGTTTATAAATGTCATTTATTTTCAATTCTGTGTATGGCTGTAAGCAGGTGACAAACGTCACTTTGACGTTTGGCACGCAATTTAGTAGGCCTTGGTCTTTACGAACTCATTTTACGGCCGGGCCGTAAAGAGGTTGCTTACGTAGTAGTAAACAGTCCTTAAAGAAATATTTAACAAGTAGGTATTACAAAATAGTTATTTATGCATCAAGGACGAAAAATTGGCTTTTTATGGACGATGCCTGCAATTGCTGGCCGAGGCGATAGCCGAGGCAAGCAATCAGGCAAGGCAAGGATGATTCATCATTCTCGCCGTACTCTTTTTGGAAAACAGTCTTTTATAACCCAGTGTAAATCTATTTTTCTTTGCTGCTGGCCTTTTTGTGTTCTTCGTAGTCTTCGTATTATTTTTCTGCGGAAATGACAATTTACCAATCATTTTTCGTATTCCTTCCGCGTTCGTTCTTTATTTTAGGGTTTTATGCTTCATCATTTAATTCTTTGTGTGATAAGTTACCATCTGTCACAGGGACAAATGCATAAGTTGTTTTGATGATAATGTTTCATCATTTCCGTTGTGATCTTCCTTTTGAGTTCTCGTAGTATCTTTTCGGCGAAGATTGCAACTTACCAATCAATGTTAATCTTTCTTGTTTTCGGTCCTTGTTTAATTGTTTTGTACTTCATTATTTTATTCTTTGTAGAAGTATTGCTACATTTCTATTTGCATAGGGGAAAGTTGTTTTAATGATAAATTTTCATCAATATCTTTGTGATCTTCCTTCTGAGTTCTCGTAGTACCGTTTCTGTGAAGATGAAAATTTACTAATCAATTTGGTTAGTCTTTATTGCATTCGTTCTTTATGTGATAGTTTTATACTTTAACAATTTTATTCTTGGTAGATGTATTTTTAAGTTATCATTTCTAAAAAGAAAAAATGTATAAACGGTTTTGATGATGGTGTTACTGATTTTCGTAGATGCCGCTTTTATTTCTGTATATACCACCATCGATAAGATCTTCGTTTTATCATTTTCCTTTGTCATTTTCTTCTTCCCTTTGTCGCGTTCTTTCCCTTTCTCGACTTTCCTGATTCTTTCAACTGGATAGCCACTCACACTTTCCGTTTTGAGAATTGTGAATACTTCAAGAGTTAATGTCAGTCATTAATGTCAGAAAACCGTCAATCTTTTTAACTTGCTCAGCCCACCTTGTCCCGACTGACTGTAGTTCAGCTGCTGTAATTCATTGTTACGAGCTTTCCATTTTTGCAGGAACTGCAGAGCACACTCCCCTTTTTGCGAGAGCGGAGCTAACGATTGCTAAAGGGCTGAATTTAAAATTTAAAATTCCCCGAAATTATCCAGGCTGCGATTTACCCGCCGCACGAACTGGGTTGCCCCGATTAAAACAGCTCGACGTCGGTCTCATTAGTAAATAATAGGCTTAGTTATCAATATGAATATATGCTAATCACCGAATGCAGGTCGCTCTGAGCGGGGTAGGCGGGCTTGGAATTTTGGCCCGTCAAATGGCGACGCGACGCCTAGGAGATCAAAGTAATCCGGGGTGATTGCAATTACAACCGTGGTTTTGCACAGGTTTCGCTAATTGTGGAAGTTGCATTGATTTGCTGATTGTACAGTTGGGATGGGGGATTAGAGCGAACAACGGGGATTTTCAGGTTTGTGCCGGTGCCCCAGCAGTGACTTAACAGTATCATCTCAAAGTAAAATTGGCAACCCAAAACAATCGCAAGCCTATTGCTTCAAGTGGCTACAAAAGAAAGATACTAATGGGGTTAGAGTGAGCGTGATGGCCACTATGTTGGCCCGTGAGTTGCACCTTATCCCCAAGAGGATATTGTGGATTTAGGCAATTGTTTATGACATTATGTCGAGTAGTCGAGTTGTGCACCGGTGTGTCACGAAGGAACTGGAGATATTCCATATATTAAATAGAAGAAGAAATTTACTCTCATTGGCGATGGTCTATAAAATGAATAAAATTGCTGCAGGCGAGGTTAAGATATTAATTTTCAATATTTTCTTTAATTATTCAGAAGCCGCGTAGCGCAGTTGGGAAAGCGCTAGGCTTGCATTAAGTAAGTTCTCGGTTCGAATCCCGCGGGGGTTGGATTTTTTCCGCGGCCTTGGCGATTGGAATCGGGCTTGGTGAGATTATTCACAGTTGGGCACCAAATTAACTGTGCTCTACTCAGAAACACAGATCTAAGAGATAGAGTAACAAGGTCAACACATCACCAAGACACACACCGCACACAATGGTTGCTGCGTAATCACAAAAGGCGCGCTCCAACTCTGTAACCCGAATCCGGGACAAGTTGAGCATTGTACCGCCAGATGCAAGCGTATAAAGCACCAGCCTCTACACCGCAAGGTAAATGAGGTTACAGATGCAGAATGCATACATACACTTCAATTATTCTTTCTTTGGAACTGCAAACATGCAAGCAACCTACATAAGAGATGAAAGAAATAAAATCCCAATCACTTTCTGCCCCCTCAAGAATGTTAAAGTAAAATTAACTGGGACGATTGTCCTAGCATAAAGACTATGCCTAAAAAATATATTGGAGTCTAATTCTGGCTGGGCTATTTAAGCCGACCGACGGTGGGTTCGTTATCCGGGATTTTTATAGATCGCTGAATATGGAGGTTTCGCTTCCATCCATAACTCGGTGCGTTTTTCTTTCAGTTGGGCGAAGCTAATTCCATTAGCTGCGGAAAACCCTCTCGCAGAAATTGATTGCTCACTGTTTACCAGTGATATTTGACCTCACTATCAGTACGTCATAATAGTTACAACTGCGCAAAGATATCGGCATGGTGCAGTCATAACATGATTTGCATCTGAAGAGCTCATTCAGTGTGTCCGGTTTTCCGAGCTTGCCAAAAATTAGGTATGTACGATTGAGTGATTTTTTATTGTGTCAAAATTAGAATCATGGGATTAGCTTTTTGACGACTCTTTAAATAAAGATGCCGACAGAAAGCTTTCTCCGACCATTAGCACAATTAATAACTAGAACTCGTTTATACAGAATGTAAGAATTTTTCAATCAATTTTACTTGCCATTATATACGGCTACTTTGATAGATTTGGTGAAGCACATCGCATATCACGGATTCCTTTTGAAGGAAATTAGTTAATGATCTAAATTAGGTGTAAAGGCTTCAGGGACATGTAAAGGGTTAGTAATTTAGGCACAACATGAAGATGCTTCTCTCCATGAATGTGTGAAATAGATTGAAAATCGTTTGTCAAGTGACAATACCGATTTTAAGATTGCTCAAAATAGTTCCATCCAGCTACGTTTTACCCCCTTGACCTTGCCAATACTAATTTTAAAATATACCATATTTCAAGTATGTATCTTAATATAGACAAACCAGTTTTTTTTAAAGAAGTTACACAACGAGATCTCCTTGAACTTGAAGAAGCATGGGGAATCCTTCATTTGCATATTTTGTGGTCGATAGTATTTAAATCGTTTCTCGTGATTGTTAAAATTAGTACATCTTTAATCCTGTAAGTATCAATTGCTACACAATGGCCTGCTAAGCCGCCAACAAACAGCATTCATGTGCCCCAGCGGTATTTGCATATTCATCCACTTGCTCTGGAGCTGCGCTAATTTCACAGAGGCTTAATCCGCAAATGCCAAATATTTGCCCACTTTCACGAACATTTTAGCCTTGAGCTTCGAAGATCACGCTACTCCTCTTTTTCAAAGGGCAAAAAATGAATTGCTGGTTACCTTGCCAGTCAGTCGGTCACCTGATTTCCAGCTCTTCCTGGTGATACCAAGGTAACTAAATATAGAACTGAAACATGATTGGCGTGGAAATTGCTTTTAGAATTTCCTGGCTGCAGCTTTTTTTTGGCCATCTAACAGAGCCATTTAGAGTGACTACTCACTGTTGAAAAAAATAACGGGTGTGTGGATTTTTATAGTTGCTTTAGATGGCTTGTTTGTTACGTAATTATATTAGTTGGTATTGTATTGTAATAAAATAACAACAAATGCGTCATTAAAATTATATAAAAGCCATTTTCTGTGATTAGATGATTACATAAATACATAGTCCCCAATTTTAAGCAAAAAGTGTTTATGTAGTACGTTATATAGTTACGTGACAGCTGTAGCCTGAGTAAATACACATACAAGATTTTATTTCATGTAATTAATGTTATGAAGTTCAAAATTAAGTTTGTTCAGACAGAATGCGGTTTTATAACATATATGCAACTTAAAACGTGTACAAATCTCGTGCAACATGTTTTTTCTATTATTTGTTATATTGTATACTGAAATTTTGTGTTGAAATATGAATTTATACCCTGTTTGTGAATTTTTATATGCTCGTAAAGCCTATAATAGTCGAAACATAATTTTATGAGCTGCTTATTTGAATAGCTAAGCAGGTTTTTACAGTGCTTTTCCCTGTTGAACTGAAATAAATAAACAGAGAACAATAGTTTGTTTTGTAATCATTAGTTACCGAATCAGCAAGGTATGTAATAGTTGGGAAAACTAGAAAAATTAAGCTTGATTCGAATATTTGTAGTTTTACAAAAGATAAAGCCTATAACGGAGACAAATTTTAAATTGAGGGCTCTGGCCATACACTGTTATGCTGTTATTGTGTAATATTATTTTTTCAAACTAAAAACCTTACACATTTTTCGAATTTGCCACCCTTTCAACGTCTACAAAGCGCCATCTACTTACTATTGCCCTAAGTAACTAGACGAACATCACCTCTTAATCTAAGAAACCCTAACGAAAATATTTGCAATTTTTAAACGCTATTTGGGCAAATTTTTCAGAACTTCGTTTCCATGCATGTCAATTATTTCGAAAGCGATTTTTATATTACTCCGAGCAAAAGTTAGTTGTAGAATTTCTTTTTTTTGCTATAAAGACAAACTTGTTTTAATGCTAATGGGAGTTGGAATACCCGAGCTAATAACGACACCAAAATAGAAACCTTTCAATGTAATTAAGCGACCGGGACTGGAAAACAGTAATTATGCAAAAATCCGGTGTTTCCCTGCATAAAATCATTGGTTGCTACGTGCACCGGCGGTGGTGTGATGGCCGGCTCGTACGTGACGCTTTTTCAATATCAAAAACTTCATCTGTTCTGTTAGTTGCTCGCCTTGAAAAAACATGAGAAGTGGGTCGATGGCTTCGCTTTTCTACCCGTTCCATCCGCAAAAGTTAATCGCCATTAACGTCACTTTCCTCGATTACGTTTGCATAAACAAAAATTTCTACGTTAAGATAGTGCCCGCCCATAAATTGTACGTAGATACTGCTGTTGACAAATTGGTTTATCGCCACCACGACCCCCTCGATTCACAAGGCAACTGCGCTTTGCTTTGCTGTAAAAATGAGCAAAGAACGCTTATTGTGAAGCAATGGACATATACGAAATGCATACGATATTGTTTCGTTTATGAAGTGAAGCAATAGACACATAAGAAGTGCACAAGATTTTGTTTCGTTCTTGAAATGAAACTACAGGCGCACAAAAATGCACAAGTTTTTTTCGTTCTTGGGAGTGAAGTAATAGCCACATAAGAAGTGCACACGCTTTTGTTTCGTTCTTGGCATGAAATAATAGGCGCACAAGTTTTTGCGTTCTTGAAGTGAAGTAATAGACGCATACGAAGTGCACAGGCTTTTGTTTTGTTCTTGACGTGAAACAATAGGCGTATAAGAAGTGTACACGCTTTTGTTTCGTTCTTGACGTAAAACAATAGGCGCAAAGAAGTGCACACATTTTTTTGTTATTAAAGTGAAATAATAGGCGCATACAAATTGCACACACTTTTGTTTCGTTCTTGAAATTAATCACATAAGAAGTGCAACAATGGCTCTTAGATTTTGTTTTGTAGTGACTGAAAGTTACAGCGGCGGTCATTTGACGCAAGACTCAACCCAACTTCCTCGATCACATAGTCAGTAGTCGCCAGCTTTTGTTTTGTATAATAGATATGTTTTTTATTTAGATCTCGCTTGGAAAATTCTAGCAGAAGATAACCCCCCGCAAACGTAGTTATCCCAAAGCGATAAAAAATTCTGCTGTTGTTTTTCCCACGAAGGTTTGCGAAATGACTGGAAATGTGTCAGTTTGCGTGACAACCGGCGTGACATAATCTCGTAATGAACGACTGTTACGCACAGCCGAGCGACATCTTCGATAATGAGAGGAATGATGCAATTCAGCCCTGGAAATTGTTAAACTGAAGCACGTGTGTTCTGTGGCCGTACGTGCGCGTAATTAATCTAGCGCATTCTTTATGGTAAAATCCACGTGGCCACTGGCAATACAAAGTGAGATGTTTAGGATCCCGCGCACGATATTATGGACACTAATTTATCGTGGTCATAGAAATTCTGCCAGCACGGGCCATAATTTAAAAGTAATCGGCAAGGTTGTTAAAACAGTCGATTTAGTACAATTTCCTAAGTTGGCTAAACAAAGGACGCTTATTATTCCCATTTTATGTGAAGGTAATGTGGGTATTACTTATTGTTGAAGGCTGATCAAGATTGGAACGTTCAAGCTTAATGACATTCAAATTAGGTTTCATTTTTACCTTATTAAAACGGGTTAATGAATTCAAAAATACCGCAATCATTCCGTAATTACTGTTTTTGTGTAACCATCAAGTCCATCAAAATGAAAGTGTTGCTATATAAAGTACACCCAAGTTTCATCGACTACAGATCAATAATAATTAAACAAATCAATCTGGCGATTCCGACTCAGGCTCACCACGATCTAGAAAAAACAAAATAAGGACGCACAAGAAGTCGGAATCAATTTCAGTTTTTATGAAAACTTGTCACGAACGACTTGACGCAGTCCCTTGTAAATAATTGAGGGTTGCCGAAGAGCTCACGGAAATTGGTGGCCAGTTCGTGACGCCACGCCCTTGGCAGAAAGTTTTCGAGACAGTAAGATGGGTAAATTTTGTATTGTGGATTGCACCAAATTACGAGTTGGCTTGATGGTGTCCGTTATTTAACCCCTCAGTGGTGGCGATAACGAACGAGGCTGGAAAGTGGATTTATGCTTGTGGTACTTACAGTTATTGATTGTTGAGGCGAGGTGAGAGTGAAACTTGATAAACGAGTGTGAAGGAAGAGGCATGAGAAATGTCGACAATGAAAAAAAGTTTTTCACAGGGAAATTTAACGTAGGAGAAGTCAATTGCTTGCAATGAGCTATTATTGGGATCATATTCCGATCCACAGGAAAATCGAGCAACGTGGCTTAAAACTTGATATTTCCGCCTTGAAATTACTCCTCATTTCGATACCCCTCGCAGCAGAATATATTCGTAGCACATTTCTCGGGGATAATCCGCGCTCCGAACTTTCCCGGCTTTGGCCCAACAAAGTTCCACACAACTTTCTTCCTAATTTTTCGGTGTCGGCGCGATGTTTCTTCCAGAGCCCATAATCCCCGATTTGAAGTGTTTGTGTTTACTCGCAACTTGTTGCTTTCCAATCGCCTCTTGACAGGACATCTGATAAGCCTTTCTTGGAGATCAATATCGCAAGACGAACGCCATTCATCGATAAAATAAAAAACAAGGGTACCTACCGTCACGAAACGGCCAATAATATGGTCCTGAATAATTCGTATTGATCCGTGCCGGAAACTTTTTATTGTTGGCTGGACATTTACGCAACGAACAAAAATCACGTATGGAAGAGTCAATAAAATAGGCATATTGAAAAGTAACGCATACGTGGAATCCGGAAAGGGATGCCAACGCATGTTGTTTAGCTCACCCTCGGCGCTCAACCCTTGAGTTTTGGGATTTATAAGCTCGTGCGGATCCCCAGGGATCCATATGGATGCATCTATCACTTTGCTTCTGTTTGATGTGCAGACCGCTGTGGTTATTTTATGATGGACGTTTGAATTAAATCAATCCAATTAGATTACGTAGTGTTGAAAGTTGGTGATATTTTGTTTTAATTATGAATTCATTACACAAAACCCCTCAAGACAGCTGTGAACGTATGTATACGACTAATAGATGTAATCAAGGAAATGAATTAATGTGAAAGCTTACGATCTAAAATAGAAGAACATTTTGTGAAAAGCGTAATAGGCCTTGTTTAATTATTTTTTTATTAGAAAAATTAGTTCGAATTAGAAACACCTCAGAACCTTCATTTCTATCAATTTCTATTTATTTTATTTTATACAAGGTATCAAGTCAATTCAGTGAAAAAATATTAACTTCTACTTTTTTAGAGGCAGCCACAGCCAACTATTTATAACTTAAGACATTGTTGAATACGGCTAAAAATAGTTCTTCAAACTTTGAGAAGCTCAATGCACTCGCCCCACAGGTTTTACAGATTCGCATCTGCGTCAAGAAATCAGGTTTGTTTAGTTTTTGTAACACAAATTGAGCATCAAATTTATTTGTTACGACGATTGGATCCAAAATGGCAATTCCTTGACGGAACAATTACAAAATTGTAAAACTAGAAGCACGCGATCTATAGGTACGCGATTGCTTTTAGTAAAGTGATGTGGTTCAAATTTGAGCTAATGCATGGGTCTCTTTGATATTTGAAAAGAAAGGGGAGTCTTCAAATGCCTAATGATAATAATTTTCTTTGCAATTGAAATTTTGCTTTAACATCGTAGTCGCACAGATTCGGAAGTCGGAGCTAATTTATTTTTTCCTGGATTTAGATCGGTCCTCCTGCATAAATTTACAGGATGGCGACTAACCCAAAAATTCCGTAACGCTCCTTCGATCTAAGGGTTGTGGATCAGAAACACGACACCGGAGGAAGCAAGACGATTAGCGCCCCCTTTCATGTAGCATATGGTTGCACACACTTCCTCGTAAGCACAAAATAGACATATTTAGCAGTACGTGTTTAGGATGATAGTGCTTACAGGGGGATTTGCGAGCCCCGTGGCGCTCCTACGTAGCATGTAGTAGAGTATATCGATCAGGGATAATTTTAAGGTGCACCGCGAATGATGCACCTGTAAAACACATGCAATACGGATGCTTACTGCATCTAGCCCCCATTGGCCGAATGCTAACTAGACCAATGAGCTCCAACTTGTATCAGTGTGATTTGTATCTACGGTTGCCGCCCCCACAGAAGACCAAAGTCACAAGGCATTTGTGGGAACTGAGCATACCATGGCTACCCAGGTGCGCTTTCTGAATCATTGATGAGTTAGGTGCTTATCAGGTCATGGGTTAGTCGGATGTCTGCTATTCGGTACGATAGTATTATCTGCAGTACCGATTGGACACCAACCCAACAATAAAATATTGGACAACGACCCAAACAACAAAGTTTTTTTATAGCAGTAATAATACCTCTTATATAATCGGCAAAAGTATCAGGGCTACATTCGACCGTTTCTATTTTCGGGTTTTTGTAAACAAACTTCCCATTACTTTTAATAGGGATATTATCACAGAAAACAATTGCTTATTATGATTATTGGTTGTGTTTTTTAAACTACGAACACAAAAGTACATTGCATTTAATAATAAGGAGGGTTCATTACCGCCTTGCTGAATGGGACCCACACCCTTACAAAACGAGTCCTTGATGCTTCGGTTGACATTACACTTGTGTTTGACAACTGTGAACTTTTTGTGTGTGACCTGTATCGTGTTTGGTTTTGTGGTGTTTCGTCTTGTAGCAGTGACTACAAGTATTATTTCTGTGATAATGGTCTACTGCGCAGCAGATAACTGTCTTTAGTGCACCAAAAGTTATCTCATTCGTCATACATTTTAAATGCGGCATACAGCTAGTAACAACTAATAACAATAAAACTGTGTCTAAATTAGCTGCACCATCAAACTAGCCGCAGTGGTAGAGCATTAAGAAGTGACCCCAATCAAGGCGGCCCTGTGTTCTTAGCGAATTAGGATTTGGCACATCAAAGCATAAACGTGCTAAATTTAATTTAACGTTCTACCTTTTTCAGTAACGATTTTGAAACACTTTACAAAAATCCTAAATATAAGTTAGGTTAGCTTAGTTCAGGTTCTACCGTGCAATTTGTCAAAATCAAGATACGAAGTTCGTGTAAAAATGATGCACAGCCAACTTTTCTGTTATAGCACGCACTGTGCAATTTAATTTAGTAGTTGTATTAAATTACAAATTTCAAATTACCACATAGTTTCGAATTTTTCACCGCAAACAGGCTGTGTACTTTAACATTAGTAGCAATGCTAAACACGGGCTTCTCCTTCACCCTGATTACGCAAACTAAAGCGGGCTACACGCCCTCCGCATACATAACCTCAACGACGCTAATTAAATTTGTTCGGGCTCGAGGGTTCCCGCAGTTTCTACTGCAAGGCTGCGATCGGGTTTCTCTTATCATCGGCTATGTAAAAGCCGCCGGTAATCTGCGCGTGTTATCTCTCATTGCTTATGTAGGAAAACAAAACAATCTGGCGTAATTACGAAACACACGGATGCCGCGTGGGCGAATTTAAATTCCCGTAATGGATTTGTTGGCCGGTCGACGTCAAGAGGAAAAATTAGTCGGAAAATGCAGTCGTCCAATTAGTACTTTGTTGTTTACGTCGCAAATTGTTGCTTGTTTTCATTGGCTATTTTATTTATACAATAACTTGAAGAATAGCTCTGGCATTGGCCCTTTATTTCTTAGGAAACGTCCTATACAGAGTGTCCCTAAAATAATGGAACAATGATTTGTCTAAGATTCCTTACGTCATAATAAATGGATTAAACCCAATATACCTTAGTACAAAGTCCCTTCAGTAAGAAGTTATAGGGCCTTGAAGTTCAATTTTTTATTTCTTATTTTTTTGTTAATTTCCACATATGTAGAGATATCGATTTGAATTTTGGTATACATACTTAGTATTATGTGCTGCACTAACAAAAAAAAAATTAGACTCGACTGTAAGAGGCACTTTACCTATCTTTTAAAACTTTTTTTTAGCTTTAACTTCGTTATCTGCAACTTTTTTTGAAATTTTAGGTTACTATCTGAAAGAGAATTAGAAAGCACAAAAATAATGTACTCTTAGTTCCTACGCCTAAAAGCAACCGTTTACCTTAAAATGCCTATCAAAGGTTTTTTGTTGTCATTCAGACGTGCAATTATCAAGTAGCCATGATCACAAAAACAATGGGTTATGATGGTAATCTAGTAAACGACATCAAGAAATCAATTAATGAGTTGGTGACATCAGTTTTTTGTCTTTTGTGCTTACGAAAATGCTGCGACATAACGAACTTTGCGCAGCATTGGAGAATTCGTTATGTAGCGGCATTTTCTTAAACATAAAAGAACAAATTCTTATGTCACTAATGTCATTAATTGATTTATCATTGTTTTTTACTAGATGGCCATTGTTTTTGTGATCATGGCTACTTGATAATTACACATCTTAATGACAACCAAAAACCTTTGATAGGCATTTTCAAGTACACGGTTGCTTTTAGGCGTAAGAACTAAGAGTACATTATTTTTGTGCTTTTTAATTCGCTTTCAGATAATAACCCAAGATTTCAAAAAAAGTTGCAGATAACGATGTTAAAGCTAAAAAAAGTTTTAAAAGATAGGTAAAGTGCCTCTTACAGTCGAGTCTAATTTATTTATTTTTTTTTTGTTAGTGCAGCACATAATACTAAGTATGTATACCAAAATTCAAATCGACATCTCTACATTTGTGGAAATAAAAAAAATAAAAAATGAACTTCGAGGCCCTATAACTTCTTACTGAAAGGACTTGTACTAAGGTATATTACGTTTAATCGATTTATTATGAGGTAAGGAATCTATGACTAATCGGTGTCCCATTATTTTAGGGACACTCTGTATAGACCTTTCGATAGCTGGTCTTGAGTTAAGGGATTTACGATTAAATTACTTATATGATACTGAATTAAAAAGCCAAACGACAGCAATAAAACAAATTAGCGTTTGAGAGTCCCCGTCATCACAACGATAAACTTCCTTCTTTCCCTGCTTGAACCTACATAATCGACGTTTAGACGCTTACATAAGGTGCGCCAGACAACCTCTTTTTCGCCACTCCAAAATTTCTAGAATAGGAGTCCTTTTCAGCAAGATTTGCTCCCGATTGTTTGGCTATTTTATAAATAAATGTGTTATACTTATCTGAGTAAATCCTCAAATAGACTAAAATTGAGGTTAAAAACAGAACGTTACAGAATATTAGAGCTGCTCAGTGATAACATTCCCTCGCAATAAATCATACTCTTCAGCTGTATATCAAGGTCGGAGATAAATGCTCTTGAATCAGGTTTTAAAGCCATAAACAGTACTTCAAGCCCATTATTTTAATTACATTTACGATCACTCGAAGGTTCAATAAAAACAAATGTCAGCTTTGGACTTGAAAACTTGAAATCTCAATAGAACGAGTATTCAATCAGATTTTTTCAAGTGTCCATAGTGATCGCTTTATTTTAACGTAGAGTTAGATAGAACTATACGTTTGTTTCCCATGCCGTTTCAAAGTAGGTGACAAATTTGTGCTTGAAGAGAATCTCAAGCAACCTGCAAACTGCAAATGCTGCTGAGTGAAAACGACTCACGTGCCAAGCACGCTTGGCGTGCATTCTGTTCACGTGAACGTGGATGATCGTGTGTGAACCACATCCTTTATTACCGAGCCACATTTGCTGGTTTTATTAATCCCTGGTATGCATATTCGTTGGGCTTATTAAAAGAGCGTCAGTTTAAATTGGCGTAATTGGGTTGACAGCAAGCGGACCGATCTGCCGTTTTCCCGGTTCGTTATGCAATTACAAGGCTATAAAGCGTTATCGGTCTTATTTACATTATTAATATTATTATTATTATTATGCCCGGCCTCGTCGTTTACTAACATCGCACCTCCCCATACCAAACTAATCGCGAATTAAAAAGTCGTAAAAATGAAATTCCTGGCTGCTTTTATTTACCAGTGATAATTTTGATAGTTTTAGTTGGACCAGGAGGATTTCTTAAATTGTAATCACGTTGCATTTATCATAACGAACACTTTTGTCTGTGGATATTGAGAAATAATATAACTAAATTGAGAAATTGCTGCCATGTAATTGTGCATAATAACACAGTAGATTAAGAAGTAATTTTTGGATGGCATTGACGTAAGAAAATGATTAATTTAATCTTAGGTTTGTACAAGAAGTGTTACAATGGCACGTAATCTTTACGCAATTGGTTTAAATCTCGGTTATTTAAAAAATATAATAAGGAAGCCACAGTTATTTTCAACGTCCTATTTAGGAGTTATCGCCCAAGTATTCCAAGAATAACTTGTATTGCTCAATAAAATGTTTTTGGGTTAGTCGAATTGCATCATTTCGTAGAAACTTTTTTAATTTTATGCGTTCATTGATACGTAGATGTGTAAATAAGTTACTTAGAAATTTTTGAATGTCTAACCTATAATCAAGTTACGATAAACAAAGTTGTTATGAAATTTAAAGCTAAAATCAAACCATCGTGAGTACATGTGCACATTTGCTAGGTGAACACCAAGACAGTGGCTTGGCGCAAGGCTTCACCAAAACCACCATAATCTGAAATACAATAAATCTCAACCAGGCCGTAACTCAATTTACAGTAATGAAAACACACACAGTCATAGTTAAATGTATATTCGTCAATAATATGGCACACGCACACACACGTTAAGTACGCCGGGTGCAACCAATAAACTATATATAAAAATATAACTATTAAATATATATACACCATATGAATGTTGAATGGCATTACCAAAGCAAGTTCATCTCCGACAAAGCCTTAAGGGAAAGTTATCGGAGTTACTGTTGCAAGAAGACAACGCAAGATAAAATGCAACCAGAACCAAGCCCGAGATTATCGCACAATAACAAGGTGAAATCCGAGGAATTTTGAAGGGATCCTGTCAAAGCCGCTGGCAAATCAGCAATTAATCTCTATGTAATGACTCGATTTAAACTACACGGGGAATCTGAAGGATTCAGACTGAGCTGTGGTAGCACTCGGTCCCACAATTCGCTGAGAAGGAGGGCCGAGAAAACTCACGCATTCAAGGACCAAACCGGGAAAATTGGACACTTATGTGTACGATACAGGATATGAACATGACGGTGCGGCGGGAGCATTCATGGCCGGTACAAACAGCTAGAAGAACCTCGAGTCGTTAAACCAATTCGGCAATAATAACAAAGCAGGCTCATATGACCACGTGTAACCTCCCCCCTAACGGTCGACATCGGACAAAACAGAAGGCGCTAAACTCTGAGAGAATCGGGACAAAAGTGCACAGGAAATCGCCAACGTCTCGCGAAGAACGGAACGGCGGAACGCGCTCGCCGCGACAAAGACGGACAAAATCAGAAGACGTACCAAAAAACGTTGCGCCAAATGACGAGCACGAAAACACCTCGCTTTTCACGCATAGCAAAGCAGTAAAGGGGTGTAATTGTAAAAATGCTGAGATTAGAAAAAAACACAACGCACAAAATTTAATTGTACTAAAAATGTTATCCCTTATCACTTGAGACTGCAATAAATTTAATGTACACATTTCATGGCAACACATACCCAATATTAATCTATCTTTTGCGCCTTTATGACAGTTAATTCTGACATCTGTAAGTTTAAAGGTCAATAATATGACACAAATCACCAATTTAGGTGATGGTACCCAACACAAAAAAGGCAGCCATTATTTTGGCGTATAGTGAATGTCGTAGAGATGGAAATGCAGCGTTATTCACTCACTATGCACCACCAACCGAAAACGCGTTCCGGTAGTTTTATTAAATGAGTACCTACATTTCAGTAACAACAAATGTAATCAAGATGTCTTTTAAGTAAATATTGAGTGTCTGTGCTCTGTGCTGCTATAATAATATGTGCACGTTGGGTTACAGTCTTCCATTTATGCCTTTATTGTACGTGGCGTATGTTTGTTCGGCAACTATTGCACGTATTTTTATCGTTCTTGTCAAATCAAAAGTCTACACTCTAACTCCAAAATGTTTCTTAGGTGTCGCTGACTTTTCAGTCTCAGAAGGTTGACCGTATACGGTTAATACAAACAATTTCCTATAAAAATTGTTTCGACTCCTTAAGCATATTTTCATGTACCCTAATCACACAGCAACTAACAGTAATTAGTGTTTCTCAATGTTCACAAATATCGGAATCTCTTTATACCTCGAGTGGCTGATAAAGTTGACAAGAAAACTTACTTTATTTTTACACTATTGAAATTGTTTATTTTTTTACATCTTTTATGGGGCTTAAGTGTCTAGCCTGATAACAAATTTTAAAACACGGCACTAATCAATTAACAAGTACTACGTATATCTTAATAGTTAATTGAAAAGGGTTTATGTAATTAATCTATTTTTGAGTATCCTGCCCATTCAGGCATCTAAAAAAATATATATATTTATGCACGAAGGGAGAAAACGCGGCTGTAAAATCTTAATTTACTCCCGTTTGTGAAAAAATGTGTGAATACAGTGGTTTTACTATGATGAATTAAATAAATAAATTCTATGTTAACAGTTTTAAACAGCTCTTTCTGGTAGGTATAGGGATATCGAAAAAAAACTGAAGACCAGGTGACCACATAATATAGGCAACCGGTTTAACATTGTTGGCAACCATAATTACAAAGTGGTTCAACTTTAGTATAAGATCTTGCTTATTGCGCGTGTCCGTTAGTCTGATTCTCATTATGTTGATGTGGCCGGGGATGGTTGAATTTACGCCACATAAAGAAACAGTGGTTTCAAACAATCCACCAACAAGTCGATGTGTCGTTCTAGCTTGTTTAGGTTAGTTGTAGCCTTTGATAATGTTTAATTTGAATGCCCCATTTAATTGTTTTGGAATAATATTCATTCGAAAATTCTACTGTGCATGCGCTACTGTAATCATGCGCTTTGGACAAGACCTTATACTTACGTTTTACTTTACAAATCTATAATTGACAGGCACCACTGGTGTGTCACATATTTAAAAAAATAAATATAGGAACTTACTTATCCGTAACAATTCAAAAGTAAGTAAAACTGAGCTGTGAAATGAGTAGTTTGTTGACCCCTTGCATAGTTACATTTAAATACGACGTCTCGTACGCCTTAACATTTAAGTAATTATCTGCCTTTTTCATTCTTTAGCTAGCTTAGTATATACATGAAACCTTCTTAATCTCTCAGTTCGCGACTCATGAAAGATCACTATATGTCAAAACAGGAATCTGGTTCTCCTTGCAGCGTTGTTGGACACAAACTGACTTGAAAACAATGGACAATTTGTGTACATTATATATTTGCTTCAAAACACAAAAACGGATAAACAACAATAAACGTAAAAGAAACTACGATCAATTTGTATAAGATCTACTTGAGAGAGAGCTGAATCTACGTTATTAAAAAAAGTTGATAAAATTGTCATTTCAAAAACGCACACACCTTTTATTTGCTAACGAAACACATTCTTTCGCGTTTGCAAACACTTCTCGCAGTTGAACGCAACTTGATCACGTTCGAAAATTAGGTGGTCATTTGTTTATTTGTTTTTTTTTTATTAAACTACTTGCTTTTTGAAGGTTTTATATTGATCATTACTCGTTGCCTATGTGAAAGTAATTCAGCAATTTTTCGCAATTGTTCATAGCAAGGTTCTTTTTAAACGGCTTTCCTTCTTTAATAATTTGTGATGTTACTTAGTTACTATAATGAAATAGGGGAATAAAATTAAAAAAAAAATAAACAAAAGCTAATTCGCATGACTTCATGGCTTTAATCTTTTGCAATTTTTTCCTCCTCAATGGGCGAAGTACCTAAAATTGTTTACTTCATTTTAACCGACAGAACAAAATGATACTTTAAAATTGCGTTTGTCATTTGTTTTTATTTAAATTCTAATTGCCTTTCGAATGCTGTGTAGAGATGTGATAGTAATGAAATATTTTTGTCGTTTTTGAAACGAGTATAGAGAACCAGGAGATTAAACCATAAAAATAAATAAGTTGCTAAGTTTTTAAGGTATGTTAGACCTTTACCGCTTTACTCTAAAATCTTTTTTAAAGTGGAAAATTAAAAATAGTTTACACTCTTCAAGCAGGAAACGGAGGGGTTCGTTAGTATAATGATGTTGTTTTACGACTTTCTTTTTAAAATACATACTAGAAAATGCAGTGGGTATATTGAAAACTGAGAAATAAAATTGTAAACTTGGATAAATAAATCAGAATTAAATAAGAGGGACCTCGTCTAATCGTTTCTTTATACTTTGAACTTGTATCAATAGACTATAACAAGCATAAGCAATGTAAAAAATGGAAAATGACGACATGATAATACGAGGGTTGTTCAGAAATGTATTGGCTTTCTGCCAATTTTGATATCGAGTCTCTTCTTATTGGGCGAATATTTAAAAAATTGAAAAGTAGAATATGGCCGACCCCAAAAGAAAGTTTTAAGAGAAACAGTTTTTAAACAAGTCTTGCTTGTATGTAAAATAATATTTATTTATGTATTAAGGGCATATTCAATAGATTATAGCACGAGGGAATGTTCAAAGCGCGACGCGAAGCGGAGAGCTTTAAATTTCCCGAGAGCTATAATTGTGCCTAGGCACGTGGTACATACAACGTTTTATTTCATTTTAGTCCTCAAAATGGAGAAAATTCAAGGATTCAGTATTTTGGCTAAAGACTACTGCGCCGTCGTGCTGGCGCTGTGCATTTTTGGTGTGCTATGATTTCTATGCATATTACTGATGTTGCTATACTACATTGTTGGTGCTTGTTATACTGCTTAGCAACTTTATAGGCCCTACGGCTATAATAGTAATTTACGTAACAAGTATAGAAAGTGGAGCTTTTCAGTACGAGTGAGATGTTTCCGGAAGAGGCCGTTAGGCCGAGTCCGGAATTTCGAGACGAGTATGGAAAAGCCACTTTCATACGAGTTTCGTACAATATTTTTTCGTACACTAGCATACAAAACGGAATACTAAATTTATCCTCGTATATAGCAAATAAGTGGAGTAATATTAATGTAATGTAATATTATATGTGTTGTAACTAAGGAAACGTACGGCAAAGTGCTACTTTGCCGTACGAATACCGCAAAATACTACTTTGCCGTACGAATACCGCAAAGTGCAACTTTCTGATTAATAAATTGTACGGCAAAGTAGCTCTTTCAATGCTAGTGTACGAAAAAAGCCATTTTGAATAATGAAATAAACAATTTTGTGAATTGTATAAAAGGGCACTTACCAGAACGACGATTTTGGATTTACAAAACAGGAAATAATTGATTGCACTTGCACCATAATACTTATAGAGCTTTTGTTAAGTCTTCGAACCGAAGCGATAAACTTTTGTTTGCAATGTGACAGCAGGTAGGAATGGTAAAGTGGACTTATTTAACTGCTGTGAATTTCAATTACATATATTAGTTTAATTAAATTTATAAATCTTAATAATTAGAAACAATAATTGGGGGAATTGTAAATAGATTTTTTTTAGGAAATTGCTATTTGGTAATCTTAAACTGCAAATGTTTACGTGTAGGATTGCGAAAAAGAGCTCAATTTTTATTTGAATAAGATCAAGCAGGTGAATTGAAACGTATTCTTTTGTACCTAAATTGTTTTTTGTGCAGTGTATGTATAGTCCTAAGACTGAACAATGGGTGCAATCGATATGGGCAATACGAGCGAAATTTATTCGATTCAAAGCGGCCTATTCAGAAATCACGCAATTGCATTATTTGCTGCCCGAGAAAGCTTTGTGGATAGCAGCGGAGCAGACGATAGCATTAAAATGTCATTCGCTGTGCAGCACGAGTGCCACGCAAATAATTTAATTTTTTATCGCGGATCCTTAATCCAGAAATGGCTCAACGTCACGCAGCCTTTCCAGGCACAAGGAAGCTATTCTGTCCAATCTGCCAATTATTTTTTTAACATTCTGTGTCCATCAAGGCTGGCTATTTTTATTTCGCCGTAAAAATAGGAAGTTTAAGCGAAAACACTACCTGTTGACCTACACCAATTCAACAATGGCTCGCTTTGCTGTCGGGTGTTATCGAACCAGCTGCTTAGGAAAGTTTGTTTCATTAGCGCTGGATGTCTGGACAGTGGAAACAAAGTGTGAGAATTTTCACGAAATTCAAGTTTTTTCAGGTTATCGCCCTCGTTGTTTGTTTTAGAAGAATTTTGAAACAAGCATCGCGTATTGCAAGGGGCTTATCTGTCGAGTGCTTTTATCAATTTCGAACAAACAGCGACAGAGTGTTTGTACTACGATTTTAGACCTGTTGCCATTAATTAAGAACTTACACGTCGAAATGGGCCTAGATAAGGCCCTGATCGTCGTAGGCGCACGATAACCAAATTCCTCTGGGAAATGCATGTTGCTTGTTGCCGACAAAGAATCTATGTCCTGGTACGAAATCAGATAACCAGTTACTGTTTGCAACCATGTCTTAATGAAACAACACTTTTCGCACCATCACCAACGACCTAGAACGGTGCAATTATCTGAGTTTATCGTTTCCCTTGTGCAAGATAAATCATCATGATGACACGGCAAGCCCTAACCTTTGCGCTTCGAATATCGCCGTTGCTTACTTCGAGGGTGGAAATCTTCGCCATTTCCGTTGTTTCGCTTGTTGTAGTTCTGTTGACTCCGGAGTGTGGAGGTGAAGGGTAAACCCATGTTTCATCCATAAACTCTTTGAGCTTGTTTTGTGCACGTTTGAATTTTGCTGCCCCTTTTTACTTCCCTCGTCTGAAAGACGAAGGAGGTATTGTAATCACGAAAAAATTACCTTCTGAGATTTCTTCAGATCTTCACGTTTCAAGGTCGCTAGATGACGAAAAAAAGGTTTTCTTAATTCCGCCTGTCTGTCTGTTGGCAGTACAGCTCAAAAACGATTTGTCGGAGGAAGACGATATTTTGCATACATATTATATATCTACCTCGCATGAAACCGGTACAATTTCATACAAATATATACAGGGCAAATACATTAAAAATAAAATTTTGTTTATTTTTGGGTTAATTTTGAAATAAAAGGAAGTAATAGCTTTCACATAGGTCAGGCTTTACATTTGCCGAAAATAAAACGCAACCGATACAAGATAATGTCACAAAAGAGTAAAAACATTTCAACAATAACACCGCTCTGTTCAAGAGAGGCGCGCGCCGGACTTATTTAAAAGAGGCTCGGTACCTTAGTTGGCTTTATCGGTGCAGATACGGTCTCTATGTATGGGTGCGGTTACGATCGCTCTGCAGATGCGGCGGGTTCAAACCCCAGCGGGATTCATTGTTTTTATTTGCAAATATATTTAATTTATTAGAAACGTGAAGATATTTTACTCCTAACTTAATTTGATTTTTAAAATTATTTAGTGTCACAATGTCGACGAGGAAAGTTCTGGGTAAAGCCTTTTACAGATTTTTTACTGTTGAATACGATGGGGAGGTATCTCTTACTTAAACATTAACCCTTTCTCGTGCTGGGACTTGATGATTGAGCGATGCTCAAATTGTTCACAATGCACAATTGCTGACACTCACGCAACTTAAACTAACACATTAAAATAAATTACAGCAGGCAAATAAAACGGACAGATAGTTATTAGATGTTGACATTAAGGAATGACGGTATCAGTAAATAAAAATTGTTTGTAATAAGGATATGAACATTTCAATCCCCCCCCCCCCCCAAATTAAGTCTGTAATTGTTATATTATGAGTTTGTGGTCATTTTTAAGTTGTAAAAATAATCACCCCTTAAGTTTTGTTTACAAATTATCTTGTGTATAAGGGTCGCAACATTTTGACTAAATACGATCGTGCGTTGTCGTGTATTGACGGCAGATTATTGCATGATTAACTGAAACCCTGAAAGAACTTTCCACTCGCCCAGCTCTTATTAGAATCGTATTTGCTAATGGATACCAAAAATATTAGCTCTGTTTGCCATCTCCCTGCGGGGGCTATGCATGTGAACTCGAGGCGGTGAAAACCAGTAACGAACGGCCCAAAATGAGGCTAATCAGTTTTGTGCCGCGCTAATCGCAGTGTCAACTGCGGCTTGCGCAGGTCAGACTTAATGGGAAAATGCGTCCTTAAAACAAAAGTATGCAAATATGCGGGAATTGGGCTGGCCTTGGAGTTTAGATCGGGGATCCTGGAAAAAACCATCTGCACAGCACGAGCGCGAAAAGTGACCGCCGGCCCATAAAATTTTTATTTGTTTTCATTAAAGTCGCTAAACGTGAATCCTCTTGTCAAGCTGAGCAATATTTAAGCAGTTCACCGGCTGCTAAAGGTTAGTTAGGTCGAGGAATCCGAGCGCAGTGCAGCTTTTACTTTGCGAGGGTGCCGTAAAAGCCTTCATCATGAGGGTATGTTTTTCAATTGGGATGGCATTTAATAACCTTTTCAAAATTTGACCATTTAAGGCTTGTCTTCTTGATTATTTATTACACCTATAAAATTTTAAAAACTTGTAGCTTACAGTTTTTCTTTGTTGCAGTACATAATGCCCAATCCAACCCTGGAGCATTCGCCCAACGCGGCGCTGAACAAGACGGTGTGTAACAAGTATCTGGATCTACCTCTTCCTGATGGGAAGGTGCAAGCCATGTACGTCTGGATTGACGGGACTGGGGAGCATTTGCGAGCTAAAACGCGCACCTTAGACTTTGTCCCCTCCAAGCCCGAAGGTAAGAGGGTGATTCCCTTTAACTAAGTAAAACAGGACTTTATTAGACGAGTATATTTTATAACAGCGCAAAGCTTTATCCCAATACCATTTATATGTGACACGGTAGAAAATTAAGGTTGTTTTTAAAAAATGATAGTTTTGAGGTGTGCTTTTTCTAAGGTTAATTGCGGTAGTATCAATATCAAGAATAACTACAGTAAAAGGGACGACAAACATTTTGTCGTTATAATCGAGTTGTCGCTAGAACAAAATATGTAATCTAAAATATAATTTATCTAATTGTTATTTATTGTTTAAAACATCTGAATGATTGCGTATTTCATTCAAAACTTAAGCATAATTACGTACATAAATGTTTTTATAAAGTAACAACACAAAATTCTTTAATTAAAATTTACTCATTATTTACAAGTTCAAAGAAATTCATAATTTTTGTTTGTTGCGCTAAGCGCTTCCGATCAAGTCTCACCAAGCTTTCTTTGCAGAGTAGATTCTGTCAAAATACTCCCTGTCTGAGAACTGAAATCTTACAATTTCAAATTGTTGTGGCGATAGTTCACATTTCTGCCAAATTGCAGCCATAAAAAGTATCGTTACATACTTCCAATTAAACGTGTAGCTAAGTTGCAAATACTTATTCTTAACATAGAATTTCCGCTTAGACCGCGTAGTATTTGTATATGAACACCCAGCATTTTCTGGCTTAATGTGCCTTGCACCTTGTGAAGTCGAGCAAAAACCCGCGCGATGGCCATTCACTTTGGTGGCTCGTGTTGTTTGAATATCTTGAGAACGAGGATACTGAAACAACACGAGCCACCAAAGTGAATGGCCATCGCGCTGGTTTTTGCTCGAGTTCACAAGATGCAAGGCACATTAAGCCAGGAATTCTGGGTGTTCATCTACAAATACTACGCGGTCTAAGCCGAAATTCTATGTTAAGAAGAATAATACGAGTAACCACGAAAGTCCCAAACAGTATATAAGTTGCAAATAGCTTAGAAATGTAACATTGTGAACATAATATAGTCGTTATAAACGTTGTTATAACCGAATTAAATTATCATAGGTTTCTATGGAAAACTGCAGGGATCTGTTAAAATGTGACGTTATAAGAGAGTTGTCGAATTAGGTATTAAGCATTAATTCTTATTTGTTATTTGTCAAGTTTTCAGGTAATGTACTTTACTTTATGGACGAGTCCATAAAGTGACACTTTATGTACGTTAAATAATACTATAATGAAGTGTTTACGGAACAGTCGAACATTCAGTGTGTTTTACTTCTCACCTTTACACTCCTGTATCTTCCTTATTTTTTTATTTATTGCAAATTTTTTGGTCAGTTATACCACCCTCTAAAATAATTATTTCTACTGGAAATAACTATCCTACTACGATTAAAAATAAATTCGAGAAATTAAATCCAAATTTTCTTTGAAAAATTATTATTATTGTTGTAATGATTTCATAAAATAAATGCTTCACTTCTTGTTTGTGACTCTGAGCAGCTTGTTTAAATACCTTTTTCGATAAAACTAAGCCTATTATGATTTCTCGGATTTATATTTGCAGCAGGCTACTGGTTTGCTATAAACTTGATTAAAAACATGTAAAAGAACCCTTTTAAGGAGTAGTATAACGGACTAAAACTTGCAATCGATCAGAAAATAATTATGCAAGATACAAGGATGTGGAGATGAGAGATGAAACATTTATTGTAGGAAGTCATAATAATAATAATAACAATACTAATGCCAATAATTTTTCGATGGAAATTTGGATTTCGCCGTTTTTTTGTCTGGGGAACTTTCTCTAAAAAATGTTTTCGATAAAACTAGGTCACTATGATTTTTTAATTTCTCCCGTTTATTTTTCATCGCAGTTATTTCCAATAAAATTATTTACAAATTTCAAGGATAGTACCAGTAATTGACCAACATGTGAAATCGACCAGAAAATAAATAAGGAAGATATAAGAGTGTGGAGTTGAGAAGTAAAATAATAATAACTTTTGGATAAAAATCTGGATTTCGATAATTTTTTGTGATTCTGTGAAACTTTTAAATAGCTTTTTTCGATAAAACTGGGCCTACTATGATGTTTTAATTTCTTGTGTTTAATTTTCGTCGCAATAGGCTACTGATTTACATTTAAATCATTTCAATATTGTAGAAATGCGTTTTTAAAGGTAGCATAATTGACCAAAATTTGAAATCGATTCAAATAAAATAAAGAAGATGCAGGGGTGTGAAGGTGAAAAATGAAACCCACTTTGTGTAAAGTATAATTTAGAATGAACATCAAAAATTATGATACAATTAAAAAAAGTTTAAATCACAATCAGGGGCCGAGTGACAAGAGAAAGGCTCGGTGGGTCTTCAGCCGTGAAAGGTCTGTGCCCATTTGTAAAAACCTCTGTACTTACCTAACATTCAGAAGGAAATACAAAAAAATAAACAGAAGTGTAGTATCAAAAATGTCAAGTTAGTAGTTTGGAATATTAGCGCAAACTGCAGATACATTTTTCGTTTTATCGAAAATCTTTCCCAACCTTCATATAATACAGGCCCTTAACCTAAATTTGGTTATTTTTAATTTACTTTAAAAATAAACTGTGAATGTCCCAATATTCACCAGCTGATAAGCATTCGAAAATAAGCAAAATGCTTCATAAAAAAATGGGTTCTAAATTGCTGCTACAGCCCTGAGAAGCATAATGGAAAAACGATTTTATTTTATTAAAATAATGGAAATATAGGGTACAGTTGATGGAATTTGGCATATCTACTTAGAACAGTGATTCTCATCCTTTTTCCATTATGGCAATTCTTTCAATTGTATATTAAAAATATAAAACAAGAAATTATTTCTGAATTTGTTTCAAACAGACACCCTGTATGTGGGGGGGGGGTTAGGTATTATTTACTAGTAGTTCTATATTAATAAGTGGTGGGCTGTAAAGTAATTATTGCAATTGAAAAATAGTATATTATTATATGAGCGATTATGACAGCCATTATTCACGAAGATGACATTTGCGCCACAAGCCGAAGGCGCGTGGCGCAAGTCATCTGAGTGAATAATGGCCATAATCGCGAATATAATACGATATTTTATCTACTCCTATGCAATAGGAGCCTTGTGTTCATATTTCAGAATTATGACATTTGTGACAGCTGTTAACTTCAAAAGTCATTTAATAATAAGAATGAATTTTGTGATTGGCTACAACCTATTGAATAATGAAAATAGCATTTTCTGATTGGTTGCAATTTGCAAACTATTGAATAATGAAAATAGAATTTTATGATTGGCTGCAAACCGTGAATTATGAATCATAATTCATGGCTATTGTGCAGTAGGAGTAGATAATAGTTATTTATTATACAAGCGCTTAAAATGAATGTTTAATGAGCTGTCAGTTTAACTGCGCGAGCGACAAAGGAGCGAGCGCGTTAATGACTGCGAATCAAACATTCATTTTAAGCGAGAGTGTAATACAACATTTTATTCAATTTTGCCATATAAACCCTTCAATATTGAAAATAAAATTACGGAATTAAGTCATCAAATACATTTGCGAATTTTATGATTATCACGACTCCTGTGCCGTGACGTTGACAACAACGAAGTTTTTTATAAACAAATTGAAAACAAAACTATTTTACCGTGTGTCGAAGTGTTTTCTGCAAAGAAGTGACTTATGATGTTTTTTATGGTCCGAGAGAGGCTTTGGGTAATGACGATGGTATAATGGAACAACTGCTTCCTCGAAAATCGAAGGGTTTGTACAAGAAAGTGTACCAAAAATTTTGCGACTGGCGAGTGAAAAAAACGCAGATGGAGTTACGGAAAGGGTGTTACTAAATTATATTTTGGAGCAATCTAAGACAATCAAACCATCGTCGGTATGGAGTTATTGCTCTATGCTAAAAGCCTGCCTGACGGCATTCGAGAATATTGACATTGGAAGGTGAGTGGGAATATTGTGTATACAATCGACATAGTAATTGTATCTATTTTTAATGTAGGTTTCCGAAAGTGAAAGCCCGCCTAAAGCAAAACGCAAAAGGCTTTAAGCCCAATAAGTCGAAAGTTCTTAGCCGCGACGAAATTTTGAGGTTCATTCGTACTTCACTGGACGAGAAGTATTTACTTGCAAAGGTTAGCATTATTGATCCATTTGTTTCCTTTTAATTGTAAAATTACATTGCAGACTATACTTATTATGGGTATTGCTAGCGGTTGTCGCATTGGAGAACTGGTTAAAATGAAAATTGACGACGTGGACGTCGTTTTGTTAATTTAGTTGTAATGTACTTACTTATAATTTGTTGATAAATTATTGATTTATTTTGGTTGACATTTATTTGACATTTTTAAAGCGCTAGCGGAATAAAAATTTTAAATCGCTAGCGGAATAAAAATTTAAATGAGTGTTTATAAAACATCAACTTTTATGGGCAGGCCAGAAACAAATAAACGTCACTTTATACGGCAAAATTGAATAAACAGATTTATTCCACCAGTGTATTTACAAGAAGTAAAGAAGCACTTGACATCTGGAAAATGAATAACCTTGTTAAATAATAAATTAGAATCAAATGGGAGTATTGACACTGTTGTTTTTTAAGAAGCCTACAGCAATGGAGGAAGCCTTTGCAAAGTTGATGTGATTAGTGGAAGCCATCGTATCGTATAGTATGTTCATCGTTTGCACTTCTTAAAAGTTTGACTTAAAATAGATTAAAGATTTATTTTTAGTTACCTACTGTCTATGTTTAAGTGTCTGTAACTGATGTATTAATCAAACGGATTCCCAACTTTTTATTAACAATAATAAATTTTAAGGAAAGAAAGAAAACATTTCAAAATTTAATCTTTATACTCAAATTGCTCAACACCCCCCTTGAGACTTCCTCACGCTCATTCAGGGGGACGCGCCCCCCAGGATGAAAATTACTTGTTCAGAAGGTACCTACGCAGCTCATACAAGATAAGGGGACGTTCTTTATAGTAACTATATGGTAACTGATAAATAGGGTACTTGCAATGGTTAACTGTTTTAAAGCAAAACTTGTTTAATCAAAGACAAATTGGATACATTTCACGTTAAAACAAAAAAATACGATTTAATTTGGACCCAAAACAAAAGAATTATACAAATAAATTAGCCAAAATTCAAAATTTGTCACGTGACGCAAAATGTAGTTTGACGCCAGAAATAAGTAAATGTGGTGGGATTACCGCTGAGGAGCAGCGAACTAGCGGACTGTTGATTTTATTTGCCCTCGGCAGAGCGCGATACACTATGTGTCTTAGTCTAACATGTTATGCCATAATTGTATCAGGCGCTATCCCACTTATTGCATTTGAAATTTCAAAGCTGGTGGCTGTCCTTACTTGTAAACTTTACCACAATGTGTTTTGTATAGAAGTATGAATTTAGGTTATTTGCAGTTTAAGAGTTGTGTGTACTTAGCACAAACATGCCTGTGTAATGGAAAAAGTGTGTACGACCATAAAAATCTTTCACAGCACCAGTTAACTTCATAAATGTTTTTCTCACATCCAAAACTTTCTTATGTTGAGTAGTAAATCATGAGTACTAATTTGGACTTCTTTATTATACAATTATACCATTTGATACAAGGCCAAATTGGCGCAGCCTGATAAATCGTGCAAGACGTTAAGGTTGGCGTTTGGCTTATGTTGAAATAATAGGGACAGATTGATACATAGGAATCACTTACTATCGATTCACACGCGTCGTATGAAGTTAAACAAGGCTTCATTTCAAAGACGAATGTTGGCTGATCAGGATAAGCAATTTTATAAATGGTAACAGATTCGCTTGCGCTGTAAAATTGTGTTTAAAATATCGACGCTTTTGTAGGCATTTTTCATTTGTATTTCTGTCATCCAACAGTAAAATTTACTTGTGAAAATTAGAAAACAGAAACTGTAAAATGGCTTACAGGAAGATACGACTTTGATCTTTCATTTAAGACCCCATTGAACTATTTCTGACGTTTAGTTTTTGATAATAAGTGATTCCTAAAAAATTTGAAGCGGTTGTCATTTAGGGCGAATATTTCATTGGAATCGTCGGAAATTCGTGCCGGTTTTGTAAACACCTGATAAAATTTCCACAAAAATAGCGCACATATAGTTCAGCCATTGTAAGACAGATGTCGCTTCATAATTAAGGTTGTGACATTGCACGAATGCCGGGAAATTTCTACTTGCAGTATACAGGCTAATCCGAAATTTACAATACGGTAAATAACGAATTCAAATGATAGTGGATGGTTATTATTAGAGCGTAGATTTCTAGCTATTTTACTATACGTAATAATTAATAGCTGAACAGAAATTCTTAGAATGAAATACGAATTGTAGATACAAAATATGAAAAGGTACTCATAACCCCCAAGGGATTTTTGAAATTATTTCTCCCTCAAACTCGTGGTAACCATGCAACTATAGGCAACGTCTTACCAACCATACAATGAGGCAATTCTTGATGTTACTTACACATTCTAATTTTAAATGTCATTATGACATTTTGAAATTTCATACTATTTTTACTAATATAAATTAGTAATTTGGAGATGAAATCAGCTATGTTAGTATTGTATTAGCTTAGCTACTTGAAATTTCTACATGAAAAATAAGGTTCAATCAGAACTCTGTATTGTCAAAAACACATTAAAATTGTATTTAAAAGTTAATTATAACGTTTTGCTGGTTATACTACCAGCTTCATCAGATAAAATAAATTTAAAATACAAGCCTTTTGCAATAGTTAATCTGAAAGTTTAAACAAGCAAGCAATTAGAGAATAAGTGAAAGAATAAAACCTCACATTTAATACATACCAAGAAAAAACATATCGTATCTTAATGATTAGGATTCATTACATCTTCTTGTTTAAAATTGAAATATAATTTTTCTTTTTCCTTCAAAACTCCAACTTTTGTCAATAAGTATTGAAAAACAAGATAGGGTTGTGACTATTTTCTGTTTTTTTCGTATGTTTTCTTAAAAATTATATTTCTAAAAGACAGATATTAAAAGTTAATAGAGAACAGTTTTTGTTAAAAGAATAGTAATCACCTTTGTAGTTTTTGTCGTTTTCTTTTAAAGTGTATTCTTTATTATTCTTCTTTATATTTCTTGATTAGTCATTAGTAGCATTTTTTTTAGAATAAAAATAATCTTATTAAACATCCATAATTAATGTTGTATTTTCAATCATTTTTGTTTTTCCTGTAACAGTTTGGGTTTATGTTTGTTTCGTATTTTGTTTATTGAAATTTGGCTGGAAATTAATTAATGTTAATGTTATTAAGAAAGTGTTAGTTTATTGATTAAATCGTTACCTTTAATTTTTAAGAGTATTTGGATTAAGGTAAAATGACTAATGACTAATCAAGAAAAATAAAAAAGAATACACTTTAAAAAAAAACGACAAAAACTACAACGGTGATTTCTATTCTTTTAACAAAAACTGTTTTCTATTAACTATTAATATCTGTCTTTTAGCAAAATAATTTTTAAGAAAACATACGAAAAAACCAGAAAATAATCACAACTCTATCCTGTTTTTCAATACTTATTGGTAAAAGTTGGAGTTTTGAAGGAAAAAGAAAAATTATATTTCAATTTTAAACAAGAAGATGTAATGAATCCTAATTATTAAGATACGATATGTTTTTTCTTGGTATGTATTAAATGTGAGGTTTTATTCTTTCACTTATTGCTTGCTTGTTTAAACTTTCAGAATAACTACTGCAAAAGGCTTGTATTTTAAATTTATTTTCTCTGATGAAGCTTGTATAACCAGCGAAACGTTATAATAACCTTTTAAATAAAATTTTAATGTGTTTTTGACAATACAGAGTTCTGATTGAAACTTATTTTTCATGTAGAAATTTCAAGTAGCTGAGCTAATACAATGCCAACATAGCTGATTTCATCTCCAAATTACTAGTTTATATACAAAAACAGCTGTAACCCCAAAATTTAATTTTTACTAATATTGCTAGTAAATAAAATATTGTATGCACCATGGGAGATATTCATGTTCTTTATCTTCGGTTGACTTACAGACCTCAGACTAGAAGCCCTCGGTCTGTAACACATGTCAACCCAAGGGAAAAACATATTCATATCTCCGTTAATGCATAAGTATCTATTATTTTTAGGTTGAAAAAGAATGTTGTTCGGCAACCGTTTTTGAAGTGATTACTACCAAAACTGTCATTGAAGTAGACGTTTCTCTTACTGACACAAAAAGTGTATTTTGCAATGCAACACTTTTAGTTCCTAGAATTAATAGTATATTGTTTTATTATAATTAAAAGTGGCACTTTGTTTGACGAGCAATTATGTTTGCATTTGCAAGACAAAGCGCACCGTAGCCGAGCAAATGCAAAAATTGCAAGTCAAACAGGGTCACTTTTAATCCAAATAATACATACTATTTTTTCTGCAACCTAGAAAAGTACAAAATATTAAAAATGTTAGATGATTGATTACTTTTAACGTTTCTCATTTAAAAATCATTATGACAACTACATTCACAGACGACCAAATGGAAGTTGCGTTTAGTTCCATGGAAGTAAAAGTACTTCCTAGGAACTAAAAGTGTTACATAGCAACATACACTTTTTGTGTCAGTAAGAGAAACGTCAACTTCAATGACAGATTTTGGTATTAATAGTTATTTACTATACAAGTGGAATAACAGCATCATTAATATACGTGTGTGTAAGTTACAAACGAGTGTGTAGCACGAGTTATGTAAGCACACAAGTATATTAATGATGCATTATCATACATGTATTGTACAAAATTTTATCTACGACTGCCTAAAATTGAGAAAAGTGCATTAAGAGAAATGTCAGATCTGTCATTTTAAAAAATATTTTAGTAGGCAAATGTCATTATGTCATTCATGTGACACTATTTCAGTTACGTAATAAAGTCATTACACAACTCAGTTGCGTAATGAAACCATTACATAACTGAGTGGTGTAATGAGCTTCATTACATAACTGAAATAGTGTCAAATGAGTGACGTAATGCGTTACTTATCCCACTGGAGCAGATAAAAGTAATTACTTTTGGTTGCGGAAAATACTATTTTATTTAACAAGCATATAATGTAGGCTATATTACGCGAAGATGAAATCATCCAAGTGTAATACAGCCATTATATGCAAGTCAAGTGCAATAATTTATCTACAACTATATAGTTTTTGATAATAACTAGGTACCTAATTAATCAACTTGATAATATATTCAAATTTATCAATCGATATTTACCTTCAAAACCTTTCTGCCATTTAACAGCACACCGGAATCACTTTGCAACACCTTACAAGAAAACAGATAGTTACCAAATTTTACTGCGATATATTGGTAAATGTTATACGTTTACAACTCAATTTATACTTCCTATAATGCTGTATTTGCCTAAACAGATATCAAAAACTTTAAATATTGACAAAGAAAAAAGTATTTTTTATTACACTACTTTATTTTCAATACAAGATTAATAGCAGATACACTGTGATTGAGGTCACCGCCCTGGGCCGAAGTGGTTTAGAATTTCGTCTTGATGTCTTGCTTTCGGTCGTACTCGTCCTCTCTATTGAACGAAGATAGTAATTAATAATAAGTACAAAAAATTGCTAAAAATTTTAACATAAGTTATTACTTCTAAAAAAAAAATGCTCATTGTATTTATGGTACTTTCTGATGATATTGTTTGTATTCGCAGAGTAGCACAATTCAAAGGCTGCTAAATATTGCAGCATAATTCTAATTTGCAGTAATACTCGTTTCGTGTTGTTCTGATCCCGGTCATGGAAAAAATTGTATATAAGCAGGAGAGAACGCCATTTTTTCTTCTATGTATTTGTAGTCCTCGCGTTTCGCACTTCCGCCTCAAACTCACACTTTGGAAAAACGTATGCCTTTCTCTTCCTTGTTAGAAAGTACTATTGATTCATGTTACCATCGATATTCTTCAGTTATTTTATCACCCCGCCCCCCTCAAGTTTTTCGTCGGGGATTGGCACAATGTTGGCAACCCTATGCAGAAAAACCATTTTTGCCCATGATGAATGTAGATTTCGTGAAGTTATTAGAATTTTGAATTAAACAACAAAAATATAAACAAGAAAGCTTAATAAACTTTTTTTATACAAGGTACAGTTACTGAAGAAATTGAAATTAAAAATGAAAAAACTTTATTTTTAACCTGACTTGTTCAGCTGCTGTACGTATTAATCTTCCTTACTTTTGGTTGTTTAGTTACAAAATACTATTTTTTTAAGAAATAAAATATTTTATATTACATTTAATAAAAATTACTATTTGTTTCTAACTTTGATACGGTCCTGTCGCTAGACTCGCACCTCTATTTTATAGATGTTTTGTAAGAATTGTCTAAATAGCATAAAAATGTATTAAAACTAGATTGACTTGTTTATAAAAAAATGTACACATGTATTTACCAAACATAAACTGAATTGTTAATAAAAAAGTAGCAATTTACAAAAAATAAACCGAATTGTTAATAAAAAAGTGCATACATATTTACCAAAGATTTTTTATTAACAGTTTAGTTTATTTTTTGTAAATACATTTACTTATTTTTTCATAAACAATTTAATATATTTTTTTAAATACATATGCACTTTTGTATTAACAATTTAGTTTATTTTTTTATAAATACGTGTTGACTTTATAAACAATTTAATTTCTTTTTCGTAGTTCTTTTTATATTCAATTAACTTAAAAATACAGTATATTTCATTTCTTCTCTACACACCCCTGCATCTTTCTTACCCATTTTCTGACAAATTTAATTTTATTTCAATTATACTCGGGGTTATTATTGCAATTTTTAAATAATTTTAGTGCACGCCAGTAGTCTACTGCCATCAAAAATAAATGGAGGAAATTGAAAAGTTGTAGTAGGCTTAGTTTTATTAAAGAAATTATTTAAGAAGTTACTCAAAATCAGAAAAATAGTAGAATTTCAATTGCAATGGAAACAGTTTTATTGGTAATAATTGATTTGTAATATAATGTAAATGAATTAAAATTGATTTGCCTTGTTAATTTGCATTTATCTAGTTTTCGCAATTTCTTTTTCAAAATGAGCTGCTTCTAAACGGTAGTACCTAGGTATAATCGACCCACAGCGTTGCAGTCTCCCTCCTATATTAGAGGCTCTAGGAGTGGTAGTTCGAAATGGGAGCCGTAAACAGCAGGATTACCCAAAACTGTTTTATAATAAGAAACCGTTTTGAAAGGCCAGTGTCTATGAGTGTAAATACATATAACAATTTCAAAAATAATTTGTTTGATAGTATCTAGTATCCTGAATTATAGAGGGTCCGGCAGAATGACCGACCCTATTTAAATTATTAATAATTGTTTCAAATTTTAAAATATTTTTATTTTTTTCAAAAATGTAAAATAAAAACTTGCCAATTTTAGTTACAATATAATTTATTTATTAAAAATATTAGGTTGTGAAAATAACATCACTTAAACTCAAACTTCATTTTCACACTAATACAGATTAACCTAATATTTAATTTGATTAAATTCATCAAGTTGGGCCTATCAGACAGAACTCTTCGCTGTATTTTAAAGGATTTAAAATTTCATCCTTACAAAGTTCAAGTCGTGCACCAGTTACTAGGTACCACGAGATTTAGAAGTTCGGGTTACGTTTTGTGAACAATTCCTTCAAGTACTGAATAATAATAACCAAATTAATTTGGAGCAAGTGCTAATATTTTTAATAAATAAACTATATTGTAGCTAAAATTGGAAAGTTTTTACTTTACATTTTTGAAAAAAAATTAAAAATATTGTAAACTTTGAAACAGTTATTAACAATTTAAATAGGGTCGGTCACTCTGCCGGACCCTGTACTACTTACTCTTCGTATTCTTGCACAGACTCCAATGTAAAGTCATACTCATTTTCTTCAATGATTTCTGCAGTAATATCGGATGTTTCTTGTTTACTTGAAACTGGAGATTCGCTGCGGTTACAATCTTCGACAATTTTCTCTAAAATACCCCTACAAAATTGGCCTGTTTCTGTGAAAAAAAAAACAGAAGGTTGCACCATTTCATTATTGAATGAAAACATACGTGTCAGCAAAGGTATTTTCTCAATGATGCTGTTAAAAAGAATTTCCACGTCTTTTCTTATACAGGGTGTTTCAGAATAACTGTTCCTAATTCTCAGAATTGAGAGAGGGCATGTTATGCAACACATTTTAATAATAAACTAGTGTTCGGAAATACTTCCGTTTCGAGATAATACGACATTAAGGAATTGAGTACTTGAAATAATCTCAATGTGGAAAGTAACGCATGCATGCAAAATAGCTGCAGATAGTGAACCTTATCCATGGCAACATGGCCGGAGTTACTTGAAGATGTGCCACTTAATATTCGTAGAGACTTGGTCTTTCAATATGATGGTGCACCAGCGCATTTCGGTTTAAATGTTCGAGATTACTTAAATGCACAATTTCGAAACCGATGGATTGGGAGACAAGGTCCTATTCTTTGGCCTGCACGTTCGCCAGATATGACTCCAATTGATTTTTGTATTTGGGGTCATATTCAATCACTCGTCTATGTGACACCTGTGGACACAGCAGAGGAGTTAGTGGCTCGAATTATTCTGGCTTTTGATGACATTCGTGATCGTCCGCAGATATTTCGAAGAATTACCTTGTGTGTCGACAATGGCGGCCGTAATTTTCAACAATTCTTATAATTTTTGTGTAATACAATTTTTTTAATATTAATAAAAATTGCAACCGCTGGAAATCAATAAAATCGTTACTTTTCACATTGAGATTATTTCAAGTACTCAATTCGTTAATGTCGTATTATCTCGAAACGGAAGTATTTCCGAACACTAGTTTATCATTAAAAAGTGTTGAATAACATGCCCTCTCTCAATTCTGAGAATTAGGAACAGTTATTCTGAAACACCCTGTATATCGTATCTGCGTACCCCTCCTTGAAGCAGTTGCCTTATTATTTCTTCTCTTTCGACGTGCGAAATTATGTTTAACCATTGTTATATTAGTATAACCAGGGGCGTGCTGGGTAAATCAGACTAGGCCGGGAAACGACTGAGAGTTCAGGCCACTTTTATTATCATGGCATTTAAATTTCTTATAAAGCTATATATTGTGATTTTACACATTGTAACTATTTTGTAACCCGCTATTAACCTGACCTGACCTGACCTGATTTTGTATATAGAAAACAAGTACAAGATGTCTGAATATAAATTTGGTTAACCTAAAAATGAAATAAAGAAACTTACATTTTTGGAGAGCTGATGGTAGTTTTGTACGGTTCGGTTCGGTTCAGTTCAAAAATAAAACTAAAATTTAGTCGCCGCATAACTCCCGTTTCAAAAGAGCACTATGTTCTGCCACTTTGTCAATGACTAATTCTGTGTCTAAATTATGAAGAACACTAGTTTCAACCGACATCAACAAAAATGCTTCCAAATTCGTATCACTTAAAGTACTTCGAAGTCTATTTTTGATGAATTTTAAAGTTGAAAATGACCTTTCACATGCGACTTGTGTTATAGGTAACGTTAATAAATATTTATAAACGAGTGCTAGTACACTGTACGCTTCACTATATAAGTTGTAATGTATTAGTACTCGGTAACAGCAAATTGAGCAGTTTTTACAGTTATTACAAGTCCCTATTATTTTTTCTGAGGTGTCCTCATCTTCGCTTTTTTCTTCGTGTGAAGTACTATATAAAAAATATTCATATTCCTCGCCGATAGAGTTTTTTAATCTGTCCCAAGAGTTTGCAAAATTGAGTAGTTCATTATGTAGATTTTCCTTTGTGGCATTTTTATCAAATTTTAACAATTTTTCACTTAAATTTAGTAATGCCTCAGAGGAAATTTCGCCTTTTTTGATGTGATTAAAATTTTGGGGAGAAAGCAAACTTAAATCAGCGTACAATCGTCCATTGTTTTCAAATCTTGTCTGCATACTTTCTACTACACGATCTAGAATTACATTGTGAACTTCAAAAGCAAATTTCTGATTGACATCACGTAAAGGATCGTCCCGACTTGTTTCACCTGCCATTGTTTTTATGTATCTCACTCTTTTTTTGGGGAAACTGTCTTGTATTTCTTCATCCACTTCGCGAGACAGAAACTCATTGGAAGCCCAAGTAATAAAACTATGAGCTGCCGATTTTGCTCCTTCCATATCTCGTTGGATTTGTTTTATTTGTGTCAGTGTAGAACATACCATTTGATGACATTTTAAAAGATCCAATCCACTAGTCTGCAAATATTTTGACAGGGGTGTTGTTATACTGAATATTCTCAAAAAAATCTGAGCCAACATAATTGTTTCGTATTTTAAAAATGACTCCTTAAATGTTCTGGCTTTTGATCGTATGTCTGTATTAAATTTCTCATTTTCTTCAATTTCAATAAGAGCAACAATTAAATCTACGTACATGGCATGCTCATGATTCTTGAAAGTTCCAAAAATTCGTGATAATGCTGTATGTTTAGCCCACCACCTAGTTTCACCTATTAATTGCAGTTTTTTTAATTTTTGAGCACTAGACTCGCGCCATATGTTCATTCGTTGATACGATTCTTTAAAAAACACAGCTACTGAATTAATCAAAGTGAAAAACGAAGCAACGGAAACTGGAGATTTAGTTGCGTCTGATAAAACTAAGTTTAATATGTGACTATAGCACCAAATATGAACTTGCCCTGGCGAATTTTCACTGAGCCAAGCTGTAAACCCATTGTATTCTCCCCTCATATTAGCTGCACCATCTGTAGAATTTCCCATACAATTAGAGATATCTAAATTATTGTTAATTAGCACTTTCTTCAGTAATTCTACAAAACCTTGTCCAGAAGAATCTGTGCAACATTCTAGGGCTATTAACCTTTCTTTAATTTGATCATGAAGAACGTACCTCAAAATTATAGAGCACTGATCTTTCACAGAGATATCCTGAGTAGTATCTATTTGGACAGAAAACATACCGGCAGTTTGAACTTCTTTTGAAATGTACGTTTTGATACAAAAAGATATCGTTTGTATAATCAAGTTGACTGTATTGTTTGACAGTAAGGTTAATAAACTTCCTCGTCCAGGAGTTTTAGCTCCTCTTTGTTGTGCCTTTTCATGTGCTATTTTACTTAAATGGATTATTCTTGTTAGATGTTCCTTGAGCACAACGTCGTATTTACTTAGCAGCAATACTAAATCTAAGAAATTTCCATGATCTAATGTGGGGTCATCCAGTGTATAAGCAGCTTCGTGTTTACTTCCCCGAAAACTCAACCCACGTTTACCAATAAATTTAATAATTTCTATAATACGCTCAAGAACTAATCTCCTTTTTTTAACTTGTTCATCTCTAATTTTTTTCTGGTCAGAAAAGAGCAGGCTTTTTATATCTTTATGTTTAAACGTTAAAAAATAGGAATCTGCACAGTTTTTATGCTGTTTACTAGATTCATGTTCCGAAATTCTTTGATATATGTGTTTCCAATCATTCACACCAAGACAAAACGAATTTTTTTCTGTGGATTTTGAAAATGCCAAACATACAGTGCAGAAAAGTTTGGTCGAACTACAGTCGTAAGTTAGCCAAATACGACAAGATCCATTTTCTCGGTAAAATACTTTTTTTGCTACGAACGGCACTTCTACATCATTTGACGGTTGCAATGGATGCTTTTTGAAAAACATATCTAATTCACTTTCTTTGGGTGGTGCAAAATAGTTGAAAGTGTAATCGTCGGTTTCTTCAAATGCGGGAGTTGATTCTACTGGTTCCGTCACTACCACTGGTTTTGAAATTGACACTTCCAAGGGCACAAACACATTTTGATCCGTTTCAGTGCGATTGAAACTGCTAGGTGTCACACATTTTGATGTTGAAGGCTGATTTTCAGTTACCTCCAAATCTGATTCTTCCACTATGTGTTCTGTAATAGTAACACCTTTCTCGACACCTTTTCTTTCAACGTCTTTAAAGAATGAGTCAATTTTGGAACACTTTTCACCTTCTTTAATTAAAAGTTTCTTTTTTCTATCCCTTTCCCTTTCAGCACCACCTTTACGTTTTACATTTTTTTTATCCATTTTGAATTACGTATAAAACGGATCGGGCAGTCAATTGGTGTCACTACTGACTCACGACACGGACACGTTCAAACTACACTCCAGTTCAGCTGATTGTAACAACAAAATTTATATTTTGAAATTTGAGCAATATTATTTAAAAGTCTGGCGATAACAAAAAAAATCTATACTTATGTTGGTGCCGAAATGCACGTGCAGTATACAATTACTGAGAACTGCTGAATTCGTATATTTACTTGTCAGCAAAACCGAGACGATTTGAGGAACACATGCAACACTGTTTACAAAAGTCCCTTTAAGTGGACAGGCACTTCAAGTGAGTTTTCAATGTATAAATAATAATCATTTTATATTATGTTTGATGGGAACGTTTATTTTATTTTAATATAACAATTCGTCGAATTTGCTTTTACGGCAGGCCAGCAGGCCACTTTGGTGGCAGGCCACCGGGAAATCTCCCGGTATCCCGGTGGGCCAGCACGCCCCTGAGTATAACTAACGTCAAATTCTTCGTATTTATTGATATCGCACATGCACAAAGTTGCCAGGTCAAAGAAATACAATACACGAGATTGGAGTTACAAATATTACCAGATAGCTTTTTATGTCTTGTCATTTTTATAATCTATTTGCACCTGTTGTCTGGGCACGACGTTACAAAACACAAACACCTGACATCTGTTCAGCAGAGAACACCACCTTAGTTAGTCGTATACTTACCTAAAGTAGAAATGTTTATAACTAGTTTGACTATAAATTTCCAGGTGGTAGCATGCTGCAACACAATAAAGCGAGAGGGAAGATTGGAGCATATTCTTTGTTCCAATCCATGATACAAGTCTTTGTATCATGGTTCCAATCCCCAACCTTAAAAAGTTCGAGCAAAACATTAATGCTAGTATGAGATACCGTGGAGGTATGTGGGTATCTCATACTATCATTAATGTTTTGCTCGAACTTTTTAACGTCTTGCACGATTTATCAGGCTGCGCCAAGTTGGCCTTCACTGCGTTAAATATTAAAAGAATTGCATTTGGTCCCAGTTCACGGTATGGTACGCTGGAATTTACAAATAACAGGTTAGTTGCTAGTACAATTAATGGCAGTGAGATAAATACTTACATACCTTAACTGAGAACTGGTGAGATTATTTTTCATTGTGAATTAAGTATAGTTTTGGATGTTGTAAGATATTTATATATGTAAACACTTGCATGATAGGGGTAAGAAGTAAGAACTTTGTTTGTTAATTTTAGTGTGTTTTTTAGCCGTGAGGTAGGCAACAAAAATTGCCGAAACGTTGGCCTTTTATCAAATGGTATAATTGTATAATAAAGAAGTTAACTTCATATTAAAGTAAAACTTAGTCCTCGCTTTATCGCAGCAGCTGCAGTTCTTTCACAGATCGCAGATTAGGGTCTGGTTTTGCTGATTCGGTTGCGTTGAGCGTTAAATTAAAAGTGATTGCGTTTATTCTTCAGAAATTTTTAACCTGTGGAGCAGTCGGAAAATCACGCAAAATACGAATACATTGTTGTTGGTACCTATATACTGCTGCATTTGGCCTGTACAGCTGCCTTGTATTTTTAAAATCTAGTTTCCATTGTTAACTGGTTTTTTAAACTTAATAATTTGAGATTATACAATCTGGCACTTTTTGTCACATTTGATGTGCATAGTTGGCAGACCATATAAAGCCTTAACCAATGTTTTTGTTGCTCTTTTGAGAATTAATCGATTATAACACTTTTTTGTACCTTAATGTGAGTTATTCGATTTTAAAACATGCACATTTAACTAAGGAAGTGGTGTTAATCCTATATTTTTTAAAAACATTTCTCGGAATTCTCTCACTGTGTTTATTCATGAAGTGGATTACATTTCAGCAGTCTACTATAATCTGTTTTTATTTTTGTCTCTTAGTGTTTGCTTATTTTGAAGCCATGTGTAAATAAACTACACTTTTTACAAACAATATTTGCTGAAGGTATCAGACTGTTGATTCATAGCATTCCGGAATTGCACATTTTTGTAGTGGTATAAATATGAACTAGTGGAGTAGATCTGGGTTTGGAAACGAACTCTCTCGTTTTGAAAATGTTTGTTTGTGATTTCATAGAGTCGGGGTCCCTCTTTCAGATGATCACTATGGGAAGACTACCGAAGGGGGGGAAAATTACCGTTCAAAGATATAGGGAAACGGTTTTTTTGCGAATAACTCGCTGAGTTTCATCCCGATCGGAACAGTTTATCGGAGATGAAATAAAGGACTCGCAAATACAAACCAAATTAACTTTGGCTGGTCGAAATCGGTCCAGCGGTTCGCGAGATATTGCGTTTTGAAGGTCGAAAAACTGCGCCCGGAATTTCGCCGCGGCGGGAACCTTCCGAGGGCCGTATTCGCGTTTTTCGCGGGGAAGATATTGATCTAGTGACTTTATATTTTTTTTCCTGTTAGGTAATTACAATCAAAATAGTTTGTCCAAATTTCAAGTCGCTAGGTCAATTAGGAGGGAAGGGGGAGGGAAAACAATAAAAAAACTTTGATCGGGGCGAACTTTTTTATTTATTGGCCGATCCGGATAATCCAGACTGAAAAATCTTCGCAAATTTTTTTGCTACAAGATGAGTCGGGGGCGACCAAGATTTTCGCGAAAATGGAGATATGGCTGGCAATTTTCCGATTTAGAAAACTTTATTTCTTCATTTTCTCGATGAGGAGTGGAGTAGGAGACAATTTTTTTCTGTCACTGGATTGAAATTTTTTTTCCCTTGAAAATGAGCTCCCTAAGAGTTAGGAAGGACAATTATTAAGGGAGGGAGAGAGGTGGACGCGTTTTCCCTGTAGAAGGGCAAGGGATAGGGCTAGCGACTTTGGGCAGGGCTCATTCTCAAGCGTAATCAATTCCCTTTCACGGTTTTTTATCGCGAAGCGCTATCTTAATCAGCGGCTGCACGCACGCGGGATATGTTTATCAGGAGTTCCCGCTCACCGGTACACACAGACGAGATGAGCGTGAATATGGATTTGTAAGAGAGTAGAAAGAGGAGAGGGAGCGCTAGGCTCTGCCGCCGGCATCTCGCGCTCGCCGTGATAAACATATCACACGCGCGTGCAGCCCCTGATCAAGATAGCGCTTCGCGATAAAAAAAAACCATGAAAGGGAATTTATTACCCTTGAGAATGAGTCCTGCCCAAAGTCGCTAGCCCTATCCCTTGCCCTTCTACAGGGTAAAACGCGTTCACCTCTCTTCCTCCCTTAATAATTGTCTTACCGGATTCTTACAGGGCTTATTTTTAAGGGAAAGAAAATTTCAATCTGGTGTCAGAAAAAAATTGTCTCCTGCTCCACTCCTTCATCGCGAAAATAAAGAAATAAGGTTTTTTAAATCGGAAAATTGCCCGCCATTTCCCCATTTTGACGAAAATCTTGGTCACCCCCGACTCATCTTGTAGCGAAAAAATTAACAAAGATTTTCCAGTTTGGATGACCCGGATCGGCCAATAAATAAAAAAGTTCGCCCCGATCAAATTTTTTTTTATTGTTTTCCGTCCCCCTCCCTTCCTAATTGACCTAGTGATTTGAAATTTGGACACACTATTTTGATGGTGATCACCTAACAGGGGAAAAAAATATAAAGTCGCTAGGTCAATATCTTCCCTGCGAAAAACGCGAACACGGCCCGCGGAGGGTTCCCGTCGTGGCGAAATTCCGGGCGCAGTTTTTCGACCTTCAAAATGCAATATCTCGCGAACCGCTGGACCGATTTCGACCAACCAAAGTTCATTTTGTTTGTATTACGAGCCCTTTATTTCATCTCATATAAACTGTTCCGATCGGGATAAAACTCAGCGAGTTATTCGAGAAAAACCCGCTTCCCCATATCTTTGAACGGAAATTTTCCCTCCCTTCACACCTCCGGTAGTCTTCCCATAGTGATCATCTGAAAGAGGAACCCCGACTCTATAAAATCACAAACAAAAATTTTCGAACAGAGAGTTCGTTTTTCGGTTTTTTTTTCGCCAGATCTACTCCACTAAACTGGTCATAACATAATTTACCATATAGCACCTACAATCAGTTAAACTTTTCCACTTGTCCACATACATTTAGCTTTTGTAGCTTTAATGTAAACATAGTGAATTTTAACAAGACTTATTATTGTTGCAGAGTTACCCATATGGAATTACGATGGAAGTTCCACGTATCAAGCCGAAGGCACCAATTCCGATACATATCTTTACCCTGTAGCTATATACAATGACCCCTTCCGTAGGGGCAACAATAAATTAGTCCTTTGTGATACGTACAAGTACAATAAGAAGCCTACAGGTACTTAAATTTTTAAACAAGTGAAAGTTCAAAGTTTGAACTTCAAACTTGTTTCCTCAATCATGTTAATTACAACACTTTGATTTTCAGACACAAATAAAAGACATTCCTGTTTGAAAGCCATGGAGGCAGCCAAAGACTGCAAGCCATGGTTTGGAATTGAACAGGAGTACACGCTGTTAGACATGGACCTAAGACCACTAGGCTGGCCGAAAAATGGCTTCCCCGGACCCCAGGGTCCATACTACTGTGGCGTAGGTGCTAACAAAGTCTATGGCCGTGATATCGTCGAGGCTCACTATCGAGCTTGCCTTTATGCTGGAATTAACATTGCTGGCAGTAACGCAGAGGTCATGCCTGCACAGGTAGGTAATCGCTAAGTATAGGTTATAGTAGTGTACTTCAAATGCTGATACCTATGTTGTCAGGTAGTGAAAATTTGAAAAACATTAAAAATATAGCTACAGGATGTTTATTAATTTATATAAATTAAATTGATTGCGCCAAAGTGGAGCCCAAATTTATAAAAAACCTCTATCGATAAAATAAATATAATTATAACCATTATTCCATACTTTATATTCGCCCTGTATATTGATTGGTGTTGATGACAAGAGTTATTGCTTATTAACAGCCACATTTTGACATTTTAGTGGGAGTTCCAAGTGGGACCATGCGAGGGTATTGATGTTGCCGACGAGCTGTGGATGGCACGCTTCATTTTGCATCGAGTGGCCGAGGAGTTCGGTGTCATAGCCACCTTGGATCCCAAGCCGATGGTCGGTGACTGGAACGGTGCTGGTGCTCACACCAACTTTTCAACCAAAGGAATGAGAGAGGAGAACGGTATCATGTAAGTGTCTGCAACAGTTAACAGAGTTTTGCAACCTTGATGCTTCAATAGCAGTAATTAGAGTAAGCGAGGTCGTGACGAGTGAGTTCCCCCACAGCCTTGATCAATACGTCCACTGGGGTTTGTAAAAAGGAAGTGTTAATTAAGCATGTGACACTGATGAGGCCTTTGTGGTCTGCATTGGTATAAATTGATACTGCCAATTGGGGATGGTGCATTTAATCTAATTGGGCTTTTGTTTAGTAGAGTATATTTGTAGCAACGGGTGGTTTAATTACTGGTTTTAGTTTTGGATAAGGTGGACAGATGTCGCCATGTCAAACTGGGGCAAATATCAAAACAAAAATGGCAAAATTGCATTACTTGTACACAAAAATTACATTTGTTAATGAATGCTACAAGTTCCTTGCAAGGTAACTGAACAGTTACTAAAAATTGGCTGAAAACTTACTAACATTGCAGGTTCCTGCAAATTTACTGAGCTAAAATTTGCTCTAAACTTGCCGAAAACCTCAGGGAGATTGCCAAAAAATACCTGTAAACATGCTGACCAGGGTGTAATAGATATTAACATATCTAGGAATGTTATGAGTATCATAACTGCCGCAGATGTTGTATTGAAATCCGAGCTCGCAGAGCGAGGATTTTAAGACATCTGAGGCTGTTATGATTCATAACATCCGTGATTTGTTCAATAGTTTATCGGTTGCTGTATGGTTATGGTTGCCATGTACGGGATTTGCTATAAAATTACTAATAATTTGCTACAAATTTGCCGATGGTTTGTTGCAAACGTTATGAAAATTCTTTGGAAATCTGTTGGAATTTTTTTTAAAACACTGACAACTGGTTACGGATTTAAGATATTTTTTACTCGAATTAAAAAAATTATTTGATATAAACTTCCTGAAAGTTTGCTACACGTTTCCTAAATTTTGGTTTCACTCTTACTGAAATTGGTTGCAAAATTTGGTGAAAATTGAAGGATAATAAATAATCCTCTGCAAATTGGCTTAAAATTTGCAAAACTTCAGGATTTACCTACTAAAAACTGCTAGGAATTTCTACAAACTTGCCCATAGTTTGTTGTAAATTTTATAAAAATGGGTTGAAAATCAGTTAAAAAGATATTGAATACTTGCTGACAACTGATTACAAATGTACGATATTTTTTTGCAATTTTGCTTCTGCCAGCGGTGACTACCAGCTTACTGGCTGTTTATTGAAAACTTTCACAGTTGTTGGAAACTCATTGATATTTGCTATGCAGATTTACTAAAATTTCACTTAAAATGTCTTGAAATATGTAGTATTTTAAAAAGTTGCAAAAATTTGTCAGTTTTATTTACTGAATACTTACTGTGAACTTACTAAATATATTTGATGTAAACTTCCTGAAAGTTTACTATACATTTATTGAGAATTGACTGAAAACTGTTTGAAGGTCTCACCAATTTCCTGTAAATTTACTAAAGAGTTCTTAAAAATATGCTTTAATTCTGCAATAAATTGCTGAAAATATACTATAAATCTGTCTAAATTGTATGGTAAACTTACTGAAAATTGTTGTGAACTTTCTACAAGTTGCTACAAACTTTTTCAAAAATTGCTGGAAACTTCTTGATGCTATAAAAAGCTTAAAATATGTAGAAAATTTGTTAATAGTTACTAAAAACGTATCGCAAACTTGATAAAAGTAATTGATGTTTTCTGAAAATTGGGTTTAAACTAGCTGAAAGTGTCAACAAAATTCATTATAAATTTGCTACAAAGTTTTAAAAATTTGCCGTAATTTAGTACCTACTAGTGAAACTGCACTACAAATCTGCCAAAAATGCATGGTAAACTTATGAAAACGTTGTTCTATCTGCCGATTACTGCAAACTGCAAGTTTCTGGAAACACGGCAATTCAATACAGATTTACCAAAATTTCACTGGAAACATTAAATAATGCTACAAAAAGCTTAAACTTTCCAGCAAATTTATTAATAATTTCTGAAAATTTACTGCGAATTTGCTAATAATATGCAATATGTTAGCTTCCCTGAAAGCTTACTACAAGTTTGCAGAAAATTGACTGCAAAGTGACTGAAAATTTCGCCAAATTTTCTACAAAGAATTTAGTATAGTAATTTGGTAATAAATTGCTGAAAATGTACTACAAATCTGCAAAATTGTATTGTAAACTTATTGAAAATATTTGTTGTAAACTACATATCTACAAATTGCTGCAAATTTGTTTAAAAGTTTCTGGAAACACTTTGATGGTTCAGTGCAGATTTTCTTAAATTCCGTTGCGATTGTGTTAAAACATGCTGCAAAAAGCTTAAAATTTATCAATAATTTATTGAAAGTTAGTGCGAGTTTGCTGAAAATTAATGCAAACTTACTGAAAGTTTCACAAAAGTGTGTTGCAAATTTACTACAAAGAATTTGTTATAATTTGGTATTAAATTTTTTACAAACCTGCAAAATTATCAGGTGAACGTACTGAAAACGGTTGTTGCAAATTATCTGCCAATTGCTGCAAACTTGTTTAAAAGTTTCTGGAAACACTTTGATAATTTAGAACAAATTTACTAAAACTTACTGTAAATTTGCTAATAATATGTGATACGTAAGTTTCCCTGAAATCCTACGGTGAGTTTGCTGAAAATTGACTGCAAATTCCCTGAAGGTTTGCTAAAGTGTGTTTCAAATTTGCTACAAAGAATTTGTTATAATTTGGTACTACATTTTCAAATCTTCCAAAATTATATGGTAAACTTACTGAAGATGTTTGCTTTTATTCTCTGCAGATTTCTGCAAACTTGTTTAGACGTTTCTTGAAATACTTTGATGATGTAGTACAGATTTATTAAAATTTCGCTGCAAATGTGTTAAAAAATGCTACAAACAGCTTAAACTGTGCAGCAAAGTTGTCAGTAATTTAGTTACTGCAAATTTACCAATAACATGTGTTACGAATACTTTCCTGAAGGCTTACTGCGAGTTTGCTGAAAATTGACTGCAAATAGCTGAAAGTCTCATTATTTGGTGCAAATTTGCTATAAAGAATTTGTTGTAATTTGGTAATAAATCTCTGAAAATGTACAACAAATCTGTATCGCAGACTTACTGAAAACTTTTGTTGTGAACTTTTTGCATGTTGATGTAAACTTGTTTAAAAATTTCTGGAAGCGCTTTGACGATTACATACAGATTTACTATAATTTGGCTACAAACGTGTTAAAAAAATGCTACAAAGAGCTTAAAATTTGTCAATAATTTACTAAAAACTTCCTGTGAATTTGTTAATAATGGGGGGAGATTAAAAAGCGAGAATTCATATGAAACCTTTATTGTATAGGAAATTACATTTCCACATAATTGCCATTCTGATAAACACACTAATCATACCGTGGCACGAGTTTTTCTATGCCCTCCTCAAAGAAGGTTGCCGCTTGATAACTCAGACAACCGTTCACCTTGGTTTTCAGCTCTTTCAAGCCGCATTCGTGGCTGATAAACTGTACTCATGTGACGATGAATTTTGGCTGCATTGTGCCCATCAGGGTTTATGCCGTCAGCCAATACAAAGTGAATTACAGCTTACGGCACTGAGATCACACTTGGCGATGCAGTAAGCTGTAATTTGCATTTTTCTGGGTGGGATGTATAGACTTTAAAGGACATAATGGAGCCGAAATTCATCGTCAGATAAGTACAGTTTACAAGCTACGTCTTTGTGCAAAAATGGTGCAGAAAGTTTAAAGATGCAGTTGAGTGACATAGCGGCAACCTTCTTTGAGAACGGAAAAGGGTATAGAAAAACTCGTGCCACGGTATAAGTGCCTTCATTGAAATGGGCATTCTGTAGATATGTAGCAATTTCTTATTTTTTTATACCTACTCAATCAGAGGTTTAAAAAATTTAACCCTCGTATTATAAGCTTCCATGAAGGCCTCATTGTTGCAAATTTCCTACAAATAATTTTTATAATTTGGTAATAGATTGCTGAAAATGTACTACAAATCTATTGTAAACTTGCAGAAAACACTTGTTATGAACTTTCTACAGATTGCTAAAAATTGGTTTAAAAGTTGCTGTAAGACAGCTTGAATTTTTGAACAATTTACTGCAATTGTACTTAATAAATAACACTGGAAACTTCCTGACAATGTACTAGAAATCTGTCAAAAATGTATGGTAAATTTAGTTTAAAAATTGCTATGACCTTTCTACAGATTTGCTGCAAAGTTATGGAAATCTGCAAGAAGATTACCTGGCACACTCGCATCATTCAAAGTCCGAATCTTCCTAACTAGAATCCTTCAATTTTCAAATTTCAAAAATATTTGCAGCTGATGTATCAAAAATTATATGATTCCTTCAGTATACCACCTGGACATCTGTTTTTCCGAAACAAAAAATATTTAACATCAGTTAAGAAGACCAATCATGCTAAAACATGCAGAAAAAATAACTATTAGTCATCCGTTTCAATCGTTCGTATAGTTCTTATAGATTTATTTGCATTGTCATAGTGAAATTGAAAAGGCTATCGACAAGCTGAGCAGACACCACCTCAGGCACATCCAAGCCTATGATCCTCACGGGGGCAAGGACAACGAACGTCGCTTGACTGGCAGACACGAAACTTCTTCTATCCATGACTTCAGTGCAGGTAATTTTGTCGTTTCACCTTTTAAATTTCATTTCCTAAACGAGTGTGTTCTAAACGTATTGATTTCAGGAGTGGCCAACCGTGCAGCTAGTATACGTATCCCCCGAGGCTGTGCCGAGGATAAGAAAGGATACCTTGAAGACCGACGACCATCATCCAACTGTGATCCTTATTCCGTGTCGGAAGCCCTAGTGAGAACCTGCATTCTAGACGAATAAGCTCAAAAAATTGTTCCTTCAAGTCTTTCAATATTAAATTATCACTTGAGTTAGCTAATGACAAATATTTTATCCATTTATATGTTAGAGCGTACCCGATACCTTCTGCAACGCTGCAGGATACTGTGATTTATAAGTTTTGTAGAGAAATAAATTTAACTTGAAGTTTTGCGTAATTTAGTTGTTGAAGTAAACTTAGAGAGATTCCATTTGTGCCTGTAATTGTCAAATTCATATTTTTGCTCCACAATAGTTATCCTGAGGCTTTTCGGAAGGTATATGCATGGTATATTGTAACGTTAATTCTGTTGTTGTTTAGAAAGCTTTGGCGCTTGTATTAAATTATTAAATATATAATACAGTTCGTTCTTATACAAATGACCAAGTGACGATAATAACCTCAACTGGAAGCTGTATAGAAGTGTTTGTAGTAGTGCCTGATAGCGTTATATTATCGAAGATATATTTAATAATGTAATACGTTTTGATTTGTTATACGTAATTAGATTAAACGGGCCTAATTTATGAAATTTCCGACTAATCAATTTGCACAATGTCAAACTGTGGTGTTCAATAGCTGTAAATATCTTTGAGGTTGCATGCGGCCGTCTGGAGCATGTAAATATTATTGTACAATTAATTTTATATTTTTGTATATGTTAAGGAACTGGTTCAATGAGTAACAAACCATATCAATTCAAGCATCATCTTTAATATCTGAATATAACTTTGAAAAAATGGTAATTTCAACAGACGATTCAATATTTCCAGTGGCAGATTTAAATATGAAGAAGCTGGACCGTTTTTACCAGTCACTTCAAAAACAATATTCAGATATTAAAGATGATGCTTGAATTGATATGGTTTTTTCAACAGCTTCTTCATATTTCCATCTGTCACATATTGAATCGTAAGAACTTTTGTCCCAAATTTCAGCTATGCTGTCATCATACACTTTTATAATTTTTTTTTTTAACTTTTGTTCGAATGTGAAGCGTTTTCTTCTTTTCCCATTTTAATTATGCTCCACCATTGCGTAACTTTCTCCTTAGTAATTTCTTGAAATTCTCCCAGAAACTTATCAAAAGTGCTTAAACTCGGTATTTTTGGAACAATCTGAATTTTCTTTATCCATGCGCTTTTGTTGCCAGTAGCTTTGGTGGGGCTGTTTGGGGCAATTTGTCTGTCACTGAATTTCCGATTATTATAAAACCATAAAACCTCAATTCAAGCAAACGCACTCTTGCGCTGCTTCGGCGTGCCAGGGTGCGGTTGCGAGTCGCTTTGTGTATATTGAGGCCTATCGTAAGTAGTTACATGAAGTATTTGTGATTATGTAAGCATGAATGAAGAGCACAAATTGCTATTTTTAAGGGTAAGAGGGAGTTATATATTTTAAAGCACTTATTACGATTGTAACATATGTTAGAAATTTTAACACTTTATTACAAATAGAACTGTAATTCATTAATTTTATTGTATTTTATTTTTAACTGTTACAAAATATACACTGTTTTTAATCATTACCGTTTTTACTTTTGTCTGGGAAGTCCAGTGGATGGTATGATAATCAAATCTAGTTTTGACCCGAATACAACATTATTATGAGTGTTTTGTTAACGTAACAGTACAAATATTTTGTTTTTGACATTTAGCGGAATTTATCGTTGATATATTATTAGTTCTGAACAAATCTATTTCATAACATGAATAACAATTAACACAAGTTTTGCTTTTATCAAACTTCTTTTATTTAACGAAGCTAAATAAACCGTTCGGCATGGTAAAACAAACAACATTGCCCTGTACATAACCGCAGATATAGTCAATCCTTCATAAATTTTAACATTGCCTCTTCCCTATGTACTACATTTCCGTTTATACCTCCAATATAGTGACAAATAATTAGTATTGGCCAATATAAAAAAGGTAAAAGTGAAAATAATGAAGAAAATAAGTAGAAGAAAGTCAAATTTGGAAGTGTAAGGACTTGAAGAAATAGCAAAACAATATCAAGAAAGTATATACCAAGTTAAAAAATTTGCAAAAAAAAATAACGAAGGAGTTAAAGAGAGCTGGCAGGTATTCAAAAGAATAATTATAGAGACATCAAAATTATGCAGCACCCTGAAAGTAAATAACAAACTAAAATAGACGGCAAGGTGGAATCATGATATCAAACAAGTAAAAACAAAGAAAGGCAATCAGAATAGTATAGGTATTAAAAATACAAGTTGCAGAAGGCATCTATTCAAGCACGAATTTGAAATTCCAATACGAACCGCATAGCGGCGAGTTGAGGAACAAATTAGTGCTTGAGGGACCTTCTGCAATGAGTGTTTTATACAATTTTTTCTATTTTGCCGCTTTATACCATTTTATAAATTTAAAAATAAAAATGTTTTCTATTTTGAGGTTGGAATAACTCCATTCTAGCACCCAAATGACGTCATTTCATAGCGACTTATTCTAACACTCAAATGACATCATTTGGGTTCTAGAATGGAGTTATTCTAAATGTAAAATAGAAAAAACATTATTTAATTAACAGGTCAGAAAGTAAATAAGAAGAATTAGAGTTAACAATATGGTGAAAGAAGCAGAAGAAGAAAGGTTCTGAATAATACTTGAAAAGGCAAACCGAGTAAATATACCTACAACTATAATGAATAAGGAGTAGAGGTCATAAGAGACGATAAAGAAATAAAGAAATAACGGAGAGGAAAAAACCATACTTTCAATAATTATTGTGTATAAAAGAAACGAAAATCGATATGAATGAAAATCTGAACTCATGGTTAGAAGCAGACGAGAATGAAGATGAGTAACGTCAATAACAAAACAGGAACTAACAGAGGCAATCAATACTTAGAAGAACGGAAAAGATCCAGGGTTAGACAAAATAACCACTGAAATAATAAAAAGTATGGAAAGACAATCTACGGATCTATTCCTAGAGATTTATAACAAGGCTTGAGAAGAGAAAATGATACCAAAGGATTGGCAAATGGGAGAGATCATTTTGATATAAAATAAAAAAGGAAAGGCACTTGACTTTATGATTGTAACAACCGTAGAGGGATACCGATACTAACACCCATATTCATAGTCGTTCGCCAGCGGATCGCCGGCGACTCGCCGGAGTTTTGTTATGAATAGTATGTTGGCGGCACTGTACGTCTATGTCAAATTCGAAGTGATCAGGTTAGGTTTTCAGTCAGTTTTCACAGAAACTGACTGAAAACCTAACCTGCTAACCTCGAATTTGACATAGACGTACAGTGCCGCCAACATACTATTCATAATGAATCTCTGGCGATTCGCCGGCAATCCGCTGGCGAACGACTATGAATACGGGAGTAAGTACATCAATGAAAATACTAAAAAAAAAAGACTGAAAAGTACATTTCGAAAAAGAAGAAACTTACAGGATCACATCTTCACAATGGAACAAATAATCCAGAAAACCTTGCTGAGTCAATTAAAAGCTTATTGTGCATTTACAGACTGGAAAAGGCCTTTGACCGAGTTAAAAGGCAGAAGGTATGACAGCTTTATCCAAGAGAAAGGAGAGCAGTAAACTAATAAAAGCTATACAGAGTCTACCTAAATAGAACATTAACTATGTAACAAATAAAAACCAAGAATCTGATAGTGTTGAAACTAAAGAAGGGCTGAGGTAAGGAGGACCTACTGAAAGAATGTAAACCAAGCTTATAGAAATTACAAATAGGATACACAAACTCAAACTATTTGAGATTATAAAATGTGAATTTGCAGATGATCCTGTAGTTACCAGTAGGCAAAAATGTGGATTACAAGGAATGATACATTCAGCAAATATGGCATAAAACTACATTTAAATAGCGTAATTATAATATTTAAGGGAAAAGGGAGCTAATGAATATCGGAATTGGAGAGAAAAAAAAACAAATCTTGCAATTTAATTATCTAGGAGTAACAATACAGAGTAATGGAAAACAAGATATAGACTTTAATGAAAGAATTGAAAAAACAATAAAAACACCATGGATTGAGACAATCAACTATATGGAAAAAATCTGTACAGGGTTTTACTCACAACTTCTCTCGCAAGTAGGGTGACCACCTCTCAAGGTTTCACCCGGAGTTTCAGTTTTTCTACACCGCGTCTCCGGGCTCCGGGTTTTGTAATAATTTCTCCGGGTTGCACTAATTTTATAATAATGTCTAAATATAACTTAGACGTCAATTATATCAATGAAAATAAAATACGTTTTATATAATAGTCGCAAACTTTGCGCGTGCGTATCATGTATCTTGCTATTTGCCTTTTTCTTAAATTATAGGAATATATTTCGAATTGAACCCTTTAATAGTTAAAAAGCAAAACTGCTACTTTAGATTCTTTCTAGGTTCAATCGTATTCAGTAACCATTAGAAATAGTACAGTAAAATTAGCTCCAAACCAGGGAATCCAAAAAAACTAAGGTCTGACTGTCACGAGTTGTTCATTAACCTTTGCTCTAAATGTGGTAAAACGTCTCCGCCGTGAGAGCGTCGGGTTTGGGAGGGTTTGGGGGGAGGGGGAAAGTGTCAAAACAGTATATTTTTTAAGTTTTTTATAAATATCTCGGAAATCCTTCACTTTAGAGCTTATTGTACCCTATACACTTTTAAAGTATGTTAAATTTCCAACAAAATTTGTCCTATACATTTTTTTGGTGGGCCCAATAGTTTCGGTGATATGGAGAAGGTAAAATTTAGTTATTCAGTTATTCCGTCCTTTATGATGCTGAAGAGGGTCGTATGAATGGGCAGACTCGCGTTATGGTCACGTTTGACCAACCACTCTTTGGCAAGGTCCACGGAATGGTAGCCAGTGCCCCTACCGATAGTTTCTTGAAATCACTGTTCATCCGGCTTGGAAGGTTCCACTTTCTGCTTTATTTTATAGGATCAGTAGGTCACATAATGGCCGTTGTTCATTACCCTTTTCTGTAAATGCGGTAAAAAGTCTCCGCCTCTAGAGCATCGGGTTGTTGAGGGGCGGGGGATGTCAAAATAGTATGTTTTCTACGTTTTTGCAAATATCTCGGAAATCCTTCAGTTTAAAGCTTATTGCATCCTATAAACTTTTAAAGTACGTTAATTTTCCGACACAATTTGTCCTATACATTTTTTTGTTGCGCCTAATAGTTTCAGAGATATGGAGGAGGTAAAATTTAGTTATTCCGTCGGAAATAGTAGAAAAGTTGCTTAACTTACCAAATTTTTGGAAATCAGCAAATTTTTTGTTTCCTTTTGTTTTGTTGAAGTGTACTAGTACACAGAGGAGAGATGGATTCAATAAAAAACCCAAAGATTTTGATACTATATGAAAGAAATTTAATGTATAAAGTTCATGTTGCTACATCTGAAATAGGTATACAATTCGTATCTTAAAGTCAAGTTCACTGGCAGTCAGAGTGCCCAAAAGCTGCAGGCAATCCTGCAGGTACAAATAAGTTGTTTTAGCGTAGTTGAGGTGCCCTGCGACAAGAAAGAAAAGCAGCATTTGCTGCACGCAGTGGAGATGGAGATAAAAATCTCTGCTTCTTTCTGATTTTATGAGCATCTTTATAAGATTCACCATTTCAATAAATTTGATCAACAATTTTTGTGTTCTACCATTTTCCTTGAAATTCTTCAGTTGCTCTTCCACAGTTTGTACCAAATTCTTGACTGCAGCCGATCCCACTATATCATCAGGGCCCATTTCACATGAAATTAATGATGAATAGAGTGCTCTCAAAACTTGTGTTAGGAACAGGGTACAGATAACTCTGGAATATGCTTTCCCATTCATCATGGGCTGCTGTTTTTGGCATAAACTTGTCTCCACACCTCTTCCAAACCACTTCCAGCCATTATGTGGCCTACTGATCCTATAAAAGAAAGGAGAAAGTGGAACCCTCCAATCCGGATGAATAGTGATTTCAAGGAACTATCGGTAGGGGCACTGGCTAGTGGCTACCATTCCGTGGGCCTTGGCAAAGAGTGGTTGGTCAAACGTGACCATAACGTGAGTCTACCCATTCATAAGACCCCCTTCAGCATCATAAAGGATGGAACAACTGAATAACTAAATTTTACCCCCTTCATATCACCGAAACTGTTGGGCGCAGCAAAAAAGTGTGTAGAACAAATTTTGTTGAAAATTTAACGTACTTTAAAAGTATATAGGGTACAATAAGCTCTAAACTGAAGGCTTTCCGAGATATTTGTAAAACAACTTTTAAAACATACTGTTTTGACACTTTCACCCCACCCCTCCCAAACCCGACGCCCTGGCGGCGGAGACTTTTTACCACATTTAGAGCAAACGTTAATGAACAACTTGCGACAGTCAGACCGTAGTTTTTTTTTAATTCCCGGGTTTGGGCATTTTTTTGTCTAATTTTACTGTACTAAAATTTCATCTAGGTAATTAGGTTCAGAATTTTTGAGGATTCGTTTTGTTTTTAATCTAATGTCATTTGATTCTAGAGGTAATTTTTCGTTCTTTCGTGATTCTTATCTCTTGAGTCAATAACAGTTAAATGTTTCTTTTCAAACCTCGTTGTTTATTGTGGTCACATTTAAGTGTTTAAAATGCCATTTTTCACTCGTAAAGTAATTCACAAAAATCATAATTTTTAAGTAACGTTGAGTCTTTTTTGAATAAAATCGTTATTATCTCCAAAACCGTTGACTTTATAACAACGGTTCTCAAACATCTTTATTGACGCATCCCTAAGTATGTTAGTTGTTTCTCAATAAGTACCCTTGAATACTATTGTATGCATAATATTAGCATAAGCTTTATTATTGTATTTAGTGTACAGCCCGCAGTTGCTTATCTACCAAAATCTGAATAATTGAGATCCGGGAATATTAATTATTATGTTACGAGCGCATTCATGCCGTTTACTTAAAACATCATCAAGTGCCTAATAAGTTTTTTGTAAAAATCTCTTCGACCCCTGTATGGCCATACAATTTGAAGAAATTTCGCCCCTTCTAAATCTTGAGTACTGTCATAACGTCAGATAGAGCTAACGATCAGTGTTTATATTAGCCGGCTGCTTGCATCGCTCTGTTCCGCGTCACCTTGCCTAACAGGGTGCGTGCTAATTTATATATGCGAATTTGTTATTTGCTAGCTGTAATTATCCCGACGTGTTCTGATTTGTTTGAACTTCCGTCTTACGAAGCTTCTTTTTATTTGATTTTATCCCTTAGTGGGCAACCTCATAATTAGATATTAACTTGTTAGCTATTGTTTTAAGAACCCATTTTACTTATGCACCTCGGCCTTTTTTTTTGAAATATTTATGCAACTCGCTCCTTTTATAAATGCTTATGTAGCGCCTTTATTTTTTTTAATGTGTCGTGTGTTACCACCCTCACGTATGTTTGTGCCATTTTTCTGATTGTTTTGGTATTTATTTATTTATGCCTGTATACTTATATTTACCCGTCGTTGCACTATAGAACCGAATGTTAAAATAAATACTGTTACTAGTTTGTTTTGTTATTATTTGGTTTGCTGGGTTTATCTCTTACCTTGGGGAGGTCCGACCCAAGGATTTGTCGACGTCGAGGACCTGGCGCCCTCTCCCATAGTTTTTTTGCAGTTTTGCTGGAACCTCGACCCTTCCCAACGAGTTAGTCAACTTAGGCCAATATTTACCAGCCGGCAAAATACCAAATATAACTTTTGCCACCAGGTAAGGCCGACCCTTAATCCTTCGTCACAATGTCTTAACAGACATATAGTGATTATGGTATGCCTATTAATTAATTAGTTCGGGTTAGCAGTTGCTCGTCAAACAGCCTCACGCAAATTTACTATATCATCTGCTCTTCGAATAGCATTTTCTAAGCTGGTGTCAAGAAGGTTGGCGATAGAGTCGGTCCACATGGTTGGTGATCGTCCTCTTGAGAGTTTTCTGTTAAATTTTCCTTGAACGACCAATTTCTTCACATTGTCGTCGAGAGTAAAGCCTGAGCTATATGCAAATTATTACTTTTATCTATTCCTTAGTTAAAGCAATAGTAGATTATCGAATACTTTCATCCTTGAGAGAGTTGTAGAATTGTTTGCTACTAAGTCGTGCCCAACGTAAATCGCCTTGTGAAAGTCCAAAATCGGCTTCAGTAAAAAGTGAGACTAGGAGTTTCAACTCTGCTAGCTAAATCAATGGGTGTTCAAATTAAAACGTGAAGCAATGTAAAGCAAAAATTGAGTTATGTGCCTCGGGCATGCAGCACGGGTTGACAAGTTACTTCCTCGATTTCATCAAGTGTCAGACCATTGCAACTACGCATTCCAACAATCCTGCAATATTTCTAAAACTGCGGGCATTTCGAGGCGTCGCAGCAGGAGCGCGTACAACCTTTGTGAATACAAACGACACTACGCATAAGCGGTGTAATTACGCCATTTGCGAGATGCAAAAGATACAGCTCGATGCCACACAGATGCATTTAAATCCTTATCGATAACAAAGACGAGTCCTAGATCCGGCCATATACTTAAACCAAATTTCAAAATCTTATATTGAAAGCAGAATGTCATTTAAGGTTTTGTAGACAGTTAAAAAAATAATTTCTTTTTAATCTGTCTTGTTAGAAAATGTATAACCTCGACCATGCTCTTGGTGATTATGAAAAATTCAGAAATCATGCATAACTACTTTAGTAATTAGGTAGTCAGCTGTTAATTGTTTAAAATATTCAGGACAATGTTAATTGAATTAAAAGAAGCATTGCCATGATGCAACATTAAACCCTTATCCTGCATTTCATTTAATACAGAAAGAAACATTGTTGTGTATCAGTTTGCTGCAGTTGTCGTCTGATTTTCTAGCGCTAACTGCTTTTGCTATTTCTGTGCTACGGAAAATTGTTGCAAACATAACTTTATTTATGACTCCAGACATGAGATTTTTGACGGATCGAAGGGTCATAAAATGGTATATAAGTTTCATCCACAGTAAATATTTTTAAAATAATACGATGATCACCATTTTCTAAATTTTTCAAGGATTGCCGACTGATTCTTACTTGCCGTGACTTTTGAAAATTTCTTAAATGATGTGGCACCCAGCGATACATACCACTGTTTCTAATTTGGGTTTTCATATGTAAGAACCTTTTGCAGCACTCGCTTTCATTCAATCCACTTCTGAAATAATTGAAAATGGTCTTGTGACAAATCCATTGCGCTAAAGTACGCTTCATTGGTTTTAACATATGTGACAGATGTGCACTCGATTATTCTGTATGTCTAGCTATAACATGCGAGAAAAAGAAAATGAAATCAAGCTTGACTTTGAAAATTGAAACATATGTCGATTATTAATTCACACTATGTTAATGTTCTACTCACATGTTAGAAAAGTAACATAATGAGAGTTAATACTCGACATTTCAATTTTCAAAGCCAAGCTTGATTTCACTTTCGTTTGTTCACATGTTACAAAAAGCGTAAGTTTTAAGATAAAAAATATTTCGTGGTAATAAAACTACCGGTTTTCATGTATCTCAAAATATACAAAATGGCTGTAGTATGTATTGAAAGTCAATTGAAAACTCCTGTCGCGTTTCTAAGCTTTACACAACGTGTATCTCTTGTTAAATGTCTCCTAACTAAATTCATAAACAGTTTCAATGGTGGCCAAGCCAGTCCTGTTTACTTGTTTAGGCAAGGTTTTGAGCGGCGCCGAACAGACCGCCAACTCAACAAAGGGGCTTTCTTCTGACATTCTGACAAAATGCGTGCATTTTGCAGACATTGCGCTTTTATTCCGCCCGAGGGGATGCATCGTTATTAGCTTGATCGTCTCATTCAGTCTGAGGTAACCGATCAAGACAGGTGTGTTGGGTGGTGCGGGAAAGTCCGCTAGTTGCGTAAAACTGGATCCTCTTGTTTACTCGGCTGAACACCGGATTAATTCTGAGGCTTCTTATCTAAAAAATTGCGAATAACGAAAAGTAAATCTCGTGGCAGCGTGGTTTGGTTAATTTACTCTTCAATTCACGTCCCGTGGTTTTCGGAGCTGTATCGGCATCTCACACCCCCTCCCTGAGACAATTTGGTCCCGATTCTGACTGTTTAGCACCCTTGTTCTCGCTTGACAAGGTTCTTATACTTCTCTGATGTGTGAACAGAACCGCCCGCAACGAGGGTAACTTTTGTCATTAACCAAGGACGCTCTGCCATTAGCTCAGGTAGATGTATATCTGTAAATTGCATGTATTATGTTGTGCCGCGGAAAAGTGGACCCAATTACGAAGTGTTAAGAGCATGTACTTTAAGGTTAGCTTTTCCAGTGGCACCCCCGCGCTAATTTAATACAAAACATTGGCCTCTTCTTACTTGTTTTCTTTAAGAATTAAATACTCTAGCTTTGGCTGGATAGAATTACATTTAGCTAGTTTGTATACATGATGACGTGTTCTAGGAGTCAGGGTTAATATCGTTGTGTACATGTCCTTTTGCTTATTGTAGTTATTCAAATGATAGCTCGTTAAAATTATCATCTTTGTTTTACTTTGTATTTTGTGATTTACTGTCCAATAACTATTAGCAGACGTATTGCAGATCAACAAAGGTAGGTTTCCATTATCTAGGGGCTGGTTTACACATCACATAATTTTTTCCCTGTCTCGAATTCTGGAGTGGTTAAATGTAGTTGACTTAAGAATTCGTGGTGCCATGGCAATAACATCTTTCGAACTAATTATCTACCCCCAAAATATCGGTCTGACAAGCTTCCCCTGGTTCCGACTGTGAGCTAGCAGCGTTTTCTAATGCAGGGCCGAACATAATCGCGTTGGAGTTGGAGTGTGACCATTCCAGAAAACGTTCATCCGATTTGACATCCCTTGATGGGATTTTATGAACTCAAGTTTCAGTAAAATGACAACCTAGTTTCCCTCCGGTGGCCTTTGTTTGTCCTGTGCTATAAATAATGTTTTTCTGACATTGTTGTAAGAGCTGGATAACATCAGAAATGGCAAACCTTTTAGCATTATAGTCAAAAGGGGTTGGTGATGGAACAAATTTGCTTTACTGTAATGTGCAGTGTATGACAAGTAATTTGAAGCTATGTGATATAACAATACAATAAGCACATGAGTAGTAAACATACTTCACTTCTGGACCAAAATGTCAAAGTTCATAGCGTGAGCGGTTGTTGAATGGGGGCAACCTTGAGACTCAACTTTTTGGAAGGACAAAATATTAAGCGGCAAAATTTAAAAATACCGTGCACGCTGTGAACGTTGACATTTTGGTCCAGAAGCGAGGTATGTATACTGCTATTACTACTCATATGCAAATGACATAACCGTCCGTCAGATTGAACCAGAATAGATGAAAGAAAAGCAAATCACTTAGTAACGTTTTCAAACCATTTTCAACGGGAAGATTTCGCTGCTGAAGGGGAGTCCTCAATCTTCTATATTAAATGAATTTTTATATATAGTTCGTTATTAGATTCAGAAATGAAAACAATGACCAAATCAACAACAGCAACGCAACTATAAAAATCTAAGCTGCAGTGGCCACCAAAAATAACAAAACTTACCACCTTTAAGTTCAATGTAATCCTAAGATTGAGGTTCTTCCTTCAGAAGGACGTCAAAATAATTTTTATTCTGAAAACTGAAAAGCATTCAACGAAAACATTTTATCTCTGGATTTTACCATAGCAAGTGTATCAAGCTGTCAATAAATTACAGAAGATCTGCAGAAGTGGTACTACTTATTATAAGTAGTGACATTTATTAATAAAGCCGGCTTCTCACGAGGCGTTTTTGCAGCGCTGCAGAGTGGCTCTGTGGAGTGGCAGGGTACGCGATTGTGTGGCGCGTTATTGCGGCGCTACTGTGTAGCGGGCAGAACTGCTAAAAGTCGCTCAGCAGCGCTACCAAGTGGAGGAGTCATCTCATCGAAGTCGTTGAAAAAGGTCGTCATAACTGCAAACCAAGCATTGCGTTTAGCAACCTTGTCGCTATACGCGTGATTTCTCCACTTCCGATATGAAATCCTCAGTGTCGATTTTGGAAACTTACCTATCCATTTTCACAAGCACGTACAATAAAACCCTATTTAACGGTAACCCGCAACAAACTAAAGTCAGTGTTGCCGTTGGCTTGACGTACAATTATAGTATGATGTTGTCAAAATTAGGTACCAATCGGCAGCACTGGCTAAAGTCCTGCGGCTGCGCTTCCGAGAATCGCTGCTCGCCACTAGTGGCGCTGCGAGTCGAGCCGTGTGAAGGGGTCTCGCGACTAGCAGCGCGCGCTTCTGGTAGCGGAAGTCTGCTACGGGTGGCTCAAACGCGTCACCGCGCGTTCGTTGAACGCTCCGTGTGAAGGCGTCTATTTAAAACAATGTTTCCCTACCAGCGGCGCCACTCTGCAGCGCTGCAAAAACGCCTCGTGAGAAGGGACCCTAACGTTTAACAAAAGCTAAGGGTCCCTTCTCACGAGGCGTTTTTGCAGCGCTGCAGAGTGGCGCCGCTGTTAGGGAAACATTGTTTTAAATAGACGCCTTCACACGGAGCGTTCAACGAACGCGCGGTGGCGCGTTTGAGCCACTCGTAGCAGACTTCCGCTACCAGAAGCGCGCGCTGCTAGTTGCGAGACCCCTTCACACAGCGCGACTCGCAGCGCTACTAGCGGCGGGCGGTGAATCTCGGAAGCGCAGCCGCAGAACTAAGCCAGTGCTGCCGATTGATACATAATTTTGGCATGCCATAATTTTACGTCAGGCCAACGGCAACACTGACTTTTTAGTTTGTTGCGGGTTACCGTTAAATTCGGTTGTATTGTATGTCCTTGTGAAAATGGATAGGGAAGTTTCCAAAATCGACACTGCGTCCATCTCGATGCACTGCAAGTGACAAACTACTTATTTCGGTTTCACCTGGCAACGCCGGCGGTAGCGCTGCTGAACGACTTAGCAGTTCTGCCTGCTACACAGTAGCGCCGCAATAACGCGCCACACAATCGCGTACCCTGCCACTCCACGGCGCCACTCTGCAGCGCTGCAAAAACGCCTCTCGTGAGAAGCCGGCCTAACTCTCTATGGTGCTTGTACAATTGACAGTATCGGATAACAAAGGTTATTAGAGAAATAATTAATGTCGTGGGTATATGCATTATTTAATAAATTCTTTATATTACTTATATCTACAATATGAACGTATAAACTAGCAATAAATTAAGTTTTCTGAATTTCATATCTGAAATGAAGAACTTTATCACTGCTAATGAACGGAGTCAATAGAGCGTAAGGAACCACCAAGGCACTGTTAAAGATATCTTTGAAGCTCGTTTCTGCTTCGCATAAAGAATCCATTCGAAGTTCCCTAGTGCTGCCACGAGGCCCCAAAAACTCGATTATAAACTTATAAGGCGACTTTTCCCCGGCTTTAAGGCCGATATGCTGGAAGCACCAAAAAATGGACCCTAACGGCTTCGAGCTATGCTTGCAAGAAACCTTGAAAAGTTGCTCCTCGTGGCGCATAATGTTATAATCGGCCAAGTTTCGTGCAGTCAGGTCCCGCAAGACTGTTCTTCCGCGAGTTTCCCATAGCTTTTCTTTGTGGCCGCTGATCAGATGCTGGAACACGCTTTCCGAAGCCCCCTTCCAGCTGCAACGTTCCGGTTCCTTCAATGGACACTCGGAACTATTCCAGCAACACTTGCTGTTGTGGTCGGTGATGCTACTCGAATTCCCGACATATTTGCACCCTAGATGGTTGTTCTTGCAGGGATACTCTATGTGGCTAGTTAGTCTCTCCATAAGATAGTTTCGCGTGCTTCCAAGGGAAACTCTACATGTGGGGCAGGACTGTGATTTTTTTTGGCAGTCGCCGCAGACGCTGTGTCCATTTCTGCATACAAAAATGGGAGGTACCATGTATTCTAAACAGATGGGGCACTCTAGATCAGTTAGTAAATCGTTGTAGCAACTAGAGCCTTTCGAGGGTTCTTCGTGGTGTCCCTTTTGGGTACTGACTTGGCTGTGCAATCCTGTAATATCCTTACTGGTAAATTGTAATTGTAGCGCTCCAATAAAAAATTCAATTTGACAAACTATTTTAGTTTGGCTTAGAATTTCCTTTATAAAGCCAATTTTCAATTGGCACATGTTATTTTTATCCAATGTCCAGTCAAAATTAGACTTGATATCATTTTCAAACGTCAATTTTTTATTGGCGTTGTCTTCAATACTTCTAAAATTCAACTTGTAAGAAAATTTCTCGGCTTTTTCCGGCTTCCCAAGATGTTGAATGCTAACAGATAGCTTGTCATCCATGGCGTTAATAAAAACGTGCGCGAGAAAGATGTGGCCTTGCAGCGATATCAAATTAACCTCGCAGTTGCTGTCAGTGAGGTTAACGTAGAAAAACCCAGAATTGATAAAGTCCTTGTGGTCTGTCTTAAAGTGTTGCAGCAACATCGTCCAATTCCCTCTCCACTTGCAACTGGCTAAAATGCTGACTGGACAGTCACGGGAACGATAATCGCAGGAAAGCTCGTGGTCGTTCACCGAATCCCAAGAAAGATCTTTTTTGGGACAGCCTGTATTAGCATATCTGCAGGGAAACGTTAGAAATTTGGCAAGAACTTCGTAAGATGTGGCACGACAATAAAAAGCACTGCTGTCGTAACTCTGTACACAACGCCCACAAATTAAGTCACTGCTGGAAATCGTCATTATTGGTGGCACTGACAGATACCAGGAACAACAAATGCATTTGAGGTCTTCTAAAACGCTGTGTGGAACCACAAAACTTGACGGAGCCGGCATTCTTAAAACGATTTTCTTTGCATAAGTTCTTGAATTAAACTATACACGTATTTACAAAACAACACAATTTATTGAAGTGTAGAGAGTCTCCAACGTTTAAAGTTATCTAGTATACTAGATAAGATAAGAGATTAATGATATCATATCATTAGTTATTTTGAAAGCTTCGGCTTCTGCACCGATAGTTTATTATCGATAGATTTTTAAAAGTAAATTATTTTTATTGTAATTTGACAAAAAAATTTGTAAAGGGTTTTACACGGAACTTCCCTTGCAAGTGGAAGTTTTGAAACTAAATGTTATTCTCTACAAATTATGTTTCTCTCATCCCCTTTGTCCCTCATCGTAAAACAAAACAAAAAATAGAACCTGAATGCTGCTTCAACTATTAAAAAATTAAATGAACTTAAATGTGTAAAAAATAGTGGTGAATTTGTATACCAAGACACTGAAGTTTAATTTTTTATACGCAGGTGAGGGATAAAAAGGAACTTTAGTACCGAGGTGCACATTATGTTCTTATTGAATTCGAGAAATCGCCAAATTAATTTTTTTACCGATTCTTATAAATTATGTTGACCTTTTCCGCCACCCATCTGTCACCACGCCGACTGCAAAAAGTCGTAAAACAATGGATTACTTCACTGCCGATTTCTCGTATTTTAATGACGATTTCCAGGCACTTCACTGCCGATTAAAAAAAAGTTTTTATAATAGTCTTTTTTGTATATTTTTCATATTTTCACTCCACGCCGCACCGTACTTTTTGTTCAGTAAGTGTAAAAGCTTAAGCTACATGCGAAATATTATTCTTTTCTAACAAATTTGAGATAAGGCCAATATCCTTTATCTAATAGACTTGTCTGTCCGGGAAGCTGTTTTGTCTGTCCGGGACGCTGTTTCAGCAGCCAAACCGTAAGAGATAGAGACAAAAGTTATTAAGGTTATATGTTTGGAATGGTCATGTCAGGTCAGGAAAAGAATTTCAGTCACGTGACACTTCTGGTTTTCGACAAATCACGTGATTTCCGTCCGTCCGGGACGCTGGTCCGTCCGGGACGCTGTTTTGTCTGTCCGGGACGCTGTTTCAGCAGCCAAACCGTAAGAGATAGAGAAAAAAGTTATTAAAGTTATATGTTTGGAATGGTCATGTCAGGTCAGGAAAAGAATTTCAGTCATGTGACACTTCTGGTTTTCGACAAATCACGTGATTTCCGTCCGTCCGGGACGCTGGTCCGTCCGGGACGCTTCCGGGACGCTGTTTTGTCTGTCCGGGACGCTGTTTCAGCAGCCAAACCGTAAGAGATAGAGAAAAAAGTTATTAAAGTTATATGTTTGGAATGGTCATGTCAGGTCAGGAAAAGAGTTTCAGTCATGTGACACTTCTGGTTTTCGACAAATCACGTGATTTCCGTCCGTCCGGGACGCTGGTCCGTCCGGGACGCTGGTCCGTCCGGGACGCTGTTTTGTCTGTCCGGGACGCTGTTTCAGCAGCCAAACCGTAAGAGATAGAGAAAAAAGTTATGAAAGTTATATGTTTGGAATGGTCATGTCAGGTCAGGAAAAGAATTTCAGTCATGTGACACTTCTGGTTTTCGACAAATCACGTGATTTCCGTCCGTCCGGGACGCTGGTCCGTCCGGGACGCTGTTTTGTCCGTCCGGGACGCTGTTTCAGCAGCCAAACCGTAAGAGATAGAAAAAAAAGTTATGAAAGTTATATGTTTGGAATGGTCATGTCAGGTCAGGAACCAAATTTCAGTCACGTGACACTTCCGGTTTTCGAGAAATCACGTGATTTCCGTCCGTCCGGGACGCTGGTCCGTCCGGGACGGTCTTTTTTGTTTTATTAAATGACACATTTGTCTCACTGGTTGCTAGTAGAATATAATTAGTTAATGCGTAAAAATTTAAGCTATATGCAAAATACTTTTATCTCAGTCCTAGTTAACTTAACGGAAAAATAAACATTGTTTAATTGTTTTAAGATGGCCACCCTGTATATATTTGACCGAAAGCATGTTCAGTTTTGAGCAAGGTAGATATTTAATCCGCCGTAAAATATCGTCTTCCTCCAACAAATACTTTTTGAGCTGTAGCGTCAACAAGCAGACGGAATTGAGAAAACGCGTTTTTATCATTTAGAAAAGCGGTTTATTTTGTTCCAGGCCATGACACTGAGCCTATAAAGTGACCTTTCAAATGACTTACCACAATCTGGCAACACGGCTGCACCAGCGTTTAGCAAAAGATTACTAGTTTTGGTCACTACATGTACATGAACAATCTGTCAGTGCACTGTCCCTGTCATTGAAAAAGAATCTTTAATATCATTGCTATTTACATCACAATGAGTCACTTCACCGTAATATTCGATTTAAAAACAATTCGTAATGGGTGGGTACCTAATTCTCCATTGCAAGTACTTCGTTACTATTTTTATTTCATGTAAAACAGTAATTTCTTCAAAATAACTTGCCTGGAAGCTAATGGTATTGCAGTCCGAACAAGTCTCTTCATCTTATCAACCTCTCTATCGGCTTTTTAAAAGTGTTTTTCACAAACAACACTAAAATTTCCAATCCGCCAGTCCTTTCAGTTCAAAACGTGTTACCATTTTTGTGCCACGGTTTCATTCGATGGAAGTTTGAACACGCTAATATATGGAGCAACTGATGAAGCGTAGTTAATTTTACTTGCAGCTTGGCACGCAACACTCCAAGGGCATTTTTGCAACTGCTGTCAAATATATTTGAAAGTTTTTAAAACTTAGTGTGTCCTGGAATGGTCTACCAGAAAATTTGGCATCAAAGCCAGTGCTATGGTCTGGAACAATATAGACCGTCTTGCATCTAGGGTTCTGAAACGTGAAGAACTGATGAACTCTCGGAAAACACTTTTTTCACTATTGCAATACTTTCTTCGTCTTTTTCTTTCTGTGGTAAGGCTTTCCGCTTTTTAGGAATCTGTTCCACAGGATTTTTTTGTAGAATTTCAATTTATTTTGTATATTGTTGAGCTGAAGGCATGCTGATGGTCTCGGAAATTAGAAAAAATACTAATACGACTTCAACAAGCGCTTCTATTGGGCTTGATGAAGATACACTCACCGGCACGAAAAACGGAGCACTTGCATTTTTTAATTAGATTTTAAATTGTATCCCTTTGTGCTGTTTTATTATTACATTTATTATTATACATTTATTATACATGTTATAATGTTAAATGTATAATAATAAATGTAATAATAAAACATCACAAAGGGATACAATTTTAAATCTAATAAAAAAATGCAAGTGCTCCGTTTTTCGTGCCGGTGAGTGTATATTTAAATGATTTATATTTGTATGCCCATACTGCGATAACAACATTTGCTGGCTTAGAAACTAAGTAAAATGCGGTACTTTTGAAAGTATCTTTAAACAAATATCTGATAGCCCTGTAAATAAAAGAACATCGAACTTCGTATCATGTTTACAAATATCTCCTTATCGTGATTGTTCAAAATTTTAATGTTATTATCATATTGTCCATTATGTAGTAATATTTTCGTAAACGTATGATTATTCGAACAAATACGCTTGATGCTTTGATAGTGCCTGTAAAGTACAGCATTTGAGCATTTCTAATGTATTTTTGTTTATTTGAAATGTTTCACAACCAAATATGGCTGTGTCAAATCGGTGATTTTATTTATATTATTTGTAATATGTCTAAGTGTCTAGAACTCCGCATGCCTAGCTCTTTTACATAGTAAACAACAACAAGAGTATGCTTTTTCGTGGAGAATCCTCCACGCCTTTAAAGATTTTTGCAAAAAAATGTGTTGGCGACGTCGCAAATTAATTACAAAGCAGTTGATTAAATTGACAATTGCCTGACGGAAATTGTGTAGAGTACCGCAGTTTGTATGTGTTTAAATTATATAGCACTAATTTCTATTTTAAAAAAGACAAGACAGGAACTACAAAGTTTGTTGAATTAATCTATGTAATTTTGTTTAACCAAGTCCAATGTAAATTGCAACGGCAAAGTTCTCAGCTAGGGGGTTATGCGTATATTTTACACAGAAATAGGCAACCAACAGTATATTTTTTTATCTTATTATCAGCTTACGTATATGCAAATACAAACGGAAATCGGCAGAAAGTATCGTCATTGTAATCCTGCCCAGCTCATGTTCTTAGGCATACTCATACTTTATCTTTTAAACTATGCACCTTTAACTTTGAACATACCTCATTATTAAAATTACCAGTATACCGGGTGAAAATGAGACCAGGGCCATGCATCTATCTCCTTTACTTATGAATTAATTTGGATGAAATTTGATACTAGGATACTAGACATAATTTCCAATTGAGAAACAAATGTAATCAAAATGGCCAACTTTTGGTTTTACCGGAAGTGACACTAACTTTGGTTTTTTAAATGGAACACCCTGTATATTTTATGTTCTTCGGAATCTACGACTCAAATTACATACGACAGTGTTGCAAAATTTGCGTAGGTATTATTAGTTATTACTTACAAATATTTAGAAACAGTGTTAATTAATTTTCAGTTGCAGATCAAGATAAAGTAGTGCATGATGCATATCGTTAGAGTGGTAATTACATTTTCTATCTAATGGCAAGATGGCCCTTAGTAGGTGCCATTTAAAAAAAGTGACTTTTACTTAAAAAACGAGTTTAGCAAATTATATTCTTTTATTAAAAGTTTGTTATTGACCTTATTGATAAAATAGCTATTATTAAGAGTTGCTGGAGTCAATTTTTCCAAGTCAAGACCATCTATGGTAAAAAATAAAAATTTAAAAAATTGAAATTTGGCAAGACTATTATATGTAATTTGACTCGTAGATTCCGAAAAACGTAAAATATACAGGGTGTTCCATTTAAAAAATCAAAGTTGGTATATTTTCCGGTAAAACCGAAAGTCAGCCATTTTGGCTATATCTATCGGCCAATCAAAAATTATGTCTAGTATCTTGGAATAAAATTTTATCCAAATCGATTCATAAATAAAGAAGATATAAGCATGGCCCTGGTCTCATTGTCACCCGGTATTACGCCAACGAATTTCAGAATAATGTCGAACGTTGTTAATTGGGTCTTGCGACGTTGGTAATAAATGTGCCAAACGAGCGGGGTAGTTATTGGGCAAAATACCGGAAGTACTTACAAAGGGCGCCAAATCCAATGATCCCGAACGATTGACATAACAGGTGATCCGATAAAAGGGATGAGTCCCTTTTGTCGGATCACCCAATAGCTGAAAGTGCTACAAATCAAATCCAATACGACAACCAAATTCAAAGTAAAACCTGATTTATTGACTTCGCTAACTAAATCGGCACAAGAGAAGAATACTAATATCAACAAATCAATTATATGTACAGTACTAGAAGAAAAATAATCACTTCAAAAACTTCGGTGTTAAAATATACTAAGTTAATAACAATGCATCATTATAATCATTGAAATATTTAAGTATACGAATCAAACAAAATAAACAATTACGTTAAGGTGAATTTGAACAAGTCGTTTGCTCGTTACAACCTGAAAGAAAAACATAAAACGTAAGTTAGTAACTTGGAATTGTCAGCTACTCATCAGGTAAAATAAATTTATCTTCATCGGTGTTGTTATAGATTATTTACCAAATTAATTTAAGTATGTTAAAGCTTCATTTCTGCACTTAGTGTGGTAATATACTGGCTACTCTAATTAAATTGACTTTTCAATTGCAAACTTTCAAATATTAAGATTATAGCGCCTGCGACTCTTTCAGGGGTTTGGGTTCAATTATCTGTTACTTTGTTCTAAAAAAATGATTTTCAAGTATTTTTCCACTATTCATTCAAATTGAATGCCACTTCTAATGTCAACTAAATGTCAACAGCAATTCTCAAATGTCACTGACAAATGCCCACTTCTTAGAATTGGGGAGAAGGTGGAGCATTCGGCCAAAGGGAGGCTTCGGCCAGTGCTAATATTTTCGTGATTATTTGAATTGCCCGCCTTTTTGGCTTGTCATTCCATTCGTACCTCAGACACGGCCATTTTCTATTAATTTTCGTTAGCTGATGTTGTTCGGTTTATGTGCATAGTTCAATGTGATTTAGTGATATAAAAAGTAAGTTTTTGACTGTTTAGTATTTCGAAAATTTTGTCCATAAGTTCCAATTTTAGTCTGATAGTTTTTGTTCACAAATTTATTTTTACTTATAACGAAAACCCAAATGTAAGAATATAACCCTAAAATGTTTTCGAAAGTTTCCAAATATTCGGTTGAATTAATTTAGCACCTATGGGGAGCATTCGGCCAGCAAGGGCTGGGGAGGATTGGTCCACGGGCGAATCCTCCACCTCCTGTTTGGTGGTAATGTTTTTTGCATTTGTTAGCAAAATAACTATTACAGGCGTGTATAAATAATGTGATTTTATAAAAGGTAGGCGATAAAACATTTTATTATCATTTTCAGATGCCGAGAGCTTACAAGAGAAAGACGGATAGAGAGGTAGATGAGAGAAACATGAAAGATGCTATTTCTGCTTATTTAAAAGAAGAATTAGGTCTTAATGCTTCTGCGCAACGGTACAATGTTCGAAGAACGACTCTCCAATCTCGCGTAAAATTGTTGTTGCAAAAAAATAGCAAAGAGGATGTCATACAATATCTTTTCCCCGTAGACGAGGAAAAACAAACAATTTTAATTTTCCGATTGTGGAAGAAAAACAAGACGTGCCCAAAGACGATATTGTGGCAAAATTGAGCGTCCCAAATACGGATACGATTTGAGATAATCACCTGTATGTATTTCGTTTTTAACAAATGTATTTTGTTCTTACCAAATATATTTTATCTTACACTAGCTGTTACCCGCGACTTCGTACGCGCGAGGTTCGTTATTTGTGTATTAAATAATGACTAATTATTTCCTGTCATCCCATCCCATCCCATCCCCGTCCCCGTCCCTTTCCCCGTCCCCGTCCCGTCACCGTCCCGTCCCGTCCCGTCCCGCCCTGTTCCCTCCCCGAACTGCCAAACGCGCGAAGGTGAAATCATATATCTAATACTTACTATATTGCTAGCGGCTATGAGTGGGAAACTGGCCGATGAAGTGAGACACACAATCAACTCCTTCATGTATACGGTGAGCTGTGCGCAAGCGCGGCGGCGTCGTCCGCCCAATGGGGAAGTGGTCCCGCCCAATGGGGAAGTGGTCAAGTTTAAAATTCGCTTCTAAAGGCGGAGTTCGAATTCTCACGCATGCGCACGAGACGCGTTATACTATAAGTGAGACTATGTCGGCGCCGTAATGTTTTCTGAAGTTTCCAGGCCCTACCAGCAATATATGTGTATTATATATATGGGTGAAATAGTCGTTAAGTTTTCTGAAATTTTCCAATTTTCTGAGAAATTTTCTTAATTTTTCTTTCCGTAAGAACCTTCTACTAAGTATTAGAAAACGTAAAAAAAAAGATGAATAAAATCGGTAAAGTCGTTCGCAAGTTATGGCGTGACTAAGGGAAATAGGGATTCATTTTTATATATACAGTAAATTTATTTTAATCGCTAACATAGCAGTTTCGTTTCTATGCCAGCATGTAATCATACAGGACCGGACAAAGTGGAAGAATCTTGAGGAGGCATATGTCCAAAATTGGAGTGGACAACATAATGCTGTTCTATGATGATGATGATGTTATAGCAGGTAATACTTAAACATTACAATATTATTTCTCAGCATTGTAATTAAAAAACATAATGCAGATACTACTTTAGTCCTTACTTCTTCCTTAACATCTCCGAAGAAGAATAAACTCAAGGAAAGCTCTAAGAAAATCGTTCTCGACGATTTTGATTTGGAAGTCTTGCGAAGAACAGTTCATGTAATGTTCACTGTGAAGCATAAAGTAGCGAGTCTAAATGTATTAGTAAACAGAATGAATGAGAAAGTTAACTATACTGGTGGTCGAGAAACTTTGAGAAAGCATCTAAACGAAATAGGCTTTAATAATAAGAAATGTGACAAAGGAAAATTGCTCATGGAAAGAAGTGACATTGTAGCTTGGCGTTTTAGGTATTTAAGGAAAATAAAAGAAATCGAAGAATTAGGTGCGAAAAAAACCTGTCCCGTTCCTAGACTAAACATATATTTATCTTAATTACGGAGTAGGAAAATGATGAACCAGGTGTTTACAAAAGTTACATTTAAATGACTCTTTAGTTGGGACTTTGGTAATCGGTCCATTGCTAACGAGAATCGATTACAAGCAAGTCCATTATAAGGAAAATATATGTACATTACTATATTTGGATCAGCATTCTTTCTCTCTTCAGCTTTTCTTTGCTATGGCGATCTTAATGTCTATTTCCTTTGTTTAAAAACTTTGTATTTTTTTTGCATTAGCCTTTAGAATAATGGTAATTAGGCAATCTAATATATTTATTTTATAGTATAATCTCTCAGTAATTTATTATCAGTTGTAATATAACAAGTGGAATGATTATTATCGATGATTTTTTCCGAGTTAAAACCGGAACCTAAATTTAACGAGTGCGTAGCACGAGTTAAATTTGTTGTTTCGGTTTTAACGAGTAAAAAATCATCGATCATTAATCATTACACGAATTATATTTGGAAAGAGAATATATTGAATGAAATGCAAAATATCAAATATTTACTTTTTGTTCTTAGGTTGGCACAGTTAATGTTGGTTACCCTGCTGACAATTTTAAGTGTATGTCAAATTCGAGGTTAGCAGGTTAGATTTTCCGTCAGTTTTGACACAAACTGACACAAAACCTAACCTGCTAACGTCGAATTTGACACGGACTTAAAATTGACAGCAGGGTAACCAACACTAACAGTGCCAATCTAAGAAAAAAATCACAACCATTTATGATCACCCCTAAAAACAATTACGAAAATAAATTACTACCGCTGTGATAATGTGTAACTAGGCATTTGCATGCACCTCATTGGATGAAATAGCGTCACGTGATACATGAATTATATTCTCATAAAAATATGTATTGCATTCTTGATTATTCTATTGTTTGTTCGTTTGTTTGTTAATGGACAAGGTCTAGACATGCAGAGTACCAGGTACCTTAGACAACGACTGCTTTGGTCATATGGTCTAAGTCCTACTTAGAATTTTGCCGAGACTAGGAGTTCCAACCCTAGCAAAGGATCTTTTACATGCTACACATCTTAGTAACATGGGACCCACGGCTTTACATCACTTCCGAATGATGGCATTCTGTAAAGGCTTTCATCTGCATTTTTTAATTTTTGAAAACCTCACCGGGAATCGAACTCGCGACCCTTAGATCAGTAGTCAGAATGCTTACCACTGAGCTACCGACCCCGGCATTATTCTATTTACTATTACTTTTGTTACAATAAATGTATTTAATAAGTAGTTGTTTAGTAACTTAAACACTGTCATATGAAAAAGAACTCCCATGATTTTTAAAATAACAATTTTAAATTTCCCGCGTTTTCAAATGTTTATAATTTTTCTGCGGAGTGTAATTGTCAAACGGAGCTAGCGCCAGCCTCACCTGCCCGGGGCTTTTGTGTGCTTAGTGGCACTGTATATATCTAGGTACAGGTTATGCAACAAAATGTAAAAAGTGGCCGAATGCTCCACCCTCTCCCCTACATTATAACTTTATATAATACGGTAAGTTATTGTTCTTAATTAATTTCACCTTTTACTAGTAATTAAGGTATTTACCCAAGCAGCATTTTTGGTTAAAATTACGTAATTTAGACTTATAGTAGGTACCTTAACCAATTTCAAATAAACCTTACGGACCTAAAATTTACGTAAAATATACGTAAGTGGGGAGTTAGAGGACGTCAAGGCGACGTCCTAAATAGGTATATAAGGAATAATTCCCTGTTGGTTAAAGAACGTATTTCCCTAAGTAGGTATTTGAGACCTAAACATTAAGTGGGATTTATGTCGTATTTTCGTATTTTCTACAAAATCAGTTATCTTTGTTTAAAAGCAGACGTTCGTCAGTTATCCTCATTATTTTTGACCAATAAGAAATACTGCTACAGAATAAACATATGAAACAAGACACGGGCTAGACCAAACTTATATCGGTATGAGTTGTAACCGTAATTATGGCTAGGTTAACGTTTACTATTAATATTAGCGCCCTTGTTCATGGAATTGCATAAGTTCTGTAAAGCTGATGTAATTGCCAATCAAAATTTACTGTTAATATGAGTATTGTACTTCCAAAAATTCGGCGCTCCCTAAATATTTTACATTTTCGAAATAATAATAATAAATAAATTATTTGTATTTTTTAAATTTTTGTGCTTAAAGCTACCAAATCGTTTTATATGGTTCCTTAGTTGTGTTAATACAAAAGGTTTTTATTTTATTTTCTTGGGTGCACAATTATTTATTTATTTATTAACTAGATTTCATTCTAAAGGAGGCTGCTACAAGAAATATGGCGGATGTAAAATCATGTGACCTAAAAGTTCAGATTCCTTAAAATTAGACCTCATGAACAATTTTCCCATTGATAAGGTCCAAATTACTTAAACTGAAGACTTAAATGTCAAGTAATACCTATTTAGGTAAAATGTACCTTGAAGTTGCTAGACTCCCAAAACATATGTCGACTTAGAAGTTATTAAGACCTAAAATGGTCGTTTAACCCTAAAAAGGTTTATTTGACTTTTAGGTTACATTTTTAAAGTGAGGTTATGTATGTACATGTAATCCATGCTGCTGATGGTAAAATTGATGATTTCACAGATTTAACAGTTGTAGGGGTGAATGTTGGATTCGTACGTTTTATTCTGCTGTAATAATCTGTAGTTAGTCGATATGGTTTAACCGTGCTATTACACTTTTGGAACACGACTCTTCTGACATGTATACCCACGAAATTGTAAATCATCAAAGCAACGTTATCGACGGTGTTAAACCCTTGTAAAGACATAAACACGTAATTTCAATTAAGAGGTAATTTACTAAATGTTATTGGTTACGTAAATTAACTTTGAAGTCATATTTGTTAGGTATTGTGACCATTAAGTCTAGAAAGTATAACTGGTAATCATTTATGTTGAAATTACGTCAACCATACGTAAAATAGGAACCCAGTTTGTTTAATAAGTTTTTGTAATACCTACTTGTTAAATATTTGTTTAGGGACTGTTTAGTACTACGTAAGCAACCTCTTTACGGCCCGGCCGTAAAAAGTGTCCGTAAAGACCACGGCCTGCTAAATTGTGTGCCAAACGTCAAAGTGACGTTTGTCACCTGCTTACAGCCATACACAAAATTGGAAATAAATGACATTTATAAACAACAGTTGCAACGTCCTACGCACTCTCAATCATTCTAAAACGTCATTACAAAAATCTAGCGTTTTTATGAAAATACATTTAAAAAGATACGTATGACCGAATTGTATGTAGGTATTACAAAAACTATTGTACAATACACGTCCGTTAGGGCCTTTACTGCCTCGCCCGTATTATTCGACTCCCTCTTCGAGCTCGTCTCACAAATTCTCTGGCTCGGCAGCAAAGGCTATCCTAACGGACTTCTACTGTAAAATACTATTATCATTGGATTATATTTGACTTCAAAGTTAAGTCAAAATTCGAAACATTTTTATGTCAAAATTGAGTAAGCTGTCCTTATTCTATTACTAAGCCAAAAACTCTGACCATGAAGTTAGTATTTAGGACACCATTACGTATTATTTCCTTACTGAATAACCCCAAAGCCTTTTTTGGTTAGATTTTAAGGAATTATGACGTAATATTTTCTTACAGAATTACTACTTCAAAAGCGCTTAGATTTATAGTTGTATTTTATGGAAAAATTACGTAAATACTACTAAAAAAACTACTAACTGGCAAATATGTGCTGTAGGTTAAATGTAGAAGTTGAAATTACGTACTTTTGACTAAATTAAGTTATCTTGGCTTTAACCTGGTAAAAGTAACTTGTTTTGCTGCTTGGGTAGAGGGGTAGCCCAGTCTTAACATTCGAGCATATTTTTACTACTCGAGCGAGCGCACCGAAGCGAGAGTGATAATTTATGTGAGAAATGTTAAGACAGTTACCCCTCGAAATGCGTTCATTAGTTTATTGTTCACTAGCTGTTACCCGCGACTTCGTTCGCGCGAGGTTCGTTATTTGTGTATTAAATAATGACTAATTATTTTCTGTCATCCCATGCCATCCTATCCCAGTCCCCGTCCCGTCCCCCTCCCTTTCACCGTACCGTCCCGTCCCCTCCCATTCCATTCCACCCCTTCCCTTTCCACCAGTCCCACTCCGTCCCGTCTCGTCCCTTCCCGTCCCGTCCCTTCCCTTCCCGTCCAGTCCCGTCCCGTCCCATCTAGTCCCGTCCCTTCCCGATAGCCTTGGCAGTCACTGAGTGGATGCATGTTAAATGTATCTTAACATTCGAGGACGCGATCATGTTAAACACTGTATAACATTTCAATGAACAATAAAATGCCTTTATTTGCTTTACAGTTGGTATAAACTAAGGAATCACCTACCCCTTCAAGCAGCTTCTTACAATGCAACTCTCACGTACAGACCACCAGTCCTATACTTCTTCCAATACCACGGAACTCAAAATCCCCGACAGCAACCAGGCAACAGAACAAACCCACACACTTCACCTCGAACGAAATAAGTAACTAGAATAACTTTATAACCTCAATTCCTGTTTAAAATTCTAAATTCAACACCCGCTGTTTACTTTTAACACATGTGCTTTTTTTAACGAAAAATCGTATTGAAAGTACCTCTTATTTAACGCAAAATCGTGAAAAAAAGTACACTTTTTTAACTACTTTATTGAAATGTCAATTTGACAGTTGTAAATTCCGAAGTCCTTTCAGACTAAATTTCGGACTTTCAAAACTAGTTGTACCCTATCCTTAACAGAAAATCCCCACTAAAAGTAAAATGCTCCCTCCTAATATTTAAATCCATACTCAGACCCTTGCTCACATATTGCTGTCGAGTGTGGGGTAACGCTCCAAAAACATAATTAAACAAAACTCAAGTATTCCAAAACAAAGTGCTGAGAATAACGCTAAACTGCCCGTGGTTCATACGAAATAAACAGATACACAACGAACTCGACATTTACATGTATTATAAGTATTTAAGTTTTGTTTTTTACTTCGCTTAACTTTTGATACATTTAACATAATCTAACTTTAAATATTACTAATATCCAGGTACACTCAGAAAATATTTTAAAAAGTTGACATTGACAGTTCACGAGCTTTGCGAATGGATTATGTATCCACATTGCAGAAATCTCTACTCCTCATATCCTTCATGCAGTTTTAATTCAATATGGAAGTATTTCCGAACACTATTTTATTATTAAAAAGTGTTGAATAACGGGCCCTCTCTCAATTCTGAGAATTAGGAACAGTTATTCTGGGACACCCTGTATAATATGTATATGATGTCCAAGTCTACGACACAAACCTGCGACTTGCTTTTCCTTTGATCACTGTCAGAAGAAGAACCCACTTTTCCAAAAATGTGCGTTCCAGATCTAACCTACTTCAAAATTTTCAAGGTTTCAAAAAGTGTTGTATGCAACCTCAAATACACAACTGCTTGAAGGGTAAACTATAATGTTAGGCAAAACTTCTCACAATATGTCTTGTTGAAAATTGTACATGTAATAAGTATGTTAGTTCGTACATAGTAAATTTAAATATAATATAATTAAAAGTAATTTAGTACACTAAATTAATTAAACCATAAAATATGAAGAAGGGTCTAGAAGAAGGGGGATTGGTCTTCAGTGAAAGGGACAGCTTGTGCTTGGTTCTACAGAACGGTTGTATTAAACAATTACATGTTAAAAGATCTATATAAAACAATAAGTTTTTAAGAAGTGAGCAAATAACATGTTTGAAGGAAATACTTGCCTTTGTTGAGGTTTGAAATACAAATAGGATTTTGACTGACTTTTCAGTTTTAATAATTTGACATGGACAGTTGTAGAACGGTGATTTATTTGAGATAATCTCATTATACTAATCAACTATCAAGTTTTATAATTCCGATGAAGCAAGAACCTAACCTGATTTGAAAGTCTAACAGATAAACTCAATAACAAATAATTTTATAAGAAGAGCATATATTTTAAATAAGTTTATTTTAACAGAAATTTATTTCAATCTAAAATATAACATACAAGCTTTGATAGCCTTTGCTCTACCTGAGCTCGTAAAATTAAACAAACATAAACACCATAAGAGGGTAGGGGCATAGTAATTAGTAATATAAATAAAGTTAAACAAGAAACTTTTGCATGCTTTTGAACTTTGTGCAAAAACTTTTGTTGGATACGTTAGTAGAATTAGAGTTCTACTTGTGGGTGTGTGCATAAGCCCAGATGTCAAGGTAACCTACGTACCTGAGGGTTTTTAGTTATCTGTTGCGTTGGCTCCTAGGTGGTTGTTAGAGCGTAAGCATAAACATTTGTGTCCTCGCAAAAGTTTGAAATAATGTTACTCCAAATGTATGAATATTTTAGTATCCCGTGTTATTTAATATATATTCACACAATATTAAAAACATTTTTCAGTTCTTTGAACCGTCATGCCGATCACTTTAAAATGCATCACACAATCAAATCATTCCGGATTGTTCTAAAGAACAAGATGATTTAATCAGTTACAAAAATTATTGTTCAGAAAATAAATTAAAATTAAATATCGATAACTACCATCATAAGTTTTATATCTAATAAGAAACCTATAAAATTCCAATACAAACTTATCAACGCATAAAGACAATCAAAACAATAAAGGCTCTCGGTGTTATGCTTGACGGTAAACTGCTTTATGACAGTCATATTGATTACATTATCAAAAAAGCTAATAGGTTGTTGGGTTTCATTATAAGAACTGCAAAACCTTTTAGAAATGTCAAAATGCACATCATGTGTTTATATTACTCCTACGTTAATCGTATTATCAATTATGTTATTATATGGAATGCACAATATTCTGTTTATACAGGGTGGTCCTAAAATAGTTGGTCAAAATCAGGAATGAAGTTAAGCTCATTATAAAAATGAAAAAACCCATCTTTAATTATGGTAGGTGTCTCCAGCAGCGGAGGATGTTAAATTTGAAACAAAAAATAGTCGTTGTAATGCTTCTTTACAAAATAGTAAACGCAAACCAAATTTCAATGCTCCACTTCACTTTGCGTCATTGTTTAACATCCTCTGTTTAAACACATTCGCTTTCAATAACTTAAGAATGTGCAGAACATACGATTTGTTTTTGAGCATTAACATTTTTCATTTGAACCTACTGAAATGCTACATTCCAAGGTAGATATATCTATAAACAAAGTGTTTTGTGGGTTGTACACTTTTCTTCTTAGTTTTAAAATTTAATGCTACATTTTGTACTATGTTACTGTATACATGTATAGTTTATTGGGTTCGATATGTTATATCCCTAATAAGTAAATAAATATATAAATAATTAAATGACATTCCTTTTTGTGTTTTATTTAATGTTTTGTTCCCTTTGGGTAGTTAATCGTCTTGTTTATTTTAGTTAATCGCCTACGAATGTAAGTGAATCTCGATCCGAGTTTACTCTTAGATTATCAGAATTAAAAATCAGTGATTTGAGAATTGATAATCAAATTGAAACTAGCACTACTTTTGGATTCTAAATGTTCTTTTTTATAATTACATAGGTTATCTGTTCATTTTTCCCTGACCAGCAGCATCAAATCGCTGATAAAATACAATATTGGTTACTAAACCAACAGCTTAAACAGTAGTTCATATTAATTTCAGTGTTTCCTACGTAAATAAGCTTCCTAAAGTAGTAAATGAGTTGGTGTCCTCAGAGCAGAGCAAACCTCACCGGAAAATAAAAACGTAATTAAATTGGTTGTGTTACATGAGCTGGTGTTCATTTTGCAGCATATAGCATTGCACTTGTTTGATTCATGTTGTGTTGAAGATTAAAACTTTTGATACCAAAACAAGTGATTTGTGAACTTTGTTTTTGTTGCAAATAGTAGGTATATATAAATATATCATTAATAAAACACAGGCGTTCACTTGGTTTTTTTAAATACATGTTGTGATGCCAATCTAAAGTAGTTTTAATTTTCTTTCATTTGATATAAGGTTCAATGGGTTGATTATTATTTTCAAAGAAGCTATGCTACCCAGAGTCTAGTAAATCTTGTACTAATAGGCTGGGTACAATTGACTCCAAACCAAAACAACATTGCGGAAAACAATCGGTGAACGGATGCATATATATATATATATATCGGGTTCTGAAATATTACCATTTATGTCAATTAATATCGCAGGAATTAACTTGTCTAATGTGCACAGGTAGCATATTTTAAACAGATTCAGATTCCTTGATAACCAATAGCAATCAATTCCTAGTGAAAAAATCACTAATGGAGTTTAAACTGAAAAAAACATTTGATTTTTTTCTTCTTCCTCTTAATATAGGCTGAGAGCCTGTTATTTCCACACATTGAGTGCGGTTTTATAAGCCATCTTAAGCCGCTTAACCCCTAGAATTAGGGAAGAATGCCCTCACAGGAGTCACGACCACCAAAAATGTTCGTAAGATGGCCGCAGAGCGTTGGATGTTTCCAATGTACAGGTGTGGGGCTCGAACCCACTACCTGCCAACTGCTGGCGCAAGCACTCTATCAGTCGGCCACATGCTCTCTCTACCTGATTTTTTTCATTAGTTAAACGTAAAACCTGCAGGTTTTAACAATAGTAATTTATTATACAAGACGATAAAGTTAAATTTTATCCACGAGTGAATCGTTTAACGTCGAGACGAAGTCGAGACGTTAATGATTCAAGAGTGGATAGAAATAACTTTATCGTCGCGTATAATACAATATTTTTTTCTATAGCAAGAACTTTAACAATTTCAAAAACTAAATAATGACAGTCAATCACATTTCAAAATGTCAGTAGCTAGATTGGGTTGCTACGATAATACGAAGCTGTCATATTTAATTTAAACAAAAGTTAGAAATAGTAATTTACGATACAAGTAACGTTATCAAGGTTTTTACATTACAAGAGAATAGTTTGAATGAACGAGCGACGTTAGGAGCGAGTTCTTTAAAATTCTCGAGTAATGTAGGAAGCGAATAACGTTACGTATATCGTAACACGGTTTATTTTATCCTAAAATACTAATCTTGAAAAAATAGGAAAAATGGTTATTAATGACACAACAGCGAGTGATGGTATCACTAGTAAAATAAAAACTCAATACTGTATTGGTGGTAGCACTGTCAGGTTATGTTAAATTTGAGATTTTCAGGTTAACTTTTGCGTCAGTTTGTGTCAAATAACAAACAAAACCTAACCTACTAACATCGAATTTGACATAGACTGACAATACATTTCAGTGCTGTCAACATGTGATTAATGCTAATAAAGTATCGTTATGTTATTTTTCTTAACAACACTAGTGTTGTTAAATGCATCTTAACGCAACTCGTTGCGAAGGAGTTATTGTCATAATAACATAATATGATAAAATAAATTAAATTACTTTATCTATCCTTGATGTTAAAGTGCTACTTTATCTACCCTTGCTGTTAAAGTAAAACTTGACCTTTTGTTTTGAGTTGATAAAAGCACACTTTAACATGTGTTATAGAAAAAATATATTTAATCATATATTATGGTTTTCGTCCTGTATGAATTGTAACATGCTTAACTAAATCATTCTTCCTTGCTGCTTTGCACAGCCTTCTGGATTAATACAAGACTAATGTCTCTATAAGGCCCTCTGCATTTTTAGTTCAAGGTATTTTTTATAGTTTGTAGAGGTGCTACAGTTCGTCGCGCTTGTGCGGCTGGTTGCATATTTACGTAGCCTATTAAATGCATACAATATGCAATTAACAAATTTTTATAATTTCATAAAAAACGCTATCTAGGTGAACAATGAATTTAATTTTAGTAGTTTTATTCTTTTAGTGATAACTGATAACAGCATAACTCCTTTTTCTATTTTGTTGTGACTGTAAGTTGCAGTACATAGTTTACTGAAATTGGAGGTACCAATTTTTATATTATTAATTTACAAACAATATTGGAATGAAGATTACATTGAAAAATGGAATTGTTTTAGAAAGATATGAAACAATAACTTTCTTTAAAATTAAATTTAACCTTTTCTTTCAAAAGGCGAGGCAGAAAATTTTACATGATTTGTATCATATTATTATTATTATTATATACTGGCTCATTATCCACAAGCAGTTGTGGCTGCTCATTTTCAAATAAGCTTTCATAATCCTTTGCATCATATAATAATAATAATCAAGAAGAAGTCTTTTATTCATAAACATAAATTAACAAGGCAAGATTCAGCATTCTACACATACAAATCGTTCGCCAGGATAATGTAACTTTTACCGATCTTGACTATAAATTAACCGACTCCTTAACTTTCATAATAAGATATCTGCAAAGAAAAGCGGTGGATGCTGATTCAATTAGAGATGAATTACAACCATCACATGTAAATAATAATTCTTCTAGTGTCTCAATTGCAGTCTGGGTATCAATATCACGAGATTACAAACTTTCTGAGGTTTGCTTCAATTAGGCTGTGTTAAATCATTTGAAAGGTTATAAACTTCACTCCTGAGCTAAAAATATTTAAGATATAGGTTAATTTGTTAGTAAGTGTTTTGTATCTTTAATAACTATACCTTAAATACCACACACAACGGTTGCTGCGCAAGCACAAAAGGCGCGCTCCAACTTTGTATCCCAAATCCAGGGCAAGTTGAGCATTGTACCGCCAGATGCAAGCACATAAAGCATCAGCCTCTACACCGCAAGGTAAAACGAGGTTATCAATTATACATACATACGTACCTTAAATACAGAAGGTACGGCTCCTGTAGTTAACATGCATCGTTTGTTAGTTAAATGAGTTTTCTGGTGTGAAATGTTCATTCCAGACAACTAGATGGCCCCTTAAATGCGTAATATCTAAATAAAGATAAAGTTCATAATTACATCTTACCATAAATGGATTGTAGTGTTGGATTATACCTGCGTAAAACTTCTTTCCATTTTAAATTTAAATTTATATTTGCAGGCTAAATATGATACGAAATATTTTCCAAACTACACACTTGTTTTATTGAAGGCATTTCAGAAAATAATCTCGATATTATACTAAGACATTGACAAGTTATTAAAAAGTTTGTCTTTTTTTTTTTAGTTTTCAAAGCATACGTCAGATTATTTATAAAACGCTCAAAGATAGCACTAAAGTACATTGACGTTAAGATTCTCAAAAATTATATAAATGTGGCAGGCCGTATAGAGACATCAGTCTCGCATTAATCCAGGAGGCTGTGCTGCTTTGTAATCACAATGAGAAAAACTGTATGAATTCTCCCTAGTATGAGTCCTCATGTGAATGGCTAAAGCATTCTTCACTGTCGATTTGTAGCCACAAACAAAACAACTGTATGGTTTTTCCCTGTATGGGTTCTCATATGATTAATCAAATGACTCTTCCTTGCTGCTTTGTAGTCACAAAACGAACAACTGTGTGGTTTTTCTCCGGTGTGAGTCATCACATGCTTGACTAAATCATTCTTTAATGCTGATTTGTAACCACAGAAAGAACAACTGTATGGCCTCTCCCCTGTATGTGTCCTCATATGATTAACCAAATGACCTTTTTTTGCCGTTTTGTAACTACAAACAGAACAACTGTATGGTTTTTCTCCAGTATGAGTCCTCATATGCATGACTAAATCATTTTTCGCTGCTGATTTGTAACTACAAGCAGAACAACTATATGGCTTTTCCCCTGTATGGGTCCTCATGTGGATGACTAAAGCATTCTTCAATGCTGATTTGTAACCACAAACAGAACAACTATATGGTTTTTCTCCAGTATGAGTTCTCATATGCATGACTAAGTCGTACTTCATTGCTGATTTGTAGCCACAAACAAAACAACTGTATGGTTTTTTCCCTGTATGAGTAGTCATATGATTAACCAACTGACCATTTCTTGCTGCTTTGTAGTCACAAATAGAACAACTATATGGTTTCTCTCCAGTATGAGTCCTCATGTGAAGAACTAAAGCATTTTTTACTGCTGCTTTATAGTCACAAACGTAACAACTGTATGGTTTACTCCCTGTATGGGTCCTCATATGATTAACCAAATGACTCTTCCTTGCTGCTTTGTAGTCACACACGGAGCAACAGTATGGTTTTTCCCCAGTATGAGTCTTCACATGCTTGATTAAAGAATTCTTTACTACTGCTTTGTAATCACAAACAGAACAACTAAATGGTTTTTCTCCAGTATGACTCCTCATGTGAATAACTAAAGCATTTTTGAATGCTGATTTGTAGCCACAAGAAGAACAATTATACGGCTTTTCCCCTGTATGGGTCCTCATATGATTAACCAAATGGCTCTTCCTTTCTGTTTTGTAGCCACAAACAGAACAAATGTACGGTTTTTCTCCATGAGTCCTCGTATGCATGACTAAATCATTGTTTACTACCGATTTGTAATCATAAACAGTAGAACAATATGGTTCTTCCCCGGTATGAGTCCTCATATGCATGAGAAAATCATTTCTTACGGCTGATTTGTAGCCACAAATGGAACAACTATGTTTTTCTGTAATTGGAGAGCTCACAGATCTTGTTAAAATATCTTCCTTTACTGTTATACCTGTAAAAATACAACATGTTTTAATACTTTATTTGTATCTTTCTAGGTACTTGCACTTACCTTCGTTTGATGACTCATATTCGTACTTTATATTGACTTCTTCCTGCTTAATTTCTATATCTGAATTAATAGTGATACTAGCATTTCGAAGGGTTTCTTGTTTGATAAGTAATTTATCAACATTTTCTGTACTATCCATGTTTAACGTTTTGTATAAAGCAATTGCTGTTGAACTACAAATTGTTCTATCCACACTTGCTTGTTTTGTCTTCACGATAGTTGTTTAAATGTTACACTTTTCTTTTAGTAATATTTGAAATTGACACGTCTATAACCAAAATAAACTGATAATAAAGTTTGTAACTGAAATATAACAATCTACAAATTACTATACTGTACATTCTCGTTTATCCGAACTTGAACTATCATCCTGTACGGGTGAAATTATTTGTTATGACTGTATTTATTGTATTAGTTAGCAAGCCCGGTTTAAAATTTGCAAAACTGATTGGAAAGGAAATATAACACATTAGCCTTGTGTGTAAATTGTGAAACAAATATGGGGTAGAAACATTCGCTATTTTTGATGTTACGAAGAATCACAAAAAGATTGAAAGGCACTCTATTTAATTACTAATTGCGGGTTTGACTCATGATAGTATGGGCAGTACAATAAAAACCATGCACGATGCTGCTCTGTACATGGTTTTAATATTTATGTACAATGGGTAGAAGAAAACGACGTTACACTTCCCCTAATAATCGTTTTAAAAGGGTTTAAAGAAAAGGCCTTTCTATTAAGCCACAACCAACTAAAATTACAGATTTCATTCGTTAATTTTTTTATGTAATATGTATTTTTGAATAAGTTTTATTACATTCAAAATAGTATACATCCAATAAAGTATTTTTTAAGTTCATTATGGTTTTCTCCAGCATTCGTAGTAATCGAGACTTTTTGATAATATTACCTTGGTTTTAATTAGTCTGGATTAACAAGAATGTACTGTAGGTACTTCATTCACCAAAGGAAGTCAGTAAGATCTGCAACCCAAGTTGCAAATATCAACTGCTACTAGGTCACTAATATTACTTAGATGAAATTTTGATAAGAGACGTGGCCATTTTGCTGTTTATGAATGTCATAATCAATGTGTGATGTTTTTATTATGTTCACTCCATTTGTGATTCTGAGCATGCTTTGCGTGTGCATTCTTTAAACAGTGTAAGAGCCGGTTCTACAATGCAAGTACATACCTAGAATACGCTATCCAAGGTATAATTGAATCGTCTGGTATCAAAAGCCGACAAATCCACTTTTCGCAGATATGGAACTAAGTATATCACCAAGTTTCTAAGCAGAAGCTCTGTCAGTGCCTAAAAAACTTCTGAGGTTCAAAATACAACAAATGCTAGTATAAAACATGCTTGAAAATGAGAGTTAGTTTTAAATTCCGACAAATCGATTTCTATGTTAGTATCAAAATCCAACAGATCCAGATACAACCAATCAGTGACTGTTAAAAGTGTCACGTGACACTCTCTTTCAGCACTATGTGTTTATGCGAAGTAATGTCCGACTACCGGATTTGATTCTTTAGATATTAGTTTAAGAATTTGTTTAAGTTAAGATAATTTTGTTTTGAGTTCTCAATAAACTTTTGAATTTATAAAAGTCCTGTTTTCATGTGGAATTTAGCTATAACCAACGAAAAGTCACAATATTAGTTTCAAAACCCGACAACTCCAATATTTAAACGTGAATATCCTAGTCTGATGTATAGGCAAAGGAGCCAAAATGTTGGGAATGCCATATATGCTTCATATATTACGTCTAGGAACCGATTTTATTGGAATGAATAGTAAAATAAGCATCAGAAACGTTTTTCACGTTTTACGGCAAACAGAGAAAAGTGAATTTGTCGGCTTTTGATTTTAGACGATTCAATTGTCATAGTTTCATTTGTTACAGCAATCGTTTTTCCGGTATTTATTCCCCGGATAACTTTATCCTTGGTTTGTAGAACCGGCCCTAAGTCAAAGCAAAATGTGACAGTCCATCATTCTTCATCCAATCAAGTGAATTGAAGTTGTTGAAAATAACATAACTGATTTCTCTCGATTAACAAGATGCCACGAATAGGTTTACTATAACTGAAGCTGCTCAGCAGATACACAAATGGAGTGAACGGGGCAGACATTAAATATTATATTTTTTCATCTCTGCCGTTTGTGGTGCGTTTTAGGTGCAAATTTATTCGAAGATTAGAATCAACACAGTTCTTTACGCTAGACATCGAAGAATTTTACAACTGCAGGCTTTGCAAAACAGATGTCAAATTTGACGTCTACATAACCTCCACATTATACGTACATTCTATGATCTAAATTTGAATATAATCATATTAGTTTAGTAATCATCTTATTGTTGATATTTGTAACTTGGGTTCGATACTTTAGTGACACGCTTCGGTGAATAAAGTATAGCAAAATTTATTTACGCTCGGTCATAACTTCAAGTAGAGCAGCAATCGGTTACAAATACATTAATATTGTTTTAACTATTCTTACTTGTACTGTGGCATCTTCTTTGATTGTAATTAACAATTCGATAACTTCAACGGTATTTATTAACTAGGCGCTATCTGCAATTGCACCCTAAAATAGCCTAATATGTAACATATTTTACTTGTCGTACAATATCGATGAAGTTAACTTTGTTTACTTTCCTACGCGATTCCAATGCAGTGCTGCCAGATGTACGGTAATTACCGTACATGTACGGTAATTTTTCCCAAAATGTGCGGTAATTTTCCCTGGGCAGATGAATATACAAAGAATTGAATTTACTGGGAAATTATCATGACAAATAATTTTGTTCGTTCATTATAATTTCTGGGATTTATATTATATTTTTTATGAAGTTGTTATTGTGCACAATATAGTATATTAAGTATTAAGAACAGTAAGAAAATGTTACCGATCGAAGACAATTGTTTGGAGAAGAAGCGAAGCGACGACTCCAATTATTGTAATCGGTAATTTCTTAACGTTCGTGATGATTATGGCGTTTTTTACCACGACAGAAATCTATTTTTCTTCAAACGTCAGTAAAATGTGACATTATACCACAGAATAATATGTTAGTGGCACTGTAACTCTATGTCAACACTGACGCAAAACCTAACCTGCTAACCTCGAATTTTTAGTTACCGTTCTAGAACGGTAAACATAACTTACTGATTTGGCAACAAACGAGGTAACTAAGTAAAATCGTTCTATCGTGCAAAAAACTATAAAATTACTGAATATATTTGTTTACTGTCTTATATACATGTTCTACTACGTAATTCGCCCATTATTAGAATAGCCTGGTAGTCCATTTTCTAAACGTTAAACATTCGCCAAAGTTCTAACTTCGTTGACTCAAAACCGATTTTGAAGATTTTTTTTTATTATTTCGGGAAAAGTTTATAGAAAAGTTCCCCATAGGTGAGAAAGTGTGCTTTTTATTTTTTCAATTGTTATTAACAAGTAAGTGTTTTTTAATATACTCTTAATTTAAAAAAATATAACTATTTTATTTATTTAAACAATTGCCTGAAATTTGATAACATAAGGTTTTTGGGATCGCAGATTACGAATCTGACTTCAAAATGGGTCTAAAAACAAAATGGCGTCAAAGGTCTAATTTTTTTTTAAATTTTTATTATATGCCTGGGGGGTTTTGGGGTCGTTGATTACGAATTTGACATTAAAACTCAACTAAAATAAAAAATGGCGGATGCAAAATGGAGGAAAAGGGAATTTTTTTTAAAATTTCTAATATACCTAGGGGTTTTTTGGGTCGCTGATGCCAAATTTTATGTTAAAATTTACCAAAATGGAAAACGATACCTGAAAATGGTGGAAACAAATGATAGAAGAGTTAAGTGAGTATTAAAGATACTATATTTTATTGATTTATTAAAATTAACCCAAGATACATTTAAAAGCAAGAAAAAAATTATTTAGCTTTAATTTCTTCGTTCTCTGCTTCTTCCATTGACACTAACGGTCGTGAAAATTAAGGCAACTATTTCCGCCACATTCACCGCAAGCCACTGAGCAATAAAGGCCACTTTTCCTACACCCACAAGCTGTACCGCAACTAGTTTTGTAGTCGCAAAAAAATTATTTTAAGATGTTTTGTGGAGCTGGTTCTTGTGTCATTAGGATTGGAAAACACTTTCCTGTGTCATATTTCCAACCCCAATATTCCGTTGAAATATCTTGGTTTCCCAGCCACAACTGTGTTTGCAAATACAAGCGCTGAATCCATCGTAGGGCACAATCCTACTAAATTAACACTGCTTTTTTAGTAGACGCCTTAATAAAAGAGTCAAACCTAAAATTCAAAATGTTCTTATTTAAAAAATGTACCTATGTATTGTATTGTCTGTAACCTCATTTACCTTGCGGTATATGAATAATAAAAAACGTTCAATCAATTAAACATTCCTGTAATAGTTCAAGCAGCCACTTTTCTTTGCACCATACATTGCAAACACACATTTTATACCAGCTTTTTTATATAAATTTTTGCAACCTCTTGTAAATCACTGCTATTTTCAAATATTTTGGCAAATTTATTCTTTCCTGAACATAGCCATTGCTTCATTTACTATGACTTATCCATGTGGATCTTTAATAAGGTGCCGGTCCTATTCGTCTTTCTCATGCTTATATATCTTCAATATATATTAAAATATATTCAAAATCCATCATCTGCACCTTGACACCAAAACTCGCATGCTAAGATGCTACATTTTTCCCATCTTGCTCTATGGGGTCGAGTCCTGGACACTTAACGAAACAATCACAAAAAAAATCGAAGCCTTTGAAATGTGGTTATACCGGAGAATATTGCAGTTCTGGAGAGTACACCCTACTACAATCCATGATACAAGGCAAGATATATGGCAAACGTGGACCAGGACGCAGAAGAATATCTTGGTTGCAAAACCTAAGGGCGTGGTATGGGAAATCATTCAATGAGTTATCTAGAATTGCAACTAATAAAGTGAAGATAGCCTTGTTGATCGAAAACATACGAAATCGGATAAGCACCTGAAGAAGAAGAAGAAGATTCTTTCCTCTGTTAAAACATCCTGAAGTTGTGCCTCATCCAGTTAAAGCATGTACAGAAAGAACATGCGCACTTCAATTGGGATGCGCAAATTGCAGGCTTTTAGAAGAAGATATTTTTTATTTTCTTTATTTGTGGCACGTTTTAAAAAATATATATCTTTATCTAGGGGAAACTAAAGCTGTTAATATAAGTAATACGTCTATATCCTCTGATACTACGACTATATTTTTATTTGATGCATTGAGAGCTGTTGTAACTATTAACCGATCAGCATCACTTTCAGCTTGAGAGCAGGGATATTATTTGCAGCTAAAGTTTCTTTTAAAAAATCAATAAAACAGCATGAAAGACATTTGTCAGAAATGTTTCTTGATACAACTTTAAAAACCTGTCTCTTTCAAATCGAATATCTGGTGCAGTTTTCGTTTTAGACTTTGGTCCCTTTCAGCAGATTTTATTCTAGTTTCTGATAATCGAAAAAAACGATTGCTTTTTTTCCATAATTACGTACAATAAAATTAATACACAAACAGAAAAATCTTTTAATTCAGTAATATCTTTTGCAAATTGTACAAAGAGGTCGTAGAAAACACATTTTTAGGTGTTGGAATTTATATGTATTCATATGCTATATTTAAATGTATTTAATCTACTTATTTAAATTTGAGTTAATTTAACAATTTAGAATTTTATTTGTATATAATGTTTATTAAATAATAGTAATAATAATCGTACAGAATCAAAATTAACCTTTTAATGCTATATTTTGTTAGATCATTTTCGACCTCTTTCGTTTTGCTCAAAATTACGTTTATTTGTCGCCCGAATTCTTACTGATTACGGCCCTGTACAGTTACATTCAAATTCGTCTTAGCAAGCATTCTTCGTTCAGTGCACAAAGTGCGTATTTGTTTCGACAATCAAGCGTTGGACGTCTAAATATATCAAATTCTTTATGTTAAGCAGTAACGAAATTCAGGCCTTGGAGCTTAGTGTTTTCTGTCAAGAAATTGACGCCTGCAGTTCTTGCAAACTGTACTTTGGTAATTCGACCCTTTGAGAATCGCTGTAGCATTAACAAACTCTTATAGAACGTTCTTTGTTTAACCTGACTACTGCTCGATAATTAGCCTTTGAAAATAAGGTTCGATAAATCTCTGGTTGCCGCGTAGTGTTTAAATGTTGTTTCAGAAATCTATCCTGCTTTCCGGCCGTCATAGCTTCAATATATTTTCGTAGAACGCGTCGTTATCAGCATGATATTCGAGGACTGTGGAATGTTCATTGTAAACTGGGGCCTTCCCTTGGTTCTTGCCAATTCAGCAATTGCATCATCCGTTAAAGCCTTCTTTGTTGTGCTTCAGCCCACGCATTTTATGTCCAGCTTTGGGACCATTGGAAATAAAGTTTGATAACCCCTTAGTTAACCGCACATATAGAAATTATGGTTTTGGAGTTCGAAGTTTTCTTCCATTGTACTTCTTCGCGCGGAATTCGATTTGAAATAAGAATCTGTACCCAGCATTTGAGTGAGCAAGACGTATGTGAAATTTCGCGCCCCCGACTGTGGCGTGGACGCTGCAGTTGGGGGAGCTTTTGTTAACGCATTAATGAACTTTTGGGCTGCGTTGTTTTTGTGAGCTTTTGGCTAACTTGTGGTGATTAAGTTGTGAATCCTTTTTGACTTTTGTGCAGACTTTCGAGTGCCCTGGGGCACGTTAATGGCGAGTGCAGTTAAACCCGAATCTTCGAAATGAACATTAATCCTTGGGATTTTTAAGGCAGTTCAGCTTAGACCTTTGGACGATTATTTTACCCTTGTTGGGTGTTTTTGAACAAATGCGCGCGGTGGGCGATTAAGTTATCGGTATTTCAGTGTTGGCATATAGCCGATTCGTCTCCTTAAGTTGATGTACTTCCCTGGGGAAGAGCGTTGCACCATTTGCAGATCCATTTAGAGACGACATCTTTAAGCTTGTGATTAACGGTTTCCCGTACCTTTGAGGAGAAAAACCTTTTGCGTACTGCATTTTTGAATTACCGACGCTGAGTTTATCGAAGTCGACGGGAGGCCTACCGCGTGTTAATTGTTGTAGTGCCCTGGTTGCATTATTTGCAAAGTCCGATTGCGTCGTGCCATTCTGAAGCCTGGAATAAAATCAACTCTATCGCTCCGATTCTTCCCAAGGAGGGGCCCACATCATTTTAGGCGCCGCTTTGCGCTAAACAACTATCAGGCCCGGCCCCAGCCCTTTCTGTACCTCCGCAACGCCTTGCCAAGCTTCCCCGAGGACGAGTTTATAGCAGAAACTAGCGACGTGCTTACAGCTACCAGGTAGGAGCTATGTATTACACCAATTGTGTTCTTGTGCCTAATTAAGCTGCGACTATATTTGTTATGTGTTTTTCCGGGAGTTCGTAAATATTGCGCCCGTTCACTTAAAGCTTAAGCCTATGTTTTGATTTGCTTGTTGTTAACCAGGGGCTTCACCCCTGTTATCTATTTCGTTTTGTCCGTTGTGTAACAACATATTTAGACAATAAGGTAACTTTGCGTGGGAACCCCTTTTATATTCATGTAGGGTGTGCCCTTTTCTTTTTACTAAGCTTGAATTCACCTCCGGGTGATTATTATCAATGTAAAGAGTTGTGTAAACTTTAATTCTTTAAATAATAAACCCATTAAAGTCAATTTGATTATTTGTTGAGTTCTGAACCCCTTCTGGGTCATTAATTAATCCAGTGTGGCAAAGGCCGAGTGTAATTTGCAATGTAAAGCTGAAAGTACGCCTTTTTTTGATAAGCAAGCCCCAAGCCCTGGGCCATTCAGTGTTCTTTTGTTATTCTTTAGTGACGGTGGCCTTGAAGGTAAGTGATTTAACGACAAGGTCACCCGGCTACTCGGAGGAGGCTTGGTGAACAACAGGCGGAGGTGTTCAGTAACGTACTTGGAGGACTTCTACATAGACTACGTGTATTGTTCTTGGTTCTAGACACGTCAGCCACCCCTAATCAGAACCAAGTGGCGCTCAGGCATTTCTTTTTCTGTTAAGCAATCCATCAGGGTAAGTGCCCCCGGTTTTTCTTTGAGCTTTCAAACCACGCCTTCCCGACTGCGTTAAGTGTGAGTAACCGGAGCAACAAAATCTGCTCCAGCACATTAAGATCTGTGTTCTTTTTAGTAAAGCCGGCGAACCCTGTAGTTTGTACCCGTTTTTGAACAATCAATACGACCTATGTCGATCTGATGAATCAATACCGTAACAATTTATAATCACTATGTCTAAAACCCCTAGATATGAGGAAATGCGCGAAATTCAAAAATAAAGCTATTTTGCAGCTTACAAGACGTTATTTTTAATTTTTGATAAATTTTAACCTAAAATATGAGATCAGCAACCCCTAAAACCCCATATAGGTAAGAAATAAAATACAAATTTAAAAAATACGCTTTTTTGCCATTTTGGATGAGCCATTTTTGATTGTAGTTGAGTTTTAATTTCAAATTCGTAATCAGCGACCTCAAAAACCCCTAGACATCTAATAAAAATTTAAAAAAAATGAAATAAAATATTAGACCTTCGACGCCATTTTGTAGACGCCATTTTTGTTTTTCGACCAATTTTGAGGCCTGATTTGTAATCTGTGAACCCAAAAACCTTATGTTATCAAATGTCAGGCAATGGTTTAAATAAATAAAGGAGTTATAAATTTTTACTTCGACACGAAGTGTACGAAGTATTGAAATTCCCTCATATCGAAAACCACTCTGCGTCAAATATCTCTAAAATTCGAGCCAACCGACTAATGAACCCACTATATCAAATCTCCGTCTCGGCGGTGCGGATCTTTTGGTGAAGATCCCAGCCCACTAGATCAATCCCCCGTATTGGGGGGTGTCTAAACGCGCTGTGCGGGGGATGTATGTTCGTATGTGTACACGATTCCTGTCGCCAGGAACCTTCCTGAAGTCTTGGATCGTTTTCATACGATAGGTCCTCCGAAAATGAAGGCAACATCAACTTTTGAGCTATGGTCGTCGGCAAAAAAAAATTTTTTTTGTTTTTTTGTTTTTTTGTTATAAATAACAGGTTCATAGCATTTCATTGTATTAGCGAAACGGAGTGATACTGAGTATCGAAGTATTCTTGGAAAGCACGGAAGGGCGCTTTTCTTGGGTGGGGAGTACCATATATTTTTTAATTAAGAATATATTACAAAATACTTATTTGTTAATAACAATAGAAAAAATAAAAAGAACACATTTTTACCTATGGGAAACTTTTCTATAAACTTTTACCGAAATAATAAAAAAAAAATCTTCAAAATCGGTTTTGAGTCAACGAAGTTAGAACTTTTTTCCTTTAGTAAATGGACTATGGCAGTGATAACTTAATTAATACGAGTACAATGCTTGCGTTATGAAATAATCTGCTATTTGCGTTAATTGTACGTACAGTCGTGTTTATTAAAGTGTTGGATAGCATTTGTGCTTTGTGAATAGGAATTAATTATACAAAGTTAAAAAGTGTTACAAATAATTTGAAAGTATACATCTAGGTTTACCTAGTTAATAATACCTAGTTAATAATACCTACAGTGTAAGTCTTTGTTGAGTAGAAACACAACTACCAGTAAACTTACAACTATATCTGTACAACATATTTTTGAACACGACCGTATATCGATTAGAAGGAAGTTGGAAGTGTAATTTACATTGTACTATCAATTTGTTTTCTGTTTGTAAAGTATAAAATATTCGACAGTGATAATGATAGTGGCAGCAAAAGCGAAAGAAAAAGATTAACATTTCTCACTAAACACAGGTAGACCCCACACACGAAATTGGTATCTTAAATTGGGAATACTTACGCACTTAATTTTATTTCACTAATATAAATGTTGCAGCCTATCTAAAAATTCGGGGTTTATTTTATTTGTATGTACACATTTGCTTGAATATGAAGCAGTTTTTTGTATATTATTTTCTCAAACAATGGAGTTTTTCCTGCACGATTTCGTACTACAGTTACTAAAAGTTACGTTTTATTCAAGACCACATGAGTGGATTTACCGGAACATAAATTCAACAAAAAACATCTTTTTTTTGGAATACAAAATTATGATTATATTCATAGTAAAATATAGAATTTTCTAAGTTGTACGGTAATTTCTCATCCGGAGTACCATATTTTGGTTTCCACGGCCCAGGGATCTCGATGAGCGAGCGGTCGCGCCGCTTGCAGTCGAGGCCACATCGAAATTCGAACCGTGCGAGCGAGAGCTGCACTTCCGGCTTGGGCGTTCTAGGTTTCGCTTAGGTAAGGTTAGCTTAAGTGACGTCCGAGCTCCCTGAAGTAATGCGACAGCGGTTCCAGGGGGCAACGGTAGAGGTTAGGAAAAAAAAAGATATGGGGTTCGCGATGTTAAATGTTCAAATAAACAATTATTGAAAAATAAGAAAGTATCAATTACATTATCTTTAACTAAGAAAAAGCTTGATATCAGCAGGTTGAAAATGTTTGGACGCTAGCAACAACAGCACAAGAACTCAAAGAAACAGTAACATCTGGCAGTAGTCTGATATTACCCAATATCAATTATCATATATAATGCAACTAGTGGGTTCTTGATTATCAAAAAGGACGAGAGTGATTGCCTAAAACAATATATCGAGTGGAAACAGAAATGATTATCAAAATTTAGTAAGTACATGCGTAACTATGCATTTTGCCGTTTTTCATTGGTTGATGTTAGAGGGAGTGGTATAATCAACAGTAATGTATTAAGTGTATAGTGACTTGCCGATAATGCTGGTCAGATTGCAATCTGGTCAGTATTATCGAAGCAAGAAGCAAGGAACTATGCACGCAATATATTTTGCGTGACTATTGCTTGAATCGATTAAAAAAACTAACGAATCATCATTTTAATGAGTAAGGTGGAGTATTACCGATAAGTAGCTTTATAACAACTTACCGATAAGTTTTTATGTAACACCTTATCGGCGCAAGTCGTTTTTGATTGGTTGAAAGTTAAAAAAAGCGAGTTCGATCATTGGTTAAATGACATCGTTTGACAGATGTATGCAATAGTCCTTACAATATTCGTAGCAGCAGTCGGGGTTGATGTTGATTCTCCATGGTATTGCTACTGAATTTCATAGAAGTTTCATCTAAAATTTATTTATTCTTACATTCTGAAGTGTACAATGTAAATAATGTTGCTCTTCAAAATGGTATCGTACCCTTATTACTGTTATTTATAAGTAGTTTCGTGTATTATTATAGAAGGGTACTTGCATCAGTAATAATACAGAGAAAACTAAATTTGGAATTTTTCAAATTGAAATTTGGCGCCCCCCGTTCCACTATGAAAATGTTCAAGAACGCCAATAAGCCTAAGCGTAACCTCTTTGAGGTAGGTCAGTTACATTCTTGGCCCCACTGGCCGTGACAAATGTTATCTCCAGACCTTTTCTCCTTCGACGATTAATCTCTTGTTTTAAAAGTAGGTTATATCGCTCGCTGTTGACAATAACTGCGCTGATAGTAGTTTGGGTTATGTCCATTAGATTGCGCGGATCGTATCTCTCGTAAGCCATATTACTATATAAAATATTTAGAACATACCTCAGTTTTAAGCAACACATAAGTAACCCGCGCAGGGTACCGTGATCACGAAGGCGGTTTCCCCAGGATGAGGCCTTTTCATTGCACACTAGGATCGGGCTGACTCCTGCAATTATCCCTAATGTGGATAACTTGGGCGCGTAATTTTTGGTAGTCGAGACTGCGTACGCGCGTCTCGGATAATGAAATAAAGAAAACGCACATAGTATCAAAATTAAGGCGTGTACGGTCAGAAACTCCTATAATTCCCCAGATCTCTCGTATAGCCTGCATTTTGTGAATCATACTTTAAGTCATTTACTCGTTTTGGTATATGATCTAATGTTAATGATTAGTTAAAACGTCAGTATTACTATTTATTCTCATAGTTAAGGTATTTTCAAAATTGGGGCCTTATTTTTGAAGTTAACTACGGAAGCTCTGACCTTCCGCCTTGCAGGCCAAGCTCCTTCATGGGGTGTTAGTGTTAGTGCCTCACCATTATATTTAAACGGCCTAGTGGCCTGTTGGATATATATCAGTTGATGTGTGTTACCCGTCATTGTACTTTTTTCATCCTACAACACACGTTCATGTTGACAACATTCTCTCTCTCTCATCATTACATCATAATTAATGTGTTGTGTTCTATTATACATTTAGCCTTTCAACCCTTTCGTCAATGAGAGTTTTCCACTGCAGTCGATCTTGAGCTCTGCATAGCAACTGAAAGTGGTTCCTCTAATACTGCCCGTGTGATAGCACGCCATGGTTTATAGGTTAGGAGATCTGCCTCTCCGTTTCCTTGAACGATAATTTTTCCAGGTTGCCAGTTCTTCCAACAATATGGCCCAAGAATTGAAGGATCTTAGTGCACATGATACTCGAGAGACGCTTTTTTGACTTTTTTCCTCTAAAACCGACCCATTGGTTCTTATGTGCAGTCCATGGGATGCGTAACATTCTACGCCAGCAAAACATTTCGAAGACGTCTATTCTTCGTTTGTCACTTTCCTTTATGGTCCATGTCTCGGCAGCATGCAAGAATATGGAGAACACAAGTGTTTTGACGAGCTTAATTTTTGTTTCCTTATCGATGTTACGATCGCACCAAATTTTTGTCAGCTTCCTCATAGCTATTTTACCGAGTCGAATTTTACGTCGGATTTCATGCCCACAATTGCTTCTGTTGCTAATAAGGACTCCAGGAATATTAATTCAAACAACCTCACACTTCCCTGGACGTTTTACATCCAGACGGTTGTCACGTTCCCTGTCAACAATAAGTGCTTTAATTTTGTTGTAGTTTATTGCTATTGTTTATTGGCTACATAACATTTTATTAAATATTATTGCGTTTCATTACTGTGTAAAACTATACCTTTTGAACTTCAAATTAGGACTAATCAATTTCAAAATGGGAATAAACAATGTCAATTTGATAATAAACAACTTGAAATTGGGATTAATCAACTTCAAAATGGGAATAAATAATTTCAAATTGGGACCAATCAATTTCAAATTGAGAAAAGCTTTTTGTTAACGGTAGGCTTTAGAAAATAACAATTACATGGTTGTGACAGGACAGAATTAATTATTGTAATTTGTTGCTGGTGTTCATTAATTTAATAATATAAAAATGGCATACATCAAGAAAGTAGATGCTGGCAATGTGAAGAAGCAGATTCGCACCTTATACAATAATAATGGAGACTGAAAAGCTCTTGCAAATACATTGAATGTCAAGAAATCGACGACCTATCGATGGGTGAAACACCAACAAGAGGGGGAAGAGAAAAAATGTGGAGGAAAGAAAAGAAGCAAATTACTATATGAACATCGCCTATTTATGGAAGAGCGTTCTCAGGAAAATCCTAAAATTACTTTGAAAGAAATGAAGCTAAAATACAAAACAGTTATCATATTGAGGTATTCACCGAATGTACCCGAAAACATTTACTTGACTTCTTGTATACCTTGAAAGATGTTCGAAAGGAGCCTGAGAGGGCAAACAATGATAAAAATAATGGGAAAAGACGTGACTATGTACAGCAGATCCTGCAGTACCAAGCAGAAAATCTTATTGTCTATATGGATAAAACCAATTTCAATCTGTATATATCGCTCGCGAGAAAAGAAGATAAAAATAAGGAACCTGCTGTTCCCATATTGCTGCAGGCAGTAAAGGATCTATCATCATCACCATCATCCAGCCGTTAAAGTTCACTGTTAGACATAGGCCTCCCTTATTGATTGCCATTTTCCTCGGTCTTGGGCAGTCTGAACCCAATTATTTGCTAACTCTTTTGATGTCGTCGGTCCATCGGGTAGGTGGTCTCTCTTTAATACGTTTGTCAGCTCTTGGGCGCTATTCAAGTAGTCTCTTCGTCTATCTATTACCGCTCATTCTGGTTATGTGACCTCCCCAGTTAAGTCAGTTATTCCTGTTATCTGTTTTAGGTATTCGTTTGTAACGTGGTCTCTCAAAGATATGCCCAGAATTGGCCTTTCCATTCTACGTTGAGCAATTTCTATTTTTCGAGCCGCCCCACATGTTTCTGCACCGTAAAATTAGGTGGAGTGTCAATCAGGCGACTGCAGCGGCTACAGCCGCGCTGCTGCAGACGCGCGACTCTGGCGACTTTGCATCGTTCACTGGTTAACGTTAAAATATATGAACGCGTTGTTAATTAGGCGACTGCAGCGTGGCGACAGAAGCGTCTGCAACGACTCCGGCGGCGCGTCTGCCAAAATAGCAGTCTAGCCGCGTCAGTCGCCGCGACAGGTAATAATAAATTTACTTATAACCACGTGTTTTGGTAAAATTTTTGAAGAGAAATGGATGACTCCTTATTAAGTGACCTGGTAGGGCAACATCCCAGTTTATATGACCCAAAGAACAAACATTATAAAAATCAAAATATAAAAGACAACGTGTGGAAGGAAATTGCAGAAATTTTAAAGCAATCAGGTAAGCAAATAAAACAAATATGATTTTTATTTTAAATTTAACCAAATAACCACAACAAAAATTAGTGATAAAGTTTAAGAATAATATTTTTGCACTACTAGTCTCAGAACGCATCGTTATTGGCTTATTTTTAGGTCGTGAAGTTGATTTTCTCCACCAAGGGAGAGAAAGTAAAATAAACAATTTTCACCGTGGTAACTAATAAATTGCTAAGTTACCAAATATGACTATTTTAATTTTGACGTTTTAAAGAGCTGTATTGTCAGGTTGACAGTTAAAATATTTTCGAAATTTGTTAGGAATTTAGGTATTAAGCGGTTTGGTAGTGCAAAAAATAGTATATACACCACGGTAGCGAATCGTCTTATAACCTTCGCGCTTTAGATACTTCGCGCTGCGCGCTCAGTATCTAATATGCGCTCAGGTTATAATACTGCACTTCGCTACCTTGATGTATAATATACTATTTTGCACTACTAGTCTCAGAACTCACTGTTATTGGTCTATCTTTAGGTCGTGAAGTTGATTTTCTCCACCAAGGGAGAGAAAGTAAAATAAACAATTTTCACCGTGGTAACTGATAAATTGCTAAGTTACCAAATGTGACTATTTTAATTTTGACGTTTTAAAGAGCTGTATTGTCAGGTTGACAGTTAAAATATTTTCGAAATTTGTTGGGAATTTAGGTATTAAGCCGTTTGGTAGTGCAAAAAATAGTATATACACCACGGTAGCGAATCGTCTTATAACCTTCGCGCTTTAGATACTTCGCGCTGCGCGCTCAGTATCTAATATGCGCTCAGGTTATAATACTGCGCTTCGCTACCTTGATGTATAATATACTATTATGTATTATTAGAAATATCGGTTTGATTAACTGTATTTCCTTGTCACGAAAGGGAACCTTCTTGACTGCTGAAATAACGAGTAAATGCCTCTCTGACGTCGAACCCTTCAGCATTGGCAAAACCACCAGTTGCACGTATAGGTATCATATTTTTAGTTGGTACATCATGCAAATTTGCTTCTCTAGAAAGGAGTCCATTGTCTTCAAGGAAAGAATTTCGAAGCATGTTATGAATACAACAGGCTGTCATAATCAAATCATCTGTCACTTCTGGCTTAACAGCAATTGGGAGATAGAATATTCTAAACACCTGGCTTAAAAGGGCAAAAGCATTTTCCGAAACTCTTCTTGCCCGCGAGAGTCTGTAATTAAATACCGCTTTTTTAACGTCCAAGGAAGCAACGTTTCGAGCGAATGGTTTCATAACATGCTTTGATAATCGAAAAGCCTCATCTCCGACAATTATAAAAGGCACAGCTATATCAGAATTAGGCAGCGTACTTGGAGAAGGGTAAAATGTATCATTAATCAACTGTCCGAGATTAGATTTGGCTAATATGCCACTGTCACCTTCTTTACCATAGGACCCAATATCAACCATTATAAATTTATAGTTAGCATCTACAAACGCCAACAGCATGATGGAGAAGAAATCTTTATAGTTATAAAATAAAGACCCACTTTTTCCTGGACAAAATATGCGCACATGCTTTCCGTCTACAACTGCAACGCAATTGGGAAAATTCCACTTATGGAAGAACTCTGAAGCTCTATTCAAAAGATCTTCTTTCGTTGGCATTGGCATGAAAATAGGAGAAAGTCGTTCTCGTAAAAGGCGTAGTACCAACTTCACAATGCGGCTAATGTATCCAGGCGATATCCGAAATGCGAAAGATAGAGAGGCAAATGACTCCCCCGTTGCCATGAATCTGAAAACAAAGATATTATTCATTATAGATTATTTGGAAGGTCCTTAGTCGAACCGATATTGTTTTGAATTTACCAATTTAAAACAATAAAACAACTCTTACAAATGCACTAAATGTTTGTTTCGTTTATTACAGTCGACGATTGCAAAAAACGCTGGAAAAACATTCGCGACACATACAACAGACGTAAACGAAAGCTGCCAACAGGATCCGCAACAAGCGCAAAAGTTTCAAAATGGTACCTCCAGGATGCTCTATACTTTCTGAATACTGTGGAATGTGAGCGAAAGTGAGTATATATTCACTGAAGCTGCAATTATAAATTAGTAACACCCATTATCACTCGTTTCAGGAGTACTTCAAACGTACCGAATCCAAATGTGCTAGACAGTGATTTCGAAGAAGACAACCAAAATGTTTCTGAAATTAGTGAAAATGAGCCACCACAGTTTACTCAAAATCAAGAAGAAACCCCATTGGAGAAAACTGTTTTATCCGAAGAAAATTTGTCAGGATCTGATAAAGATATTACGAAAGAAAGGAGACCAGACAGAGAAGAGCTTATTAGAGAGAAGCGACCAGTTCAAAAGGAAATGGTGCAACGAAAAGGTTCAAAACGACAAAAAATTACTACGGAAAAAATATTTAATATCATTCAAAGTAATAGAGACGAAAGATCGGATAAGCAAGAAAGATTACTCAAGGCTATGGAAACTCGGAAAGTTGAAGAAGATGCTATTGATGCATTTTTCAGAAGTATGGCTATTTCTGTTAAGCAGCTCTCGCATTCCTCCCAAATAAAAGCTAAAATAGAAATATGTCGCATTGTTGGTGAGCTAGAATTGATGGAGCTGCAGAAACCATCATCCCGTATGCCTGTCGCGACACAACTGTCCACTGGTTTCCCCGTATGTTTGGGCTATCCTATTGTATCTCCTACCAGTTCCTACGATCTATCAGCGGGAACTTCTGACATGTCACAACAATACTCTCGACCATCCACCGGTTTATCCATGCATTCAGTCGCTTCTCCTGAACTCTCCCCTATTACAGAAGTACCTCAAGGTCATGATTACTCTTCAAATCCAAATTTGACTCTTTTCAATTTAAATTAAGTATGATATAATAAATAATAAATATAAATATGTACTTACATACAAAAAGCAAATAAACTTATCTTAGTGTTACCCCTAGTTTCTCTTCTGGGCTTATTGGGTGTTTAACTAGTCCACATGAGTGCTTTTTTAGGTCACTCTCAATCAGAGCTAATACAAAATTGAACTGATTGATGTTAAGTCGATAAAAACTTCGAAATTTGCTTTCGTCTTATAATAGATGTCTCCGAACCAACATATTTTCGAAACCCTCTTCTCCTCGAGTACAAAAAATATCATGAGGGCTGCTTCGTAAAGAATCCGCAAGTAATAATAATAAAACTTCGTCTTCCTCTTCTTCATTTTCTAAATCGCACCACAAAGCTACTGCTTCCTCCATGATAGTCTATTGCAAACTGAAACTTATAAAGCGAAAGCGACGGAAATCGCGCAATTGACACTCATATAGGCCGCTGCAGTCGTACTGCAAAAGTCGCGCGTCTGCAGCAGCGCGGCTGTAGCCGCTGCAGTCGTCTGATTGACACTCCACCTTAAAGTCATAACAGGTAAAATACATTGGTCATAAACTTTTGTTTTTAGGCATGTTGGAAGGTTGCTTTTGAATACATTACGTAGTTTACCAAAGGCTGCCCATACGAGAGCTATTCTTCTAGTTAACTCGCATGTTTGATTATCTCTTGAGATTCTAATTTTATGTACTTTTCCACTTGTTCGACAATATTGTTATTGATCTTGATGTGGTTATTGGATACCAAATTGGTCATTAGACAATAGAACAGACAGGATGCAATTCTTGCAGCATCGCTCTTACTTCCCCAAGATCATCAGATATGAGTATTATATCGTCTACAAACATAATATTTGTTAGTTGCTTTCCCTTTATAGTCACGCCTTTCGTTTCCCAGTCAAGTTTATTGAATGCGTACTCCAGAACTGTGATAAATAGATTAGGTGACATTGTGTCATCTTGTCTTGCACCTCTTCTAATTTGAATATAATCACTATTATCGTGCAATTTCACAGTCATAGTTGCATTTTTATATATATATTATATTTGTTTTCAGTACCTACAAATAATCGACGCAGCATTCCTGTAGGGCTTTCGTAATAGCATTTAACTCGACAGTATCAAAAGCCTTGTGGAAATCAACAAATACGAAGGTTAGTGGTCTATTATATTCTATAGCTTTTCAATTAGAGTTTGAATAGTTTGCAGATGATCATTAGTTCCGAAACCAGCCTGTTCTTCTGGCTAATAGAAGTTAAGCTCCATTTCCAGCCTACAAGTTATTATTCCAGTGAATAATTTATAGAGATGGTTCGGTAGACTTATTGGTCTATAATTCTCTAGATCGGTTTTATCTTCCTTTTTAAACAGTAATATGGTTGTCCCATTTACTCGGTGTATTGCTAATGTTTAAGCAAAGATCTAACATCCATGTAATTGGGGCTATGGGACATATGGGCTTGATACACTACGAATTAAGAAAAGGCACCATTAAAATGTCAGAAACCAATGAATTTGTTAGGCAGTGTCTCCGCAATGCTCAGGGAATGTACCAGTCAGCAATGGTGTTGATAATCGACTATGGTGCTTACCATGCCTCAGTCTGCTGCTTAATCAGCTCTTAAAGCTGGCGTGATGGCTGACCTAGCAGCTCAACTGCCCGACATCATACCCGATGTAGACAGGGTAAACATCACACAAGATGCATATCGTTTACGGCGTCTGGAAGAAATAATTAGACCGAATATATGACCAAAATAACAGTCATGTATTGTGCACGATAATGTTGCACACATCCAAATGTTCATTCCCGATTCTTCGAATCTGGCAATCATGGTATTCTGAATAAATAACGTTTTCATTTTAATAATGTTTTGTTGAATTTGAAGGTTTTAATAAATAATTAATTGGTTGTGTTACTTAATTTCTTACCAATATATTATAAATACAAGTTTATTTATACAGTTTGTATTAGATTTTGCATTGACTTTGGAACGGGGCAATTCGTGCCACCTGTATTCATATATTTAATACCTTTTTCTTATATACATTGCTAGCAATAAGCCTAACCCTATCCTTTATATTCTAGCATGTTTAGTTAGCACGCCGTATAAGTACTTGCGCTGCGTTAAGCAGTCACGCGTTATAAGTAAAGCTGATATTATATGGCAAATGCATATTTTGTATAATTGATATTCCGGCGAAACCTTTTGCATATGTATACTAATTATGTGAAAACAAATCGTTTAAGCCAAGTTTCATTTTGCATATTTTGCATATTTATACGTTTTTGAGCATACTTTCTGGATTTTGCATATTTGGTTATATTTAGCGATAATTTGTAATGTATGAGCTTTTTGAGATTTTTTTGTGAAATTTACTATTTCATTAAACTTATTAATAAAAATTTTGTGTGCAACTGAGATATATACTTTCACTTTCTGCCGCTGGAGTGCAGTGCGCGTATCGAAATAAGCAGAAGAAAGGGGAAGTCCCTGGTAAAATCTTTGATTATATAAATATAGATTGCCAGCAACCCCCACTTTTCCCATACAAGCAGTGTATTAGAGTCGAACTTCGAGTGTTGGGTGAATAATAGTCTGGCGGGGTTGGGAAAAATCTCATTTTTATGTTGGCTTACAACGTGAAGTTGGCGTTGGCAGTCCATGTCAAACGTTAAAATGAATGACGTCTTTGAATAAAAATTAGAGAAATAAATATATTCATACAAAATAATTAAAATTATTACATTATTTAGAATACGCCTACTTATTTTCAAAAAAATTAGAGCATATTATGTACATATATTATTATATATTATTGGGTGCATATACTCAACAAAATGTATGCATATATATGCGCATATTTTCGTACATGTGAGTGCATATAATTATCAGCTTTAGTTATAAGTGTTTCAACGCGAGTGCGAACGTGAGTGAATGCACAACAGCTAATTCGGGACGCCGAGTAATAAATAAACAAAATAAATTAATGTTTTTCATTTGCAGACGAGCAACAGGGGTTCAGATCAGGAAGATCCTGCACGAATGCCGTCTTCGTTATAAGACAAATAACGGAAAAGTCGATCGAATACAATAAACCAGCCTTTATGTTTTATCGATCTACAGAAGGCTTTCGACCGAATACAGTTAGAGGATATAATACACCTTCTTTATGACAGACAAATACCTCACAACATCATTAAAACACTTGAAAATGTATATTCAGAAAATAAGATTCAAGCTAAAATAAACGGCGAACTAACTGAACGGATACCTGTAAGTCATCGCAATTGGCAAGGAGAGTCTCTAAGCCCGCTTCTATTTAACATCATAATGGATGGAATATAAAACAAGTAAGCAAACTAAAAGGACACAAAATGGGAAATAAGGAGGTCAAAATCCTATATTATGCAGACGATGCGGTGCTGGTGGCGGAAAACGAGGATGATCTCCAGAGGTTAAAGTACCAGTTTAATAAAACAGCAAAAAATTTTATATGATAATATCAACGGCGAAAACAAAATCCATGACTACCTCCAAGACACCGATCAGATGCAAGCTTATGGCCGATGATAAAATCATACAACAATAAATGAGGTTTAAATGTCTGGGCATCGAAATTTCTAGATACGGGAATGTTGAGACTGAAGTAAGGAACCAAGCTGCAAAAGCGACAAGGGCAGCGGCATACCTAAACGACACAATATGGCGAAACAAACATATTAGAATGGAAGCCAAAGCCCGGATCTACAAGACTGCAATTAGGCCTATACTAACATATACAGCAGAAACCCGACTTGAGACATCAAAAACAAAAATAACACTAAAGCCAAGAGATGAAAATAGTGCGCAGAATATCTGGAAAAACACTAATGGATAGAGAAAGAAATGAGAACATCAGACAAATATGAATGAGCACATTGACCGCATGACGGAAGAACGAATTGTGAAAATAACAAGGGATAAATCACCATCAGGAAGAAGGAGCAGCGGAAACCCCGAAAACGATGGAGTTACAACGTTCCAAACGACTAAATAGAGGCAAAGATGCGAAGAAAAACAGACAATCCTGCCTAAATGCAGAAGGAAGAAGAAGAAGAGTGATAAAAGAGATCGCAACGTTGCAGTTATGAAGAACTGCGACGATGCCGTGAACCCGGGGGAATTCATTCGCACCGAAGCGCTTAAGAAGTGCGTGGCGGCATCCAAGCCAGGGTCGCTAACAGATAGGCGACTCGTGCATGGCGCAAATTGTGAATGTTTGGCCTACAGCAATCGCCGCCGGCACGAAAAGGTTCATGAGGGTCCAAATGCGACTGCGAGAGCATCCAACCACTTGGGCGGCATCATCAGAGGTTTGCCGCATCTTCCCACAGAAGGAAGCGGTGATCTGACGCCATAGAAGCGCCGTTCGTGCCCTGCCACGAGAAACACTTGGGGTAACCAAAAGCAAGGTTGGTCTTATGAGAAATCGTGCCACGAGCCACGAAATAAGAGGCGATTGCAACATCCTTGGCCATTGCTTCAATGCATGGCGGCGGATCAAAGACAACGGGGATTTACCTGTAAACAGCTGACGCGAAGTTATTGCGTCATTCGCTGCCTCAACACGTTGTTTAAATTGAACGGGCCAGGCCGTGTGACTTGTAGGCGCATTTTAAGAATAGACAGATTTGCGGGGTTCAATTCCATTTCGCGTTAGTGACATTGAACTTTGCGTTGATCATTGAACTCTAGCGGCCTATTTAAGTTATTTTGCATAGTAGTAGCGTACAGCTTTTGTACTGTGCATTTTTTATGTATGTATTTTCTTGTATTTGTGTTTTTCTTGCAGATTATATGTCTTTTAATGTAAACTGTTTTTATTGCTGGTAGTGTGCGCCGGTGTAAGTTCAACATTTCAGTTGACAACAAGCTACCCCAATACCCCAAGACAATATTAGGTTTTCCTTAACCGCACTGACGATATGAATAGAGTCTTTTACCTCTCCGACTGAATAAGCTAGCGACCCAGGGCAATATAAAGTAACAGTACAGTACTTATAAAGTTTCTCATTTCTGTCTGTAAATACATTGTTTCAGATTTGTGTATTTGGATTTCTGTTACGGTATAATTCGATTTTAATTATCAGTTTTAATTTAAAGTTGTTTAATGTCAATTTAAAATTGTTTATTCTCAAATTGAAATTGTTTATTCTTATTTTGAAATTGATTAGTCCCAGTTTTGAAGTTGAAGGGTATTATAACACAAATATTCCTATTTGCTATAGTGTAGTTCAAACGGAAATCCTTAGTTATGGGCAAAGACTCACTGTATAACAAACACCAAATTGTAGAACAACACTTTAATAGATAGAATAGAATCCACATGTAACTTACAATGATGTCCTGCTGCACCATAACTTGGCCAGATAATTCAACATACAACCAGTCAGTTAGAATCAGGGTAACTATACCCTAACTCTGGCACACAGGACATTTCCGAACGCATCGTAATGTGATCCATGGCATGGGCAGTAATAGCCACCGGGGTAATCTCCAGCATCCGCAATATAGTTTAACCTCAATACTCAAGAAGAGGTTTTCACTGAGTTTAAATATTTGCTTGTATTTTAATTTATACTATTATCGGTACATTTTTTCTCTTTCTTTCGTCTGTCACATTATTTAACAAACTTATTTATCAACATGGTATCATTGCCTCGGATAATAGGACGGATCAAACGGCAACGACCCCTGCGACAAACAAGGATAAACGAAAATGGAAATCAAAAAACATATTACGAATAGCATGCTGGAACATAAACTCATGGAACACAAAGAATCAGGAATTACTAACGGAAATGGAACATCACAACATCGACATATGTACATTGGCTGAAACAAAAAGAAGGGAAAGGGATCTCTCAAGATAGATAATTACATATTACTGTATTCAGGAAAAAGTAAAGAAAAATGGGCGTCAGCGGGAGTAGGGATATTATTACATAATACATTTGAAAATCATATTAAAGCGGTCGATTACATTAACGATAGGATAATTAAATTGACAATGGAGTTCCAACAACATATCCTGCATATAATATCCATATACGCACCCGACACTAATCGGCCCGATAACGAAGCAGAAGACTTCTATGAACTATTACAAAACCAGATTGACGATATCCCACAAACTGAAAAACTAATTCTAATTGGAGACTTCAATGGTCGCGTTGGTAATCATGCTATCAATGGTGTTAAACAAAGATTTAACGAAGAGACTAATGATCGCGGCCAAATGCTTATAGAATTCTGTACAATGAACGAACTACGAATAAACAACACCTTCTACAGACACAAGCAACAACACAAGTACACATGGCAAGACTCGAGAGGAAGACAATCAGTAATCGACTACATTATCACTAACAGATCAGTACATCCTACACAAGTACTAGATATTCGATGTGTGACGTCGGCCAACATAGGATCCGACCATAACCTGGTGCTAGGGAAGCTGCGTATTAACATTAAAATTAGTAAAAGAAAACCTCCTCACTACATCAAAAAAATTACATAGAGTCAGTAATGGACATAAGCACGCGCACGTTATACCAAAACAGGCTAGCACAAACAATAAATAGCAATTTAATCAAACAAGAAGATAACATAGAGGACAGTTGGCAAAAAATGTCAGCAAACATACAATCCGCAGCCAACGAAGCTCTAGGAACCCGTAAGGTTAACATAAATGCATCTAAAACTTCATACAAACCATGGTTTACACAAGAAGTAAAATCCCTATGCCGAGAAAAACGTGAAGCCTATTTGAACTACTTAAATACTAAAACAGTGGAAAAATACAACGAATATAAAGCCCAACGAAACAACGTGCAGAACAAAATAAATGAAATAAAGAAGGAATACTGGAGACAGTTCACGAGTGACATGGAGCACGATCTGTACGGTGCCCAGAAAAAGGTATGGAAAATGCTGAGAGGAAAGAAGAAACCCATAAATGAATATGTACAAACAAATCGTATAACAGAAGATAAATGGGTGAAATATTTCAAGAAACTATATAAGGATAATGACGAGGAAGACATCCAACCGACAGGAATAATACACCACGACGAACATGACCAGCAAGTAACTATAACTGAAAGTGAGGTTGCAAACGGTATTGCCAAGTTAAAAAACAGAAAGGCACCGGGCGAAGATGAAATTCGCAACGAATTGCTAAAATACGGAGGCCAGCCATTAATAAGCGAAATTCATAAACTGTTTCAGAAGATAATAGATACAATAGAAATACCAACTGCCTGGCATAAATCAATAACAGTACCAATATTCAAGAAAGGCCAAAAAATTGATCCCGCCAATTATCGTGGGATAACGCTGTTGAACACTACAATGAAATTATTCACGAGAATTTTAACAGAACGAATTAACACCACAACACCTTTATGTGAGGAACAACAGGGCTTTAGGGGAAATAGATCTACGACCGATGCAATCTTCATCATAAAGCAAATCGTGGAAAAGGCAATAGAATATAACAAAGTGGCCTATATATGCTTTATTGATATCACGAAAGCATTCGACACAATACGATTACATGATGTAGTCGAAGTATTGCGTAAAAAAGGAATCCCCCAGACAATAATAAGCATCATACAGAAATTAAATACAAACAACACAACAAGAATAAAGGTCAATAACACAATAACAGAAGAAGTTAAAGTTCAATGTGGAATAAGACAAGGAGATAGCCTGAGCCCAACTTTATTTTGCATGGTAATGGATAAAATCATAGAAACGATCAAAGAGATGGATCTAGGCTACCGGATGGGAAACCATCGGCCCAGCATCGTATGTTACGCAGATGATGCTGCAATAATAGCGGAATCAGAGGACAATCTACAAAGACAATTAAAGCAATTTAAAGAAGCCGCAGAGAAATATAATATGCAGATATCCATCACCAAAACGAAGTGCTTGACAATTGCCCGAGAACCAACCCGATGCAAGCTTACAATCGACAATCAGCCAATAGAACAAGTCATGTCATTCCCCTATTTGGGAACAACAATTACAGCATACGGGGACCTTAAAGAGGAAATACGCAATCAAGTAAATAAAGCAACATCCATTTCCGGATGCATGCGAGATATAGTATGGAAGAATAAAGACATGTCGACTGAGAGTAAATCTAGGATTTACAAAACATGTATCAGACCCATCCTTACGTACGCCGCCGAAACTAGGGCTGACACCTCAATAACAAAAAGGGCTTTAAGAACATGCGAAATGAAGATACTACGATCTATATGTGGGAAAACCCTGCTAGACCACGTAAGAAATGATGAAATAAGAACAACATGCCATGTTGAAGACATAGTAAAATGGACAAGGAAAAGACGAAGGATGTGGAACGAGCACATTAATCGCATGGCGGATAACAGATTGGCAAAAATAGTAAGGAATGGAAAGCCAAACACAAGAAGACCACCCGGCAGACCTCCGAAACGCTGGCGGGACAGCTGGCAGTCGATATCTCACGAAAACAGACGTCAATGATACCAAAGGAACAGGTCCAGGACCTAATTAAGAAGTCGAAGAAGAAGAAGAAGATTTATCAACATTACTTCATCTCGGGTTTCATCTTTTATTCTTTTCTATAAAACATTTTCTTCTGTGCTACTTATGTTACTAACAGCTCATGTAAATTCCCATTTAGTATTGCTACATCTAACCATTCTAAAGGAGTTTTAAAAAAATAGACCGCCATTAGCGAAATATGGTTAATACCGCAAAGTTCAGATCACACAATTACATTGACAAGCATACAATTTGATAAGAACTGATAGAAATGATGGTGGTATAAGTGGAGGTGTATGTATATTTACAAAAGTCATTTATCCAATACTCAGAAGTAATATGGTGTTTTATTAGTTCGTTTTAAACAAGTACACTGGGCTCTTACTAGCCTTGAATGCATGCTTTCACGGCGGTTCCATAATGGTAGGTTCTTCCGGGTTTACCGTGGTCGTCAATTTGAACTTGGCGTTTCGCTGCTCAAGCTGTCAGCTTCTTCAGAAGCTTTCTAATGACTGATGTTGGTGCTTTCTGCTTCTGGTTATATATCGAGGAGTCGTTAAGTACTGTATCCTATTGGGACTTGTCGTTTTTCCTCTTGGTTGCTCACTTGAAACTAGTTTATGGTTTGATTGGTTTTGCAGGGCTATCTTCTATATATTATTAAGGCGGTAGCCGTCTTCTCGATTGAGGTTGTTTGGATTTCTATTCATTTCTAGGGATTCTCAAATAATAACTAGGGAAGTAATTTTTAGTCCTGCCTAGTATGTTCACGGAATCATAATTTATTCTGTGGTCCACTGTTCCTAATAAGTGTTCTGCGATGGCTGATTTTTGTGCGTTTCCAAGTCGTGTGTGGCTCTGACGTTCTTTTATTCGACATTGGATGCTTCTTTCCGTTTGTCCGATGTAAGATTTGTCACAACTACATTGGACCTGGTAAATGCCTTCTGTCTTTAGCCTGGGAAAATAATCTTTGTTGGAGGGGATCAATTGTTCGACATTTCTTATTGTACCATAGCGGACCTCGATGTTTTCTTATCTAAGACCTTACCTATTCTGTCGGTTACTCCGACGATGAAGGGAAGGCAGGCGTAATTCATAGGTTTAGACTCCTTCGGTTTTATGGTGTATTGGCACGCTTTTTTATGTCTCGCCGACTTGCAATTTTGGCGTTTGCTCGGCTACGCTGCGCTTTGCCTTGCAAATGCAAACATAATTACTCGTCAAACAAAGTGCCACTTTTAATCCTAATAAAACAATATACACTTTTTCGGATTAAAAAAGTATGACTATACTCATAGCAAAATATAAAAGAGTTCCAGTTTGACGATAATTTCGTATCCGGAATATCGTATTTTGGTTTCCACAGCCCAGGGGTATCGAAGGGCGAGCGGTCCCGCCGCTTGCAGTCGATGCCACAACGAAATTCGAACCGTGCGAATGAGAGCTCCACTCCCGGCTCGGGCGTTCTAGGTTTCGCTTAAGTAAGGTTAGCTTAAGTGGCGTTCGAGTTCCCTGAAGGAATGCGACAGCGGTTCCAGGGGGTAACGGTAGAGGTTAGGCAAAAAAAAGGATATAGGATTGGCGATGTTAAATGTTCAAATATCAGCAGGTTCCTCATAGTTTTTCCAATGAAAATATTTGGCCCCTAGCAACAACAGCACAACAACTCAAAGAAACAGCAACATCTGGTAGTAGTCTGAGATTACCCAATACCAATTATCCTACAATACGCGTAGCAGCAGTCGGAGTTAATGTTGGTTCTCAATAGTATTGCTACGGGATTTCATAGACCTTTCATCTAAAAGTTATTGATTCTTACATACTAAAGTGGACAATGTAAATTGTCAATTTGCTATTGTACCTTTATTACTGTTATTTATAAGTAGTTGAGTGTACTAGGCAAGAAAGTTTATATACGCTGACGATATAGCTTTGGCTTCCCAATCCAGAGACTTTGAATCATCAGAGACCATCCTAACAGAGGATATGATAAAACTGGACAAATACTTCAAAACATGGCGCCTCAGACCAAATATACGAAAAACAGAAATATGCTGTTTTCATTTGAATAACGAACAGGCAAACTATATCTCCCGAGTACAATTTAAAGGACAGCAGCTACATTATAATGCCCACCCGAAATATTTGGGTATAACACTGGACCGCTCTCTGACGTACAAATAACATCTTACCAAAACAGCAGCAAAAATAAAAACACGCAATAACATTGCATAAACTAACAGGAACAGGCTGGGGAGCTAGCGCAGTGGTTCTCAGAACTTCTGCCCTAGCACTAGTATATTCAGTAGCAGAATACTGTAGCCCGGTCTGGATTAATAGCGCACACTCCGGCAAAGTTGACGTCCAACTGAACGATACTATGAGAACAGTTTCCGGCACAATCAAATCCACACCTCTCCAGTGGTTACCAGTACTGTCCAACATATCTCCCCCTCATCTACGAAGGCAAGCTACTCTGAAAAATGAATGGCTCAAATACTGTAGCAACCCACAGCTGCCCATTCATCAAGATTGTACTAGACAGCACACACAAAGGCTAAGATCGAGGAAACCCGCGTGGACATTAGCAGACACACGTGTCCAAGATAACTTCCAACTGAAGACAGCCTGGACGAACGAATGGACTGCTTCCAACCCTGACACCTCAAACCTGATAACAGACCCCACGATTCAACCAAGCGGATTCAACCTACCAAGGAAGACATGGTCGGCACTAAACCGTGTATGCACTGGCCAGGGCAGATGTGAGTATCTAAAATATAAATGGGGCATCGCCGAAAAACCTGACTGCGACTGCGGCGATCCGATGCAGACGATCAAACATATTGTGTCAGAGTGCCCAATACGAAAGTTCCCCGGCACAATAAACAACGTCGATGAAGCCGGTGAGGATGCAATGGCGTGGCTGACAAATCTAGACATCCAATTATGACACCAAATTTCTCATACCTATAACTGACAAATCTATTATTGGTTTCCTATTTTATTGACTGCATTGTATTTTATTTTATTTATACTTTATACCTTGTATTGTATTTTAGTTATATTTTGTACTGTACTTTATTTATATTTTGTATTTGTTTATTTATTTATATCTAATACTTGTTATTTGCTGTATTTGCCATACGAAATATATATATAGTAGAGTGTACTGATATAAAAGGGTACTCATCAGTAATATTACAGAGAAGACTAAATTTGTACTTTTTCAAATTGAAAGTTGGCGCCACCCGTTACCACTATCAAAATGTTCAAGAAAGCCTAAGCGTAACTTCGTAGGTCAGTTAGATTATTGGCCCCACTGTCCTTAACACATGTGATCTCCACACCTTTTCTCCTTCGACAATTTAATCTCTTGTTTTAAAATTAAGTTATTTCTCTCGCTGTTGAAAATAACTATACTGATAGTAGTTTGGGTTATGTTCAGTAGATGGCGCGGATGGCAACTTTTGTAGGCCATATTGCTATAGAAAATATTTAGAACATGATTAGTTTTAAGCAACGCATATATTACTCAGCGCTGGGATAACCGCGATCACGAAGGCAGCTTCCCTAGGACGAGGCTTTTTCATTGCACTTCGATCGGGCTGACTCCTGCAAATTATCCCTAATGTGGATAACTTGGGCGCATACTTTTTGGTAGGCGGGACTGCGTACGCGCACGCGCGCTGTCCTGGATAATTAAATAAAAAACCGCAGATAGTATCAAAATTAACGCATCTACGGTCAGAAACTTCTATAATTCGCCAGATCTCTCGTATAACGTGCATTTTATAAATCAAACTTTATAGTATTTAACGTTACTAGCTTGGTAAGAGGTTTTTTACTGGCGAATAGAAGGATATGACTGGCGAGCCAGTAAAACCTGTTACCTTGCGTGTATTATTGAATATTTTATTTGTTCACTTGTAAATAACTAGAAATTTACCATTTATTCAAAATGTCAAACTGACAAGCAACTAAATTCATCAATATGACACATACTAAGGAAGACAACTCTGGTTTTGCACATTTATCTATGAGCACGCTTGTCGTCTCTAGTGACGAAAGTAAGTTGTTGCAATTTCAGATATTAAATGCATTCTTCCATATCCAATTGTACCCATCATTCGTTTTCTTAAGAAAGGGGGAAGCCCCGAGGACCCCCTTCAAGAGGGGCGGAGCCCTAGGACCCCCTTGGAGAGGGGCGGAGCCCCGAGGACCCCCTTACAGAGGGGCGGAGCCCCGACGGCCTCCTTGGAGAGGGGAAAAGCCCAGAGGGCCCCTTTGGGGAGGATCAGAGCCCCGAAGGCCCCCTTGAAAGGGGGCAGAGGCTCAAAAGCCCCCTTAGAGAGGGACAGAGCCCCGAGGGCCCCCTTGGAGAGGAGCAGATTCCCTAGAGCCCTGTTGGAGAGGAGCGGAGCACCGAGGGCCCCCTTGAAAAGGGGTGGAACCCCTAAAGCCCCCTGGGAGAGGGGCAAATTTTCGAGAGCCCTCTTGGAGAGGGGCGGAGCCCCGAGAGCCCCCTTGGAGAGGGGCGGAGCCCCGAAGGCCCCCTTGAAAAGGGGCAAAGCCTCGAAAGTCCCCTTAGGGAGGGGCGGAGCCCCGATAACCCTTTTGGAGAGGGGCAGATCCCCGAGGGCCCCCTTGGAGAGGGACAGAGCCCCTAGGGCCCTGTTGAAGAGAGGCGGAACCCCGAAAGCTTCCTTGAAAAGGGGCGAAGCCTCGAAAGCCCCTTTAGAGCCCCGATAACCCCCTTGGAGAGAGGCAGATCCCCGAGGGCCCCATTGGAGAGGGGCAGATCCCCTAGGGCCCTGTTGGGAAGGTGCGGAGCCCCAAAGGCTCCATTGAAAAGGGGCGGAGCCCCTAAAGCCGCCTGGGAGAGGGGCAGATCCCCGGAGGGCGGAGCCCCGAGAGCCCCCTTGAAGGGAGGGGGTATATCCCTAAATCCCCGATTTCGGCAAGATCACTTTAAAGATAATTGAACTTTCTCAAACTTTTTATACACCTATATAGCGAACCATGGTTATAGAAAAAGTATAGTGTTTTACTCGTCGAAAGGCATTTTCTGCAACTCTCGTTTGCAGAAAATTCTACTTTCGTCACTCGTTAAACAATATACTATTTTGTGGTTCAACCGTTCACCCAACTAAAATATTGTAAGAGAGGAAATAGCTTCTAAATTAAAGTAACTATTTAAAAAATTGTAGTGATTATACAGGAGGTTGAAACATTTAAAAAAGTTAATCAGTTTTAAAAGCCTTCTAGCGGCTCAACTAAGCAACTTTGTATATAGGTAAGTTGAGTAAAATCATCATATTTTGGGCAAAAGAGCTTGTGGTTGTACACGTATTTTCCGGACACACTATATACAGGGTGATTTTTAAGTTGATTCTTTCCGTTTACCAGGAAATAAAGCTAAAAAATAAGCATTTTTGTTATTTACCACTTTTCCGAAATATGAAAACTAATGAAGGTGTTAAAGTTTTAAATTAAGAACTCAACTTTGGCGCAAAGGCGGCTGGACAACTTTATTTTTGTGTATCTCTGTTGTGAAGCAATGACCTGTCAACTAGTTTTCCATTGGAATTTTCTTAATGTTATTGCTACAATAATGGCTCATGTTTATGAAAATAATGAATGAGTGAATTATTTAACGTATTGATCATCAATACATCATCTGACGTGACTGGTAAAAATTTTTATTTGCTTTGCAAAATATGTGCTATATAAAAATAATGAAAGGGAGTGTTAATTCCTTCCTCTAAATATTTCATGTATAATTAGTGTTTTTAATTGTTTCGAAATGTTTTAAATTATCCAAGGAAACTCATTTATCTTGTAAATATGCATAATATGTAAATATGTGAATCTGAAGAAGTTTGCCAAGGCAAACGAAACGTAATTCCAGTAAAGCATCTTGGATATTTTGAAATTATTTGGCTGTAATTTTGTTTTCCTAACCAAACTTTTCAAACCTTCAACATTCAGCCGTATAAATCTTAAATTTCTCCTTAAAAATTATTCTTGATTTAATAGTAATTTATTATACAAGACGATAAAGTTAAATTTTATCCACGAGTGAATCGTTTAACGTCGAGACGAAGTCGAGACGTTAATGATTCAAGAGTGGATAGAAATAACTTTATCATCGTGTATAATACAATATTTTTTTCTATAGCAAGAACTTTAACAATTTTAAAAGAAAATAATGACAGTCAATCACATTTCAAAATGTCAGTAGCTAGATTGGGTTGCTACGATAATACGAAGCTGTCATATTTAATTTAAACAAAAGTTAGAAAATTAAATTACTTTATCTATCCTTGATGTTAAAGTGCTACTTTATCTACCCTTGCTGTTAAAGTAAAACTTGACCTTTTTTTTGAGTTGATAAAAGCACACTTTAACATGTGCTATAGAAAAAAATTTTTGTTGGGTAATTATTACAGTAATTAATGTTGAAAAAAAAATTAAAACCTTCATAAACAATATGTATTTGGCGCTTTTACGAGCCTTCTTCAGTGTTGAAGTTGGCAAGACATGGTTTCAAACCATGAACTGATGGATAGAACGGGATGTACTCAGAAATACAATAAATAAAATACGGATGGATTGGACACACCCTAAGAAAAAACAACGAAGAAATCTGTAGCACATGCCTACAATGGAATCCACAAGGACGAAGGAAAATAGGCGGACCAAGGACATCATGGAGACGCACCGTAGAAAAGGAAACAAAAAAAGACGATTCAACAGCTGAGGACGTTGGCAGTGGACAGAGACAAATGGAGAAATTTTGTCAGCACCCTATGTCCTGTAAGGGCTTAATGGGACTTGAATGTATGTATATACTGGGTGGTTGGTCATAGCTCTGAACATAGACAATTTACATGGCTTATCACGGTTATGCATATTCCCGCCATTTTTATGAGAAAAAAATGATAGTGGTACTAAATTAAAGAGAATTAATTGTGCATAAAAATATTAATTTTTAAATTTAGATATTCCCAAATATAAGTGAGAGGAATATCTAAACCTTGAAATTAATATTTTTATGCAGAATTAACATTATCCAATAAGTTTTTAATACTGAACGACGCAGAGACTTATTCTCTTTAATTTAGTACCAGTACCATTTTTTTTCTATAAAAATGGTGAGCAGTAATATGCATAACCGTGATAAGCCATGTAAATTGCCTATGTTCAGAGGTATTACCAACCACCCAGTATGTATAAATGTATAATGTCAAAGGTAGCAACCTGAAAAGGAACGATAGTATTAAAGACTTGGAAATAGTCTTCGATACCAAGTTGACATCAAATCAACACGTTCATTGCACTAAAAAAGTTTATGAAACTCTAGATTTCATATTGCGCAATTCTGCAAATTTTAGTCGTATATCGCCTTTTATTTGATTATACAATTACCTTGTTTGGCCCATTTTAGAATGTAGTACAATTATATGGTCTCTGTTCTATGAAATTCATAAGAACGAAATTTAAAAAAATGCAGAAGACATTTCTAAGATTCATATATTATAAAAAATCTGGTGTGATACTTCCTTTTACAGTGATCTTATAATTAGCCAAAAATTTGATTTTTAATATTTAAGCATTTGTCAAAAATTTTTGAAAACTACAAATTCTACAGAAACCGTACAAAATAAAGCGTTAGTTGAAGCGACAAATTTTCTCTAAAATGTCAAGCTGAATTCAAAAATCTAATAGGTACAGTAAGAGCTGGATAACGTAAACACCGGATAATGAAAACATCGCGCTAATGTAAACACAAAATTCATACTATAGGATCAAACAGAACGCTCGATAACGTAAACAACCTGTACAGTTCGAACGTAAACAGTACTTGGCGACGGTTAGTCGCCGATTTATGTAGGGGATTCCCCTCTGCAACACAAATTACTTGCAGATTTATATAGGGGATTCCCCTATGCGACACAACTGAGTCGATCGGAGAGGTGTTTGTGATGCGTTTGCATTTCATTTTAGTCATTGTTGAACAACGCTAATTTATGCAGAATAAAATAGCAGCATATTTTTCTTCTCATTAAAAATGTCTATTACTTATTGCTATCATTATATGTTTTGTTTCGTATTGTGTTATTAAACGTTTCTATTAATAATGTGTTTATTGATAAAATGACGCTCGTTAATGTAAACACTTCGACAATGTGAACACACTTGGTTTGAATTAGTTCACCTTATCGAGAGTCTACTGTAGTATACCGGGTATTCTTTTTAAAATAGGAGTTGAGAAAAAAATTGAAAAAACACAAAAGAAACTTATTTTAGAGGTTAAAATATAAAGTTTGAAAACAATCGTTAAGAGCCGTTTTTGAAAAAATCGAAAAAAACTGAAAAATCACAAGAGTAAACACCATAATTCCGGTTATACGATTTTCTTCAAAGGCTTGCTGTCGCATCTAGATAGTACCCAAAACTTATATATGAAGTTTCACCGCCATACCTCTTCGTTTTTGAGATATTCGATTCACACACAGACCGACAGCCAGACCAATGAACAAAAACATGTTTTTTGTGTTCTGTTTTTATGTGATATGTTGAAAACTCAATTTTGAATTTTTGGGGTTAATCCAATACTTTCCTTATCGTAAAAGGAAGTAAAAACACGGAATTTAATCTCTTCCGAAATCTTATGCGTCTATGCTTCAAGAATTCAATTTTTGTAGTTTAAAAAAAAGGAGATCTTGCCTCTGCTTTGCTTACATAAAGCTTATCAATAGCAGGGTGGATGTGGTTTCAGCCCTGCCTAAATGTTATATGGTTGCCAGTTACGTTCAACACTTCCTGTAATGAAGATTGCCTTACAGCCAGCATGGGCACATTACGGTGAAATGCTGAAGTCTCAAGAGAAGTTGAAGCAGGAGTGCAGGAACTACAATACCAGACATCGCACTAGAAACCTACCTGCAATTCAAGTGGGAGATGTTTGGAGCATTGATCTTGGTCGTTATGGAACGGTAGAGAGAATTACTGATCAACCGAGGTCTACTGGATCCAGACCCAACAAGGCAAAGTTCAGAGAAATTGAAGTTTTATCATTTCGCATCAATCAGCCCCGGAAAGGGAAGATACACTAATTTTGATTATAAATTTATATTCTGTTACAGTCACATTATTTTCCTTCTCATAAGAAAGGGGGATGTGTTGTACGGCCATTTTAAATTTGCACGCCGTCGGCCACTCACGCAGTGGTACCAGCGACAGACGGGGCGGGGGGACCTGAAAAAAAACCGGCGCTGGGCCGACAAATAGGAACAAGGTGGCTGGCGGAACGCATGTAAAATTTTGAATAATGATATTGAACCTAATAACATGTGTGTGTTAAGCTCGAGTAGAAGTAAACGGGTTAAATAATCATGTGGCGTTTCTTTCTCGTGTATTGGCTCGGACATCAGTAACCTTATCGCAGTGATACAAAACACATGCCAAAGGTGGTCATGACGCCAATCTCAAGTAGTTTTTATTCTCTTTCATTTGATGTAATGTTTTATGGGTTCATTTTTACTTGCCAAGAAGTTATGCTACCCAGTCGATAATAATCTTGTATTACTATGCTGAGTACAAATGACACCAAACCAAATGAACATTGTGGAAAACAATCGGTGAACATATATGTTGGGTTCCGAAATAATAGCAATTATATCAATTAATATCGCAGGCATTTTACCTTGTCTAATGTGCACAGGCAGCCATTGAAAAAATCACTAGTGGAGTTAAAGAAGTGAAGAAACTCTTTCTGATTTTTTCACTAGTTACAAGTAAAAACATTCGGGTTTTAATAAATTTATTCAATCATATGTAAGGTATTTGTCGTATATGAATCGTAACGTGCTTAACTAGATTATTTTTCCTTGCTGTTTTGTAGTCACAAACAGAACAACTGTGTGGTTTTTCCCCTGTATGAATCTTCATATGTCTGGCTAAAGCATTCTTCACTGCAGATTTGTACCTACAAACAAAACAACTGTATGGCTTTATCCCTGTATGGGTCCTCATATGATTAAGCAAATGACTCTTCCTTGCTGCTCGGTAGTCACAGACAGAACAATTGTATGGTTTTTCGCCGGTATGAGTCTTTATATGCTTGACTAAATCATTCTTCACGGCTGATTTGTAACCACAAACAGAACAACTATAAGGCTTTTCCCCTGTATGGGTTCTCATATGATTAACCAAATGACCCTTCCTTGTTGTTTTGTAGCCACAAACAGAGCAACTGTATGGTTTTTCTCCATGAGTCCTCATATGCATGACTACATCATTCTTTACTACTGCTTTGTAGTCACAAACAGAACAACTGTATGGTTTTTCTCCGGTATGAGCATTCATATGCATGACTAAATCATTTTTTACTAATGATTTGTAGCCACAAAGATAACAATTGTATGGCTTTTCCCCAGTGTGAGCCGTCATATGTATAACTAAATTATTTTTCAATGCTGCTTTGTAGCCACAAACAAAGCAACTATACAGTTTTTCAGAACAGCTATGTTTTTCATTAATAGGAGAGCTCACAGATCTTGTTAAAATACTTTCCTTTACTGTTCTACCTATAAAAATACCAACGTGCTTTAATAGTTTTTATGTATCTTTGTAGGTACTTGCACTTACCTTTGTTTGATGTCTCATATTCATCCTTTATATATATTTCTTCCTGCTTGATTTCTGTATCTGAATGAATACTGATGTTAGTGTTTTCAAAGATTTCTTGTTTGATAAATAATTTATCAACATTTTCTGTACTATCCATGCTGCAAGTTTTGTATAAAGCAATTGCTGTGAAACTACAAATGTTTCTATCCACACTTGCTGGTATTGTCTTGATGATAGTGGTTTAAATGTCCACATAAAGTTGCGTTTTTCTTTTAGTAATGTTTGAAATTGTCACGTCTATAACCAAAATAAACTGATACTAAAGCTTTAAACTGAAATATAATAATTCTACACACAGCATTAAATCACTTATATCAACAAATTACAATACATTGCATTCTCGTTTATGCGAACTTGCATTTTCATCCTGTACTATTGATGTTATTTGTTATGACTATTTACTGTATTAGTTTAGCAAGCTCGGTATCAAATTTATTAATATCAGCATCGACAGCATCTCTTAAAGTAGTTACGTATAATGCGTGCGAGTTCTGCGGTTGCAAAAATGAACATAATAATCAATGTGTCATGTCTGATGCCGTACACTCCCATTTGTGATTCTCAGTATGCTTTGCATGTGCAAATTGTGCATTCTTTGAACGGTATAAGGCACAGTTAGTAACGAAAAAACTTCCCAAAGTCAAAGCAAAATGTGACTTCATTCTTCAAGTGAACTAAAGTTGTTCAAAACAGCATAACTGATTTTTCTTGTTCAACAAGGTGCCAGGAATGGGATTGCTATAACTGAAGTACTTTTTAGAAGCTACAAAATATCAATGTGATTTTCTAACTAACTATTTGATACACGTAACCAACATCAAGTATATAAGTATAGCAACATATATTTACGAACGGTCATAACCTTAGATATGACAGCGATCAGTTACAAATGCATTAATATTGTTTTAACTATTTTTATTTGCATTGTGGCGTCTTTTTTAATGGTAATTAACAACTCGATAACTTCAACGGCATATATTAACTGTACCTTAAAGTAGCTTACTAGATGCAATATTTTACGTGTCCTACAATGTAGGTGAAGTACGTTTAGTTTACTTTCTTCATATATATAATACACATATATTGCTGGTAGGGCCTGGAAACTTCAGAAAACATTACGGCGCCGACATAGTCTCACTTAGAGTATAATGCGTCTCGTGCGCATGCGTGAGAATTCAAACTCCGCCTTTAGAAGCGAATTTTAAACTTAACGACTTCCCCATTGGGCGGACAACGCCGCCGCGCTTGCGCACAGCTCACCGTATACATGAAAGAGTTGGTTGTGTGTCTCACTTCATCGGTGAGTTTCCCACTCATAGCCGCTAGCAATATAGTAAGTATTAGATATATGACTTTCTTACGCGACACGAATGCCAACTTCTAAACTTCTTGCGATTGGCAGTTGAAATCAAAGATATTACACTAAAACTGGATTGGCCTTAACCATCTTTACTGTGAAGCTACTGCGTTGGTTATGCAACCCGCCGCTTGGCCGTATTTGCATCTCTTTCTATCTCAACGTCAGTATACTTTCATTGCAATAAATACTCACCTAAAACAATATTTATAAGCATCAGTGTGAATTGAAACTTAATACTTACCAATATGTGGAAATGAGTATTTCTAGTAATACATACCTACGTGGATTTATTTAAAAATATTACAAAATATAGCATTACAGTTACAAAATTGAGATACATAATTATGATATACATTCATTGTGTTTCTAAACTAATGCATATGTACTTCTACTTTCTGTATATAAAAAATAAGAGCCTAATTATACAATTTATTATTAAATATTATTAAATTATACAAGATGGTTCATTTTTTGACGAATACTTGCACCGGAGCCTTGAATTTGTTCTGTTAGTTTTTTTGTTCTAGTTTTGATTCGCATTTCTGAATATACCACGCAATTTTTGTTAATTAATTGAATCTCATGTAAATATTCAACTAAATATTCACCAGATATTGGGTGTGTTGGCTGGAATAACTGTAATTTTGGGGAAAATGCTTTTACGACTGCATAAACAATAAAATGCTTTAAAACTGTTCATTCTAATATTAGTTTTTATTTGTATCAGATACAGTTTTTCAAAGTGCTGAACTATTTTAAATACTATATCAGAAACAAGTATTAATTTCTCCCTATTTTGTAAATCCCTGGTACGAATCTTCTCCCACAGAATATGCGTGGTCGTGTTGTAATATTTGTTTTGATAAGAAAATTTTATTACAATCAATACAAGAGCTCCTTGACAATATTTTGTCTTACAACTACTCCACTTATATAATATAATACGTTGTTTTGTAAACTGTTCAAGTTAATGCTGTCTAACAACTTACAGAGGTCAATATTGACACGGTCATCAACTTTCTTTACAGTGGGTTTACATACAGACCTTTTTCACTTTGAAATGTATGTTAGGTCAACACAGTTTGCAGTTGCTACAGGTTTTGCACTGTTCTTGAATAAAAGTTTTCGTAAGACCATTTAAACTGCAGCATATTTGGGTTATTCCAATCACCAGCAGAACGTATTAGAGAAAAAAATATTTCTAAGTTGTCTTGAGAGCATTTATATGTTAAGAAACACTTCAGTGGTGATACCAAATATTCAGCATCGGCATTAAATTTTGAACACCCAGTAACAAAAGGAGTGGTGGATAAACATCAAGTGTGCAGATCAGCACGGCGGTTATTTCCCAAATAACCAATGTATCCCTACGTGAAATTTCAATGGCCAACTCGGTTTTATCGGAGAGTGGGTGGATTCAATTACTACAATTAAACAAACCACTACTATACAAAAGGTCTTATTTTTAGACCCAGGTTTGACAAAGCCCCAAAGAAATACAATTTACTACGATTCAGTATGTCAAAGTTTAAGACTAGAATCGGACGGGATGCGTTGCAATATAACCTAACTGCTGCTATTTAATCTGCTGTGGCGAACTAAAATTATTACCACCTGTAACGTTGCTTCAAGAGCACAACCAATAACATAACATTAAAAACGGTCAGTATATTTGATTTACTTCGCATTAATTAAGTTGAGACAACATTTATAATAAATCATGCACATGACCCACATATTAAAATACATTTAATTTCATCATCATCATCATCAATTTCAGCGTGTTTAACTCCATCTCTAGATATACGCCTCTCCAATATTTTTCCACTCATTTCTATTGCTCGTTTTTGCCATCCACTGCACTCCCGCCACTTTCTGGACATCATCTCTCCATCGTGTTTTTGGTCTTCCCGGGTTCCTCTTGGTTGTCCGTGGTCGCCACTCTGTCACCTTCCTGGTCCATCTTCTGTCTCCTGTTCTCATGAAATGTCCAGCCCATCTCCACTTCTGTCTTGCCACATATTCTGCCACGTCTATCACCCTTGTTTTTCTTCTAATCCATTCGTTCCTCTTTCTGTCTTGCAGCCTTACATTCAGCATCGATCTTTCCACTTTCCTCTGTGCAATCCTTAATTTCTCCATTATTCCTTCATTTAAGCTCCACGTTTCTGCTGCATAAGTCATAGTTGGTAAGACACACTGGTTAAAAACTTGAGTTTTGAGGTGTTGTGGGAAGTTGGATTTAAAAACACTACTAAGTTTTCCAAATGCTCCCCATCCCAATTGTATTCTTCTTTTTACTTCTATTTCCTGATTGAGTTTCTTGTTTGTTCGCAAACTTTCTCTGAGTATAGGTCTCCGTAAAAACTTTCTATGTATCGAAGTATTTCTGCTCGAGTTTTAAGCTTGTTGCCATTTTCGTCTTTTAGAGTTACTATTTCTGACCTTCTTTGAGAGAGGATTTTCTTAAATACTTTAGGCCCTTTGTTGTTTTGTATTACGTTATTTATTATTTTCTCGTTGTATTCTCTAACGTCCTTTCTTACTTCATTCCTAATTTCCTTATTTTTTGCTTTCAGTTCTTCTTCTGATATTTTTCCTATCTGTTTATTTCTATTTGCTATTAGTTTCTTTGTATTATCTGATAGTTTACTATTCTTCGTGCTAGTTGTCCTTTCTTTAAGCGTTTTCTGCACTGCGTCTTTTATATTTATATTTGTATAATCATTTAGTTGATTTATGTCGGTGAAGGATTCTGTTTTTTTTCTCAGTTTACTTCCTAGATTCTTTTAAAACTTTTCTTGCATTTGTTAAAGATCTTCTATCTTTAATTTACATGCAAGAATTTCAGTAAATGCAAAGTATTGTTTTACAGAATAAAGGGTATAAAATTCAAACATTAAAGTCGCAATAAAATGAAATGACCATAAAGACAATAATTTAAGCAAAGCAACATTTCAAACATCGCAAAGCGAGTAGGTTGAACAAACAGTAAATATATATCCAACGGCAATACACCTTAATTTTGTATAACGAAGGGTGTAATCATATTATGACTAGCAGTCCATTCTGCGTCCATTCATACAAATTAGTCAAATAATATGCTTACCATCAAAGCTCCTCATGACAAAAACTCTGCCACCGCTTTGTAAAATCAAATAGTATTTACTTCTACCATTTGCAAAACGAATACCTCATCGCTTGCAGTATGGAAATTGCTATATTAATAAGTAAGCAAAACAAATGCTAGATGGCGTCTTCTAGTTTGGATTACAATGGTTCGTAGATTCCCCAGTAAGTCAGTAACGATGTAATAGCAACATTGCTTGACGGTGTGCCGCTCCCGTGAGTATGTGGTCATGTCTCTGCTCACGTGGACCGGCGCAATTCAGCCAAACAACAGGTGTGCGACTTCAATGGAGTGCATGTTGAATCCTATCAAACGTAGCCCAAAATTGGCGGCTTCGCTAGGAGAGCTAATTAAGAACGAAAATACAACACGCATTAGCGAACGGTCTAAATCAAATCTAACGTTGCCTACCTTCACAATGGAAGCGCCGTGATTTACAACTGCGTCACGTAGTTTCTCGACCTCTCAAAATCCCATATTACAATGGTTTTATAAGTGAGTGACTATTCGTCCCCACAAAATAAACATCAAAACCAAGCTGATAAATCCGTAAATTAACGTTTAAGACAATTAATTCTGCCACGTGCAGAATTATAAAACTAGCTTTGGCATTGGGGTCTGGAAAAACACGACCTCTCGAAGTGTGAATTTAACATATCAAAACTCCTATTAATGATTCTTACAAATCTGACAGTTGCTTGGCTATTTCGAAAATTATCTGCTCCTGTAGATCGCAGATAATGTATTGCATAAGCAACACCTGAAGCACCTATAAGCAACGCAGTATTTCGCCGTTTTTTATAAAATAAATAACCAAATCACACGACCGATTTCAAAACACTAGTTAACAGTAACAGGTAAGAGAGAGAGTAAGAAGCAGTAAAAGTGAATAAAGAATACGGTACAACGGCGGGTTGCCTACCCTCAAAATCGGCTTCAAAACCAGCATTAAGACGTAAATGGGTGGTGGCCAATCCAGTGTTATTTTAATATCCTTGGTTGAAGGAGACTGATCGCCATGCTACAGAACCTGCGATGATATTTATGACTCTTTGATATTACAGAATCTACCACTCACAGCGCTGTTGTTCCACGCCGGGTCCGCGATCCATCACGTGATCGAGACATGCGAAGCTCCGATGGGGCAAATCAAAACGTAAACCAGACGTAACCCCCCCTCCCCCCCCAATAACGCCATCTGACCCGGCGTGGAACATTTGCACCGCTAGTGGCAGAATATGGTACTACTAAAGAGCCGCAAATATCAACGCAGGTTTTGGCGAGCCGCCGGCATGGGGTTCGGTCTCCTTCCCTCTTACTTCATAGTTTAAATTAATAAAACACTGTGTTATAGTCAGTGATTTTGAAGAATATAGATACAAACACACGGTTCACCTAATGTGCCAACATAACCGTGACATACATTTTTGGTGCCATCTCTTTCTCAAGCAAAATAATGTATATGCATTTATCTTTGTCGTAATTGCGCTACCAACCTTGAAGCTAAGGCGTCAGAATTTACATTGCCAAGACGTTATACGTATGTATATCATACCGACGACCAGACATCTTATAGTTTCAATTAATATCAAAGTATGTTACAGTACAAAACGGTAACTACGGCCTAACCTCCAGCCCTTCAAGCGTGCCACACAAACTTATACGCTTGGTGACCAGATAGTTAACCGCAAAAGAACTATAAACGACGACGAAATCGGGAATACGCCGAAAAGCAAGCCCTGACTCCCGTTACGAGATGGTTGTAACAAAATCTCACCGGCTATTGGTTGCTCAAAGGAAAAGGGTCGTGGTAAAAACACTACATGAAAGTCAGGGCGGTACTTTGGCACAAAAGGGTGAAATGATGGTAAATGTAGGACGCCACTCCATTCTAACTAACTAAATCGAACCCACTTGAATGGAGAAGTGTGGGCTCAATTCCCACTAACAACTCGGCATAGTTTGGTTCGGCTAACACGCTACGGCACTGACTTACCTTGACGAAACAACTTTCTGAAGCAGCTGCTGAACTCCTCTACAACTAACTGAAAAGGAACACAACAACAAACAAAATATCGTCAACACAAATCAAAGACATCAGTACTTAACAATGAGCTCTATTCAAATAATAAATAAAATAAGCAGGTAACAATGGACATGAAATGTTTGACTAGTTACAAGAAAAATAATCAAAGGGGTTAGTTACTAATTTACGTTACAAGTTACTTCAATACGAACAACAATACACTTTACTGTACAGACATGACCTTGAAATCAACAATGCTAACTATAGTAGTAATATTAAGCCGGAATGTTCAACACTTTTTGACGAAAAGAACACTATGTAGTAGGCACGATAATTACATAAAACGTTGACGAAAAGAACACTAGGTTATACACGACAGTTTTATAAAATACAAGCATGGTTTACCTTGTAGGAGTTCAGCTGGCTGTAATCGACGGTCGGCGCGGTAGGGTGTTTTGCCTCTCAAGCACCTGCCTTAAGATGCCTGAAGAAATAGACGAGAACGAGAACGGGGAATCCCAGAGTAGATGGAATGCTGAACTCAGCCTCGATATTAAAGATGGTAACGACAGCAAACGGGGTCGGTAGAATGCAATCATAATCCCCTCGAAGAGTAGACGACGTACGTAGCGGTAATGGGCAAAGCCCTTGACATGCGAGAACGATACACGTCATACTTAGTTAACGATGGTCTGGTTAGGAGTCCGTAAACAAATCCGCCCATGGCGACAACTCAGACGATCTCGCAATCCTCCGACGATAAAGAACTCCGACCACGTTTCACTAAAACTTGCTTCACTTCAATTCCCCACGGCTGTTGTTTGCTGCATCAAATAACTGATATTCCCTCGTACCGATAGCATACGACTCCTTCATAGGGCACCAACAATAACGAAACACATAAATTAACGCAGAAGACGGAAACGAGAACCAAGCCACCCCCAACGGCTGCATCACGCGAAGCCGTCAGGAGGTGCGATCTTAGAACACGTGCTGTATGCTTCAAGATCGGGTCGGGACTGAATTTCAAACTGCGGCTAAAGCCAACGGCCACCAACGCGTCCTATATGCATCTTTTTCTTGCATATGCGAAGACGAAGGAAGGTAACGGAAATTTTCAACAGAATCGCAGGACAGCTGACTGGACGATTCACACGGGACTCGAAGGTTAAAAGTCTCGGACTAACGAAATACTGGGAAAAGATAATTTGCATCCGCCTTGCAGGCAACAAAGAACAAAGGGTGAATTTAAAAATGGAATTCTGCTAACGAAACGTGACTATCTGAATTAATTTTAACCGATACACGGACTGCGAGGTACAAATGCCTAAAATGCCTTCAAAGCAGATGACAGGCAGGGCCGGATCGAGCCCAGAATTTAAAATGACGACAGGACTTAAAGATGATCTAACAAGTAATCGGCACACCTTATACGCATTCTAGAAAGTTTCTATAGGGTCTCTCAAGTTTTTCTGTGTTGGTTTTTATAGAAATTTTCATTTAAAGGTTGTTTTGTCACGCGCCTCGCCTGCATTGATTAATATAAATTGCGAAGCGTAGTTTTTTGATCAACGTAGGCGATGCTCACACACGATACACTTCAGCAACATGACTATAATTTGCAAGAGTTCTTCGCAATTTAAATGTTTTTTTCTAGGAAATAGACCAATGTACTTCCATGCAATATAGCAACTTCATGTAAAACATTTAACGTTTTTTGTTCCAGAAAAATGATTTAGTTTGACGTTTAGGTGTCATTCGTAAAAAAATGTAGCAATCAAACACGTACGTTTTTGAAAAACAAAAAGAAGCGTGGTGTGCTATTTATCTAGGGTGCTGTGCCAGCAATTGCGAAAAGGATAGAGCGTATGCTGTATTACAGAAGAAGATAGTACAAAAAATGGATGTTATACATCTTGGCACATAACCGTATGTAATACGTTAATGCTGTATTTGTATATAGTATACCTTTCAAAATCACTGGTTATAGTATAATATACTATTAAAGACCGTAGAAATGAGAGACTGGCCATTTGCGGAAGTAACTAGATTCCCCTAGCCACAGTCTTTCTTATATCTTAATTAAGTTGTATAACCACCTGCCAAACTCAATCAAATGTATTGCAAATTTTAATTTATTCAAAAAACATGTTAAACTACTATTATTAGATGAGTGTATTTATTCTACAAACGAATTTTTTGAGTGCCAATTCAAAAAACTGTGATTGTCTGTTATATTTTGACGTTTCCGATATGCTGTAACTGTGTCTAAAGAAATAAATGAATTATTATTATTATTATATAGACTGTGCCCTAGCGAAATGTTGGCAACGGTGTCCCCAAAATGGCGAATGTGTCAACTGTGTTTTGCAAGATTTGAGGATTTCATCAGTGTGAGTGTTATATAACTATTAAATGCTGATAATTTGTATTTGTAGCAACTGTAAGTAATGTATCTCCCGAAGAATATGAAACTGAAATGTTGAAAAAGATGTTGGAAGAGGCACAGATAAAAGTGACTTTAGCAATGGAAGAATGTGAAAAGCAGTTAAAATTAGCAAAAAAATGAACATAGAACTGAACAATCAAATATAACGTTAAGGAGGAACAACAGAGTTAAATGACATGAATCAAAACTTGTTAGTGAGTCAAAATCGTTTGACGTTTGTGATGAAGAAAATGTTGCAGAAACGCTCCGTCACCGAGTTGATGATTTGGTGATCAACAAATTTTCAATCTGCAGCATTTATCAAGTGATAAAAATTTTGTACGAGTCCTTGCAAAGTGATCTTCCTACTTGGAACTCTCTCGAAGAATTTCAAAAAGGATTGTTGGCCGTTCAAAACGATGTTGTTAACGACTCGGCTGAAATAGGTGTTAAAGGACAGAATAGTTTAACAGCGTTTTAACTAAGAAATATGATCAAAAACAGCTTCTGTTACAAGTAGTAAAGGACTACCGTAAGAAATTTCCAGACAGTAGCAAAAAGAGGCTTTTGTCCAACATTACATTTTATTTTTTGAAGTTATTGTGACGCCACGGGTCCTTTATATTGTTTCCCTGTTGAATACCAATGTATTCCGTATCTGCTGTATATTTTAATCAATTTATGAACATGTAATAATGCATATTTTTTTTATTTCCCCCCTAGGTCTTCAAGACAAAATCATTGAGGCACGTCAATTGGTTTTAAATTTTACCGGGTTTTTCTTTATATATTTGGAAAATGTTAAAAGGGTGAGATCGTCGGAGTTTAAAAAAAATCTATACAAATATAGACCATCCTAGTACATATAGAATGCATTTGACTAAAAACAGCTTTAAAATCAATGCTAAAACATATTTTCTCTACTGCAATTGCGTATAATTGAATTGTCTACATCAGCATTGAAACAGGCCAATTCGTGCCACCTGTATTTACCTATATTTCATACATTTTTCTTAAATACCCAATTAGTAATAAAGCTCAGCAGTATGTTCTTATGTTTTATTCACGTAGCAACGCAATATAAGTAAGAAACTCTGTACAGGCGACCGCAGGTTATAAGGTCCCCGAGTGCGAACACGCCAGTGCAATGTGCGGGAATGTGCAAACTCTGCAATGTAATTCGGGGAACAAAGATCAGCGGATTCGAAACGACGCTGAGGCCCGCAAGTGAACTCATTCGCGCTCAAGTTTGTGAATGGCGCGGGTCGACCTTTTAAAGCAGTGAAATAGCACAGGCGAGCCAGCGGTGTTCCAAGTCGACAGCGCTCGAAGCAGCGATTTCGCTCCAGCTCCCAGCGGTTCCCTGGCGCCTTGTTGGACAGAGTGAAACCAGGTTAGTCCTGCTTGAAACCGCGCTACGAGATTCGAAAACAATTAATACAACATTGTTAGTAATTGTTTTAATAAACCACTGCGCAACTATGAGCAAGGGGTCCACTGCCCTGATAATGGGGAAGTACCGGCAATCATTACACCGGCACCACGTCATCTGCTGACTCGGCGGATCGGGTTTCCAAGCATTGAGGCACTCTAAGAAAGCGACAACTTCGTGTCAAAATTATTGGTGTGTGGAATTACTTCATACCTCGATCTCGTAAACTTTGTCTTTGCACGAATAACTGAACTTTAAATATTTAGTTAATACATTTTCCCATGCGCAATGCGCAACTGTTTTATGTATTTGCTTGCATGTGTTTGTGTGTCTATCATTTTCTTACAGATTATATGTATTCATGTAAACTGTTGGGTTTTTATTGTCATTGGTGTTTGCATTTGTAAGTACAATATTTCAGGTGGTAACGAGCTGACATTAAACATTATTAGCTTTCCCCTAACTGCACTGACGATGTTAATAGCGTCGCATAGCTAAGCGACTGAATAAGCTAGCGAACCAGGGAATTGTAAGGTAATAATTCAGTAGTGTGTAGGGCTAGTTAAAAGGCCGTGTAACTTTGCATGCATGATGTCTCAATTTATAAAAAAAATCATGTAAATACCTACCAAAAGATGTCTGCCAAATTTGGACCATTTGATAATATGTAGATCCAAATTCACTTTTGCGTTTCGTAATGGAGATATAAAAGTTATAAATATAAAAAAACATAAGAATTACAAATAAACTGTGTTTTTACGAGTAATTTCCTTTATACATGTAATATTTAAGCTTGAAATGTCTACTTTCTCTCCACCTAATCGCCTTCGGTGTCACGTTTTGTGTGTATTAGCATCTAAGAAACATTAGGTCAAGTGACGTTAAATGTGTTGCCTATCGACGTAGCCAAGCTGGCGTTCAGGGTGACATCAGTTCTGTGGATAATTGCACATATAAATAAAAATCAATTGCCACATGTATGTTACATCATCACTGGAGAACGGCTCGACCGATTTGGCTCATTTTTGTTGTTGTGTTCATAATTATCAGGACAAGGTTTGTATGAAAGAAAATTTTGGAAAAATCCACCGGAAAAGTCGGAAAATCAAAAAGATGATTTTGTATGGGATTTCGTATGTTTTCGTTTCCGAATGGCTTTTCGAAGAGAAAAATGGGAAAATCGGAGTGGAAAACTCGCAAAATTAGGAAAAATAGATTTTTTTCAGGATGGAAAAACCGGAACAGAACGATGGAAAAGTCATGTTTCAAAACATACACGCATAGGTTCACGTAATATTATGCCCGGGCAATGCCGGGTAGGTCACAGCTATGATGTATACAAGAAATAAGAAGGGATATTTCCAAATTCAACCCCTAAAGGGGTAAAATGAAGGTTCCAATTTTGTATGGAAAAATAATATTAAATAGACATTTTGACTTGAAACTTCGTAGGAGTACTCCTAAAAACAAATAACCAAACACATATTTCGTGATTTTCCGAAAATCAACCCCTTAGGGGTGAAATGGGGTAAATAAGTCTAAAAATCGATATGGGTGTCGTTATTGAGGTTTTTTGGAGCGTTGATTGCGAAAATGGCATTTATTTTTAAGTCCAAGACGATGGACATGAGGAAATTAAAACTCTATAGGTGAAACGGGGTTTCAGAGACAAATTATTTTTGGGCAGAACAACGTTTGCCGGTCAACTAGTATTTAAAAAATTCAATTTATATTGCTTAATAAAAAAATCTGGTGTGATACACTCACACAACTTCCTTTTACAGTGATCTTATAATTAGTCAAAAATTTCATTTTTAATTTTTAAAAATTTGTCAAAAATTTTCAAAAATTACAAATTCTACAAAAACGGTACAAAATAGAGCGTTAGTTGAAGAGACAAATTTTCTCTAGAATTTTAAGGTGAATTCGAAAATGTAATAATATACCGGGTGTTTTATTTAAAATAGGAGTTAATAAAAAAAATAGAAAAAAAAACAAAAGAAACCCAGTTTAGAAGTATTCAACTGGAAAATCACATATCTCACATCAATACACATTAAAAATTTAATCAAAATATAAAGTTTAAAAAAAATCGTTAAAGCCGTTTTTGAAAAAATCGAAAAAAACCGAAAAATCACAAGAGTAAACAGCTACTTCCGGTTATGCGATTTTCTTCAAAAGCTTGCTGTCTCATCTACATAGTACACAAAACTTATATATGAAGTTTCAACGCCATACCTCTTATCGTTTTTGAGATATTCTGTTCACAGACAGACACACACACAGACACACACACACACAGACAGACCAATGAAAAAAAATATGTTTTTTGGGATCAGGGGACTCTGAAACGTGAAGATCTGTTGAAAACTCAATTTCGAATTTTTGGGGTGAATCCAATACTTCCTTTATCGTAAAAGGAAGTAAAAATAATGGTTTTCTCTAAGTGGACAGATCTTCCTGAAATTTTGTATAGAGCCATAATTTATCATTCTGAACAGCATTTCTTAATAAAATTTTGCCTTATCATGAACAAAAGTGTAGTTTACCTAAAAATAATAGTATATTACATACCGAGGTGGGAAATGTTTCATTACTGTCGAGAGATTAGGTAGTTTACCGAGACGCATAGCGTCGAGGTTAACTTTATCTCGAGACAGGGATGAAACTTTCCACCGTGGTATGTATACTATTTTATTTGCAATCATCTAATTTTAAAAATAACTACAATTGAATTCTGAATAATAGGTATCTTGATGTAGCTAATATTTTTGTTACCATGAAAACAACCCACTCAATGTTTTGTTACCATGGAAACACCCCACTCTTCAGGTATGTAATATTTTTCGGGGTATGTAATAATTTCCTGGCTAGTTTCAAGTAATCATCTAGTTCCCAGCTGTTGTCATGTCATGAAATTGACACATTACAATGTGATTGCGAATAAAATCGTTTTCGCTTCCTTGTCAAGGCTTACTTGTTTTTCAAAAACTTGAAAATATTCTTAAAATTCTTTTCAAATCAAGCAGGACCGAATCCCAGAACCTTAAAATAAAATTCAAAAATGTTTAGCCCATCTCACCTCTTGTAACATCAATCCTGAGGCACACTGTATACATCTATATATAAATAACATGCTAGAAGTATTTCATTGACTACTTCAGTAAACAAAAATAAATAAAGTAGTTTTAAGTTATGTAAATAACATAACTACAGCAAATGACCTAATGTAATAAACGAACGTGAGTTACATGACTACTATTCAAATCGATGTGGTAGGTCAGAGGGTTTGAACCTTGTTTCACTAATGGTGTCTATTCCGAGGTCACTAATAATAACATTGTTCGGCACGTATCAAGGAGCATTAATCAAGGTTCTTAACACTTTTGACTGAAATCTCTTGAGGATGTTAATACTTGGAGTTGCAGACTGTTCCCTACTATTGAACCCCATATGGATTAATAACAGTAAATTTAAGGTCGTAGAAAAAATAATGTATGCAAGAAGCAATACTACCAAAGATAATGTAAAAAATCTTCGACTTACCTTTGACCAAAACATGCGATTTAAAAAACATATTTCTAATATCCTTCAAAAAGCATATCTTAATTTAAAAATTATTTTTCAAAACAGATTTTCTTTAAGCCCAATGGTAAAAACTAGATTATGCAAATCTATGGTTTTGTCGCAGTTTAATTATTGTGATTGTGTGTACGGGCCTTGCTTAAATAGTACAGATATCAGAAGAATTCAGATTATGCAGAATTCTTGTTTGAGGTTAATATTTGGTATACGAAAATATGAACACATAGCTCACAAATTGCAAGAAATTAAATGGTTGAACATGGCTAATCGAAGAAAACTTCATTTGGCATGTTTATACCATAAATTAACTATTAACAAGTTACCTTCTTATTTATTTAATAAAATTTCAGATCTCATCTACACAATTTAAATATACATTATAAATATTTCATAAATACTCCATTTCATCGAACTGCTCTATTTGAAAGATGTTTCTCTTATAATGTAGGTAATATATAATTATATAATCCTCTACCACATTTTCTTAAATCTTTAACAATAAATAAATTTAACAAACATCTCCATCAGATATTGTTAGACCTCCAAAACAATTCAGGCTAATTACACAAATAATATAATTGGTTTTAGCTGTAGCTACTTAGTTTTTGTACAGTCTGCACTGACAACTTAGAAATAATATGTAATATAATTAGGTTTAAGAGGTTAAGTGGAAGAGCAGAGATTTACATCTTTGGAAGTAAATCTTCGCCTTATTGGCATAGTTATTAATTTCTTTAGATATTTTAATTTTTATATATTTTCTTAATACGGAAAAATATTGTCACACTCAAAATTTTATTTATGACAGTGTAAATGTAAATATTTTTGTGTGTGTATTTTTTCATTATTTGATTTTCTTTTTTGTGCCAATAAAAGACATTATTATTATTAAACTTGTGCTAAAAGTGTTATTGCACTTGACATGTTATGAAACTCAGCCTACGGCTTTGTTATAAATTTTCATGTCTCGTGCTATAAACTATCACTTTTAGCACTTTTATCACAAATAGCTATTTTATCAACTTTGCATAAAATAATCAAATTTTATTTCATTAATGTGACAATCTGTCAGTTGTCTGAAACTAATTAGCTGTTTCAACGTCTTTCATATGAAAAATTATAGCACTGTTTTCAGTATTGCGTAATAATGACAAAAGTATATATTTTGTTGCATCAAATTTCTTTTTCATACGCCAATGATGACGTATTTGTGACATCACCAATCGTGTTTGTCAAACATCTTTAAAAATACAACTTGCTCTAATTTCCGCGCAACTGTTTGACTCGATTCTGCGTAGTGTATCGTTTTTTTGAAGTTGTACTAGTGACTATATTTAAAAGTTTTATAAATACTCTTTCAACCATCTTCAAATAATTTTTAAAGCTTATCATCATCTTCAGATTTCAATTCTTTGTTTACCACACTCGTTTTTGATCGCACCATGTAACCACTTACCTAGTTTCTTTTGTTGTTATTTATTATACGACGCTAGACCTAAACTTACGAACGAAAGTGTGACGACTTGTTCGTCCATTTTTTAACAAAATACACAATTAACAACTCGGGCCTTCCAAACATAACCTCACTAATAACCAGTTTTGTCAGACGTAGAGATTTGTTCCTATACGTAGAGATTTGTTCCTATACGTAGGAAAAATTTGTCAAAAAAGTGATGTAGGGGACTTTCAATAAAGGCAGTAATGTGGGGATATTCTCAAACTGCGAGAGTGGAAAATAAAACAAAGAGAAAAATTTATTTTTCCAGAAATCTGAAACAATTTTAAAATTTTATATTGCCGCTTTGACAATAACATCTCAACATCTATACAGAATTTGAAACTGTACACCCCATAATAAAACGTATTTACAATTTATATTGTAACGATAGCTCTGAGGTAAATTTTTGGCAAACAATTAATTTTAATTATTTCAAATTTGCATTTTAGCTCGGTATTCTATTGTACGTTTTGAGTGAGAGTCACGTGGTGTGTGGCTCTGCGGGCGCGTCTTCAACACAGCCGTTTTTCCCACTATTTGAATCCCCAGTTTGAATTTGAGATAACTTGGGC